>OX402006.1:14993044-15415171 GCA_947859395.1 Eupithecia insigniata
ACAAACAAGACAATACAATGTGGACTGAACGCTCATACATTTGACTAAGGATATTTTTGCGTCGTGTTTTTCGATGTCAGAGCTCGGGAGTAAAACAAAACAAAAGAAACAGAACCGAACCTCAGCGAGACGCTAATGAAATCTTGGTCGAGAGCAGACCTGAACGCGGGCGGTGGCGGAGGCGGCTTGCGGGGCGCCGACAGGAACGGCAGCGCGCGTGGGGGCGCCGGGGCGGCGCTCAGAGCAGGGAAACGACTGGAATTAACAAATTACCTACAATACATACAACCTTAGGGTAACTAAGGCTCCTGCACAAATACTACACTTAAGGCTTCATTTACAGTGGAGCAGCGGAGTGGAGTGTTTTATTATAGTTTAAAACTGATAAAAAAAAAAACTAGCAAAAAGCCAACTTGACGCGGTCACCCATCCAAGCACTGACCGCGCCCGACGTTGCTTAACTTCGATGATGGGCAAATAGTGGAGGCTTAGTAATAACGTCTCGTATTCACTCTTCTGGAACGGAACCCTACAAAGGGACCGTTTTTGTGCCCTCCCATTAGGGCTCACCTCAGAGTGGGGACTGTTAGTAATTTTATCTCCTAACTAGTCTAACGTAAGTTCAGAAGTCAAACATTCTGCTTTCGATTTTTCCATCCACCTTACCCTTGTGAGGAGTCATTGACTGGGCTATCTACTGTAATCACCAATCTGCTGCAGCAAGGTGATTATGGCAAGAGGGGAGGCGTGTGCACAGTGCACTGTGCAGTGGTCTGTGGTGCTAATAAGCGTTAGCAAGTAGTGCACTGACTCTGGTGTGATGGGGCTGCCCTCCTCCTCGTGCAGATCAGGCAGCCGCTCGAGGCCGAGGCACTGCCTCCGCAACAGGTCCACCTCGGCTTTCAGCGGGCGGTAGTCCTCGTGCAGCCGCGACGCTGTCGTCAGCTTGCGCGCCATGCTCTCCTCTGTCTGCTTTATCACTGTCTCCATCTGAAATAAACATTGACCATTCTTATTGTATCATATATTTTTAAATAAAGCCGGTACTCAACAGCAGCGTGTGTATTATTTTAAGTTCAGTTCCTTTTATTCAGGAACAATTTCAACATTCAATATTATATATTAATTATGAATGTAAACGGGTTAGCTTAGTTTGTGTTGGATTGGAAGAACACCAACGTTTCATCCCATAACGAACGCGACGAGCGTTGCGTCGCACACTGCGCGCGAGAGTGTGTCACAGCACAGCACAGCCGCTGGTTGCGGGTTCATACGTTCCCCCGTCCCTCGTGAAACGTTTCATACGTTGCTGTTCTTCAAACACAAGTACCTTAGGTTCGTGGTACGGATCTAAGTTTGTTTAAATCTGTTATTATTCTTCAAACTATGATAGTTTTACAACTGACTCATTCTCCGTATTTGCTCAAACATCCGTAATGATAGAATGAAAAAATATTTAGTAACAATTCGAGGAATTGTTAGAGTACGCGCAAATCTTTATGAGCTCTGTGAAATTGGCTTCAACGGCTGCGCACTGAACCAAAAATAAGGCGTTGAGGGAAAAAAGCGGGGTGAGAGGGGACCTGACTGTCAAACCAGGGTTGCCAGCAAGAGTTTTGGCGTATTTTTATTGTGTCTAGCACATTTTGTTATGCATTACTATATTTTTCAATTCAATATTTATAGAATATGCAAAAACATCTTATACTCAATGACAGATTATTTAAAACCTACAATGTTAGAAGAAATTAAACTTTTTATCTAACGCAATTAACCCGAGTTGGAAAATGAAATAATTACTGTGTAGCAAATTTATTTATAATCTAGTTGGCAATACTGTCGAATGAATGCTTTTGAGTACAATGACGCAGCAAAGTCTTTGACGGTTGTTCGGTGTTCGTTTCGTTGACTTGATAGTTTATTCTTGCGATTTTGTGGAGTATTCCCTGATATTAGCTGTTTCTCTTAAAAGTTAAATTAGCCTCGCGGGCGGAATAACGTACTGTCGTCGTCAAACATGGAAAATGGTGACCGATGTCATAAGTTTTATGAGAAAACAAGCCGATGAATTCTACCTCAAAATGGTACTTCAGTGGACTGCAGCTGCAACAGGTGTGTCTATTAGCACCATAAAAAGGATTTCTAGGTGTGTCGCTAGTTGGTAAATATCACTTTTCTATTTGATTGTATTTGCGCAGTATTGCTTCCGTGCCTATGTTCACAGAGCTCATTAAGTTTTGCGATTACTCTACTAAATATTTTTTCATTCTAATATTGTGCAATGGATTTCCGCAAAGTAACGCCTGAATCTATTATTTATCCAGTAATGTCTCTAAAACTACCAATGCTATCTAATGCTGACGACCGATGTGGCGCGGCGGGTGAAAGTCCGCCTGCGACGCAGGAGGCGCGCGGAGGAGCGGGTTCGATTCCCGCCTTGAGACCAATTATTGTACGATCTGCATCTATGTAATATCAGTGTTCCGTCACTCGCGCTCGGTTTTGAGTTATATAGTATATATACCTACAGTTTTCTTACCCACCCGGGTGGGTGCTGTCTAGGGAAGCCGCGAGCTGCAAGTCGAACAAATGAACGATGTGTTTCGTTCGCTCGGACATTGCATTGATTTATCTACGCGCATTTTTTTATAGACAGACAAATGACTGAACGAAGTTTATTATAGAAATTTTCTTTAATGTTTGACATTTGCTGCCACTTTGAAGGTAATGGTGCCTAAGCCTATTGGCGGGACGAAAAGGATAATATTAATTTTAAGTCTTTGATATCCCGTTCGTCCCACCGTTCGTACCTAGCCTACCCTACAATGATTTCTAAAAAGTATTATGTAATTTTTATCTACATTTGTTTTTTGTAAGTACCAAGGTAGGTAAGTACGTACGTATAAGATTGCATGAGAGAATTAGGTAGGTATGTAAAATATCCGAACTTTTTCAAAAACTCTTTAGGGTGAACCCTATCGACTCCGTGGCGTGAGCCAAGGAGACGGCGAGGGGACTGCTGAGGTAGGTGGGCGCGGGTGGCTTTCAGCGAGTACTGATCTACCAGGACGACGGCAACATAATTGGTAGCGGGAGCTTTGTACCGACCGGATGCTGTCCAGTAGGTCGTTTATCGGCCCTAATAACAATGTTGTAATAATTTTGTTGGCTTTGGGTTATGCACTCGTATTTTATGTCCTTCCTCGTAGTATTAACTAAAATCATGCTAAGTTTCATTCGAATACATTCAGTAGTTTCGGCGCTCTGCACAGCCAAGAAATTTTACTTTCATGCCCTCTCCCAAGGGAACCATTGAAAACCGGGATAAAAAGTATCCTATGTCCTTCCTCGTAGTATGACCTCAAATCCTGCCAATTTATCATTTCATTACATTCAGTAGTTTCGGAGTTATGCGCAGCCAAGTTACAGACAGACATGATGGAAATCATGTCTGTCTGTATCTTGGTCCGTTAGGATCCATAATAAAGTGCCTTCGATTTTTTTTTTTTCAAAATTTCTTCAATATACATAATTAGACTTGTGACAGTTTTATTATAAGTATAGTAGATAAATATTTACTGTGTAATTTTACAATACAATACACTAGGCATAAGTTTAAACCAATCTAGAATGACGCGATAATTCATTTTCTCAGAAAAAATAGAAGAGGCTTTTGCACTCTAGTACATGCCATACATCCATTAATCTAACAAAATATGTAAACCGCTCGGCATCTCCCTCTCAACAAAGCTCTCAACAACCACAAGAACCTTGTCACAATAAAACCCTTTGAAGTGGCAATTTATACACCAAGGACATTAGTGTTCTCAAAGATTATTGTCAATAAGACGAATTGCTTTACTTTTCGCTGCAAATTTTCTTATTATAATGATAATGTGGATGAAATAGATCTGAAGCTGAATGTTTTTCAAGTATCTCTATCAAATACAGAATGCATGATCACTGCATCCAGAGTAACAATATGGTTTGGCTGTAAAGCTGACAGTCAAAACAAACAGTTGGAAATGTTCCAAATGATCCAACAATTCCTACTTCCCGCACCGCACTATATCAACAAACAATACCTCTGCTTTTATCCACATTCAAATTGAAATTTACGTATGTAAGCTTAAACAAGGCCCGTTCAAAAAATTTACATGATATTGAAAAGCAAAAGAAAAATACATGGATGGCTTAACAATATGCCTGTGCAGGCAGTTACACATACTCTGGTACCTTTGCCGAAAGATGAAATACATTTTATTTATTAATTTTTATTTATTGACATAATTAGAATGGCCTCAGGCCAATTATACTAATTACAATAAGATTTAATATTAAATATAGTTAGATTAAGTACATAAGTAGATCAACACATAATGTACTTACTTAGCTTTTCCAAAGGTAGATCAACAACCGATGCTGGTACTGGCTAAAGCATTATATTGGATGCCTGGGGTAAAGCAAAAAACGCTATTGGTATATTCTGTGACCTTTCTAAAGCTTTTGATTGTTTAGATCATGGTACATTAATTAGAAAATTGAGACACTATGGAATTCAAAACAAGGCACTGGACCTTATGCAATCATATTTATCTAGATTTCAAAAAGTAGATATTGGTAAAAAATGATCTAAAAATAGAATTAGGCGTCCCGCAAGGATCAATATGACACCCTTTCTTATTTTTAGTATACGTAAATGATCTCCCCTTTTTAGCAAAAGATCTGTCTTATTTGCTGATGATACTTCCCTGATTTTTAAAGTTGACAGAAATAAATGTAATTATGACGATGTAAATGATTCGCTTTCACACGTACTAGATTGGTTCACAGCCAATAACCTCTTACTCAATGCTAAAAAAACCAAATGCATAAAATTCATGTTATGTACCTAATGTAAGAGAATTTCCAACTAAGATAATGCTCAAGAACGAGATTGTTCACTTTGTAGACTCTACTGTTTTCTTAGGGTTACATAATGATTCCACTCTTCAATGGAAACCGCAAATTGATGCTCTCGCAGGCAGACTTAGTTCAGCAGCCTATGCAGTTCATACAATTAGATATATTACTGATGAAGATATAGGTAGGTTAGTTTATTTCAGTTACTTTCATAGTATTGTCTTATGGTATTCTGCTTTGGGGAAAGGCAGCTGACATCCAGACTATTTTTGTTCTTCAAAAAAGGGCTGTATGCGCAATTTATAAATTAAAGCTATGCGACTCTGAGAGAATTATTTAAAGAAATAAATATTTTGACAGTAATATCGCAATACATCTATGAAAATCTAATGTATACGCACAACAATAGAGATAACTTTTTGAAAAAGTGTGATGTTCACAATAGAAATACAAGAAACAAGAACAAATTACACATCCCAGCATATAGATTACGAAAAATAGGGAAATAATTTATGGGCAATTGCGTGCGCCTCTATAATAAGCTTCCATCTGAAGCAACTGAACTCCCTATTCGTAAATTTAAACAGTACATTAAACAAAATCTTATCAGGAAGGCCTTTTACTCCATAGATGATTACATCAATGATGTTAATGCTTGGCCAGATGTCGCTACGTTCCGCACTGACAGTAGTATGTAAGAAATTCAATGTTCTGTTTAGCTTTATGGAAATATTTGACATGTAATTAAATCGTATCAAATTTAGATTTAGAAAACATGTATTAGACACATAAGTGATATTATAATGTGCTAGTGGTTTCTTTTTCACTTCTTCCACTAGTGGACAAAAAATTGAAGTGAAGAGAATATCAATAACACCTTATTTCTTATTTGATAATAATAACTATGTTTATAGTATAAATTTGACTTGTCTAAGTGCTTATTTTGTAAGCCTAAAGAAATAAAGTTATTGATTCTGATTCTGTACAATCTATCACTAACCCATGATTTACTCTGGGTACAGTATGCAGTGTGATCTAGATAATATAAATGGTTAGTACTAGGTACATTGCCTGAATATTTAGATTTTTGTGCAGGTAGATGTCTGGATGCTTTTAATGTGACCACTTAAGAGCTCCAGTTTAGTGTAACTGTGAGTGTACAAGTAAGTACTCACGGCGTTGATGTCGGCGTGTATCTGTCGCAGCTCCTCGACGTGGCTCATCTTCTCCTGCTGCAGCAGCTCCATCTCGCGCTTGTACTGCTGCAGGCAGCGGCCCTCCGCGTCGCCGCTGCGCACCTCGCTCACGATGCTGCGCTTCATACGCTCCAGGGTTATCGTCTTATTCCTGCAACCACCAACATTGACACCAACGCAACTCTAACTACCAAATAACGAAGACGCAGATCAATGGTGATCTCAGTAGCTAACAAACCACACCGGGACACGACACCTACATTTTATCACAGTAAATATATCGATTGAACAGACGAAACCATAAAATTGTTTCAATTATAAATTTATTCCAAAGTGTTTATTGATCCAGCCCGTAGAGGAACTGAAGCTATGAAGCTTTCGGAGGAACGAGAGTGTCTTACCTGATTTCCTTCATGGCTTCCAATTTATGATATATTTCTCGTTCGTTTTCAGCAGTCATATTTTAGCTAAAACCAAGAAAATAAAATGTTTCGGCAATATGAAAAAATCACAAAGCAAAATGCTGTTAAATTTGCTGTCTTTTTCTAATTCGTGCATCTCTCTCTCGCTCTCCTTGGCAGGGCTGCCAGCTCATACTTCCTCATTAGTAGAATAATCTCAATAGTAGATTAGTTCTTATATCTGTAGACTCTGAACATAAACATTCTTCTAATACGAGCTATAGATCGCGGTTTAGCGGTTTTATGGAGATTTTCGAGGACTTTTCAGGAGAATTAGGGCTCCACTGATCTTGGGAGTCTTCATATCTTTTATATTAAACCTTAGTTTTAATTCTGTGGCGTTTGGTATATTTCTAGGACCAATAATTTTATCATGTTTTCAAGCACAGAAATCTTAAGGCGCAGCTAGTATCATGTCTGTGTTTTCCACACATTTTTGCCAAACTGTAAGTTGACATCACTGGCTCTATCTTGCTGCGGAAAAAAACGTAGAGCAAAGACAAACGAACGAACTGGAACGAACGAACGAACGCAATGAAAATGCAAAATGGCCGACAAAGCAAATGATAGCGGCTTGCTGTCAAAATAATATACTGTAAAATAATTTTTACTTACGCGTATTCAAAGGAAACTTCATAAACAGCTCTAAATGCAACGTTTCCTTTTATTAACTTGATGACTTTGACGAATCTCAGCTCACATGGCATAGTATATCAAGCACGAAGGTCATTTACACCTGCTGAAGCTTCGTGTCGTACCCATTGGGTGCAGTCAGGAACGAAACAGCAGACGTGAAAATGAGTGACGAAGGCGAAGAGCCGTCACCGCGGCCGAAGCGCAAAATCAAGAAGGTGATGGTGCTGTCCTCCGCGTCGGAATCCGAATCTGACGATAGCCAGCCTGCCACTTCGACTCGCAAGAAGAGACTCAGGGTGATCATTGCATGCCTTCATTTCGTGTTGACTTGAATTAGAGCACTGAGCTGTGTGACTGACAGTTGTATGTTATATCGTAGGTTCTGAGCGAGGATGGCAGTGATAGCAGCAGCGGTAGCTGGGCGCTGGGCGCGCTACGGCGGCGGCGAGCGCTGCCTGGGCTGCGTGACTCCTCGGGAGACAGCGACTCCTCGGGTTGGGCCTCGGACGGTACGGCGGCGCCGCCCGTGCCATTCGCAGCACCCGCTGGCGAGCCAGGGACCACCACATCTTCACCGAATAAAGCACCAAAAGCTGTGTCAGGATTCAGTTCAGATAGTTCAGAAGGCAACTCTGAGAAGTGTTCCATCTGTCTCATGAAATTTGTCAATCAAGAGGTTGGGACACCTCAGAACTGTGAGCACATATTTTGCTTGGATTGTATCACAGAGTGGTCTAAGAACATGAACACTTGTCCAGTGGATCGTATAAGCTTTGAGTCAATAGTGGTGCGCACATGTGCGGGCGGGAGGGTGCTGCGGATGGAGCCTGTGCAGGTGCTGGAGCGCTGCCCATCCGTTGAGTTCATGCTTATTGAAGACCCAACTATCTGCGAGGTAAAACTGGTTGGAATCTACAATTTTTATAGATCATGAGGGGGTAAAGCACCTAATGGGATCTGAACTGTAACTACCTAATATTTATTTACTGTGTAGTAATAATATGCCAGTTTGTGATCATGATGCTGTGGCAATTCATTCATTGTGAAACCTTTTCTGACATCAAAATTAGTTTAAGTAGATAGACTTATGTTTGCAAGTGTAAGTGGTAGACCATAACCAATGGAAAATAAATGTAAAATTAAATAAAGTTAGTTGTTAATATAACCTGTATGCTGAGTCTGAACTGCCATACTGTTTACTATAAGCTGTATGCTGAGTGTGAACTGCCATACTGTTTACTACTAAGTTTGCCTAACTTTATTTTCGATGGAATTCCAATTTTTCAAACTTCCCGCTTGGAGCGCTGTTCAGGAATTCCATAGGAAATAAAGTTACGCAAACTTTGTAGTAAACAGTATGGCAGTTCACACTCCGCATACAGATGATACATAATATCAGATATGAAACTACAGGCTCAATGGTGATGTGTAGTATTTACACAGATCTGCCACAGTGCTGACCGCGAGGAGTCCATGCTGCTGTGTGATGGCTGCGACCTCGGCTACCACATGCAGTGCCTCACCCCGCCACTCACCCGGGTAACACTTCACTCCTCTTCACTCTAGCTAGCTAAGCATATGTTGGGAGCTTAGCCAGCATTTAAGCTGAGTTAGGACCCTTCTATAACAACTATATATATACCTATTTTGTCTTGTATTACTGTATAAGGTTGTTATAAATAAATGTATTTCTTCTTCTTGTTGTTGCATGCATCACTTACATCTTCCTCAAGTCTTTTTTTATTATTTACAAAATTATTAATTTATAAGGAAAGAAAGGAATTATTTGGCAGAACTACTAAAACTAAAAAGCCAACTATGTTGTAACACTCCTGCTTTATACACTTGGGGTTCAGATAAAATCATAGTTTTCTTTCAGATTCCAGAAGATCAGTGGCTTTGTGCAAATTGCAACGGAGTATGGCGGTCCTCTCCTATCTTCTTCCCAATGCAGTCTGCTGGCGAGCCCTTCGGTCGGTCACGTTACGAGCGCGCGCGGCGGGAGAGCCTTGTGGAGCGCGAGGAGGAGCAGCCCTCCACGTCCAATGGTCGGCGTGGGGAGCGGGGCGCGCCCGCCCCGCGGGCACCCCGCGCCCTCGGCGGCGCCTCTGGCTCGACTCGCCGTGCGCCCGCCACGCGTACACGCTCGCGAAGGACTAAGAGGAGAACTAGAACCCTTATTGTTGAATATGAAGTTGGAGGGAATGGAAAGAC
Organism: Eupithecia insigniata; assembly: GCA_947859395.1. Lineage (NCBI taxonomy): Eukaryota > Metazoa > Arthropoda > Insecta > Lepidoptera > Geometridae > Eupithecia > Eupithecia insigniata. Next base: position 15,002,454 of record OX402006.1, read on the forward strand.
ACCTATCACTAGAACAAAAAGAGTCAAGACTACCACCAGGAAAAAGAGGAAGGTGGGTTTCGGGTTTTGCGCTATGCTTGTTTCAATCAATCATGTGGGAAAAACTCACAAGGAATATATTTTTAATATTTTAAAAAACTTTTAAATACAAAAGATTATTTATCACGTAAGTTTTGTTATATTTTCCCCTGTTTCCATCGCGTTACAGCGACTGTGGTCACGGGGCAACTGGAAACAAGGTACCCAGCTCTATGGTACCATGACATTGCAGTGTCACCGAACTAATTAATTTTTAAAAGATTCGGATTCATTTATTGGTACAAGAAAATATACATGTCAAACATTTCAATGAAATAGAGTAGGTACACAGTACAAGCATAAATACAAATAATAATTTAAAAAGATGAAGGATTAAACAAGTAAATTGGTAAACTGAAATACAAATAACACAACTTATAGGATCACTTTGTTGTCTGGGAAACAGGAATGCATGCAGGTATTGAATTGAAATTAACATCAATTACTCAAGTCTAACCGTATTGAACCCTTGATATAAATCTTAGTTTGTTTGAATTTTATGAGATTTCCAATGCCTCAAAACCTACTGGATACTTCCAGTTGACCTAGAATCATGATATTCGGAAACAATGTCTCTCGAGTCAAGAAACAAGGTCTCTCGAGTCTGACTCGCACTTGGCGTTTTTTTTTTGTTTTGGCTGTGTGAATTCCACTTTACTTATTTATTGATATGCAAAACAGAAAACAATCGTATCATCAATATTAAATAGAAAAATTATACTAACTAATGTTCATAGACTAGATTGTGATCCAAAACATGCATACACAACATGATTATATAATAGAGCAGTAAACGCATACAATGTAGAACTATAAAATTATGTTAAAATGCAAATACAGTAGTGTGATTAATATGATACAATAATAAAATACCTAAAAATAAATGAACATTATATTACATGAGTATGTTAAAATATAAATAATCAAATTTAAAATCTATAACAATTAAAAAATTGAAAATACTAGTTTAATTTCTTTATATTATTTGATTGTTATTTTCTTTGTCATTAAAAAACAATATACATAAAATTGACAAAATTACCTACCTACATTCTGCATATAAAATCAATTTGAACTTTGAGCGCACTCTGTAGTTTACACTTCAATTTACATAAATAATTTGTTGTTCGTAGGCGAAAAAGCGGCAGCCCCGCACGGCGGCGCGGCGCACGCACGTGCTGGCGAGCGTGCGCGCCAAGCTGGCATCCGTGCGGTCGGAGCGCGCCGCGGGGCCCGCGGGCCCCTTGGAGCTGGCGGCGCGGCGCGCGGGGGCCGGCATCCCGTCGCTTAGCCTCTTCGGCTCGGCGCACCAGCTCGACTACTTCGGCGAGGACGACGAGGAGAGTAGCACGGGGCCCACTGGGGGATCCGCCACCGCTCTCGCCTCGAGACCTACGCCTGCCGTCTTCAGCGCGTATAGACAGGTCAGTCGTACGCGCTAGTAGGATGGCCTATGATGACTTGCTGATCTAACCAACTGATATTTTGTAAATGGAGGGCTGATTGGCTATTACAGTATATGTGTTAATATTTTGTCAGGCTCGCCGTAAGATGGTGTATATCGGGTCGCCGGCACACGCCAGCGCCGCGCCCGACCTGCTGAGTGACATCCTGGCGCGGCAGGAGGCACTGCACTCGCGCCGCTCGCTGCTCTCCGTCACGGTGGACGGAGACGTCAACATCACGCTACAGAGCACGCGACCCAAGGAACCTCCGTCGGACAAGAAGGACTCGACAGCCTCTCCTCAGAATGTCACCGAGGAATCTCCTCTCGGCCAAAGGCAGGGGGTGAACCTGAAGGCGGGCGACGCGGGCCGCCAGGCGCCCGCGTACCCGGGGCAAGGCCGCGGCTGGGGCGGCGGCTATCGGTACCCGCGGGAACAGAATCAGCACCACACTAACGACCAGCCTAACCAAGGACATCAGGGACATCAAGGTATAATGTCTCTTTTATGAGTAACAACACTATTTTTTTTACATAATCACTGCACACAATGATAGTTTAGAGGGGACAAATATACAGAGTGTTTGGTATTGGGACTGACATAATTTTTTAGGGAGTCTGGGGGGGGTCATGAACACGCCAAGGCCCATGCAATGTTGATGTGTAGATGTAGATTGTTCAATATATGTACGTATGTACATACGTAATAGTACTAAGTAGAAGTTCCTAATTTTATATACACTTCTATAATCAAGGATCATGTTTTCTAAGCAAGCATCATAGATTTCTTCGATTTTCCTGGGCCTATATTTCCGTCGGGCCGCGATGTTGAATATCGACCCCTCCAACTCAGCCCGTGGCTGTCGAGAGAGCCGACTAAATAAATGTTAATTGAATGAGGAAAGAGTGTTGACAGACGGATGGACGGACAGACGGACAACAAAGTGATCCTATTAAGGTTCCTTTTTTTAATTTTGAGGTACGGAACCCTAAAATATAAATCAAATCATGCTGATTTTTGTAGCAAATTAATGTGAATTCCAATCGACGGCGTAGGTTACGGACGTGACGGCTACGACAACGGCTTTGGAGGCGGAGGCCGCGGCCTTGGCGGGTTCGGGGGCCCGGGTGGGGGCCCCTACGACCGCCGCGATGACCACAACGGCGGACCGTTCATGGACTACAACAACCGGAGGCCACACTACAACGATGAGGAGCCTTGGCACGATCGAAACAGGTAAAATACAATAGAAAAACTTTATTTGTGTAATAAACATGATATAGATTGCTTATAACTAATTTAAAAAAGGGAATCATAATAAAAAGGTTTTGGTCAGCCGAAAAAGTGAAATATCAAATATCAAAGTGCTTTATTTCCCTTAGACCTTACAGGACTCTTGGACACGTCACAAAATTAAAATTACATAAGTAAAACAGGGAAATAAAGTGATCACTTTGATTTTTTGTTCACTTTAATCTTTTTAAGGTAAAGTAAAGAAGCGAACAAGAAACCTTTACCTTGTTAGTTTTCGAGTACAAAGGATATGTTTGATAGTTTGTTTGAATTTATTTATTGATTATTTTTGCAACACAAATACGGTATTAATATCTGTAGCGTTCCCCCACAGTAATATGCCATAAGACATAATACTATGGAAGTAGCTGAAATAGACAAATCTAGAAGTATCAACGTCTGCAAGATGACGGATTTTTTTGACTGCATATGCTGCAGAACTAAGTCTCTTCGATAGTTTATATAGATAAACTATCATAAATGGGGCCCACACATAGGTGAGGGCCCCATTGAAGTTTACTGTCTAAAGTTATTCCTAAGAATACGGTACTGTCTACAATGTCTAAAGTTTCTCCTTTTACGTTTATATCAGCCTTTACTTGTTTTACATTTGGTAGAATAAATCTAATATATTTAGTTTTGTTTTCGTTAAGTAAAAGATTATTGACACTAAACCAATGGACTATTTTTGATATTGCATTGTTTACATCGTCATAATTTGTGTTTTGTCTAATCATCTTGAAAATTAAAGAAGTTTCATCAGCAAACAATACAATCTCGTGATTATTTTTAACGAGATCAGGCAGGTCGTTAATATAAACCAAAAATAGGAAAGGACTGAGGATAGATCCCTGCGGTACACCCATTGTAACTACAGATCCCGAAGACGGTTTCCCATTAATGTCAACTCTTTGTATCCTGTCACTCAAGTAAGAAGTAAGAAGATCCAAAGAGGTGTCATTTATTCCATAGTGATGTAGTTTCCTGATTAATGTTCCATGGTGTACACAATCGAATGCTTTTGACAAGTCGCAAAAAACACCTAAAGCATCTTGCGACTTCTCCCAAGCATCAAAAATATGAGATACCAACTCTACACCGGCATCAGTAGTTGACCTGCCGCGAGTAAACCCGAATTGCTTACGATGTAGCAGGTCATTTTCGCCTTTGAAATGCCTAAGCAATTGATGTAAAATAAGTTTTTCAAAAACTTTGCTGAATGTAGGCAGTACTGATATCGGTCTAAAGTTAGTGGGGTCAGACCTACTACCCGATTTAAATAGTGGGATTATCTTACTATGTTTCATCAGATCAGGAAAAACGCCACAATCAATAGATTCATTGAAAATAAAAGCTAGATCTGGTGCAATAGTATCAATCAATGGTTTAATAATTCTAACGGAAATGTCCCAGAGATCTGCAGTTTTCTTTATATTTAAAAATTTAAATGCTTTTTTAATATCTTTTTCATCGACATGATGGAAGTTAAATTTATTTTCGCATGCAGGTACATTTTCTTTTAGTAAAGACTCAGCGATTAATTGAGAAGAGTTCAGACACTCTGTAGTAGAGATTGGAATGTCAGTAAAAAGTTTTCAAATGCTTGGGCTACTTCAACGTAATTTTTGACGGAGCAATCATTAATCTTTAAATCGTAATCATTAATGTAGGTACTGACCTTTCCAGTCTCACTGTTTATTAATTGATTTTATTACATTTTCACTGTTTCTAATTTTTGAGCTAATATAATTTGATTTTGCTACATGACAAACTTTGTCTTTGAACTCCTGGCTAAAATTGTATTGTTTTTCACTATACAGTTCATACAATTTTTGTCTACTCTTATGTATACCCACTGTTGCCTTTAGTGAGTACTAAAAGTTAAGTTTTTCTGAGACCATGGTCGATATGGATGTGAATATAGAATTGAATGCATTGGTGAATTTGGTAAAAAAACTGCAATAGGAGTCATTTGGGTTGTTATGAGAGTAATTAGGTGATGGTTTACAATCCCAATCCAATTTAAACTGTTCAAATCGATTTTACAAAATTTTGTATACCTTGTAATTAATATTTTGTGTGTGTGTATGAGTGATGTGTGTTAGTGTAATGCATGTACATATGTATAAATGTATGTTGAAGTGTTAGTGGTCTTTACATTTTAATTTAACTCGATACATTTAATATTGTGTATCTATTTATAGATATTTTTTATTTTTATTTGTCTGAATTTTCTATCTTATTCTAAAAGGATTTCAGTTTTATCGTAGTTTAGATTTAGTAATATTCAGTTAGGCTAATTTTACAGTCGAATTTGTTTAATGAATAGATGTTCAAAATTTTATTTGATTTATTGTACATATGTGCCGATTTAGAAACGTTTTGACGAGCAGTAAAGGTTGATTTCGTATGTTTTTTTATGTATTACGTTTTTAGTTTTTCTTCTACTTTTTATGGTATTAGGGTCGTAAATGATGGTTTTGTGTATTTTAATAATTGAATGCAAAATATATAGTTTTCTAACAGATAGTGTATTGCTTAATGAGTGTAACATTTCAGTCGAGAACCTATATGGTTTAAAAAACATAACTTTCAATAGGGATCTCTGTGCTCTTTCTAGGTTTATAAATTTTGTTTTGGTTGCTCCACCCCAAATTGGTATACAATAGGTTAAAATGGATTGTGCGAGAGCAACATATATTTTATGCAAGAGATTTTGCGTCGCTATATGCCTTAAATTTTTAAATATCCATGTAAGCTTCCTAGTTCTCCTCATGAGTTGTTCGAGGTGTTGATGCCATGATAGTCTCTGATCAATAATGACACCCAGGTATTTAGTGGTCTCTACTTTTTTGATTGATGAGCATGAGCACGAATTATTGCCCATACCACACTCATGTATCTTAAGAGTATATTTAGAAGGAGGTGAGTACGATTGTACATAGTGAAGCACATAAAATTAGTTTTATAACATTGAGAGATAGCAGGTTTAGGGTAAGCCAATTAGCAATCATTTCAAGACCCTTTTCAGCCCCTTTCCGTACTTCTTCCCACGAAGAGCCTGCAAATACAACTGCGGTATCGTCTGCATAAGAAAAAATGCTACCATTAGGGATATTTAGTTCACAAAGATCATTGATGTATGTCAAAAACAATGTAGGTCCTAGAACACTACCTTGTGGGACTCCATAGTTATTAGAGGTATCTTCGCTTTCTACTTCACCAATTTTTATTCTTTGTTTTCGTTCATTAAGATAACTTTTTAACAGGCAAAGCGGTACACCTCTAAATCCCATTTGTTCCCATTTTTGTGTAAGTATAGGGACTGACACGGTGTCAAATGCCTTTTTAAGATCAAGGAAGACTGTCAAGCATTTACGCCCTTTATCTACGTGGTCCACGACGAGATTACATAATTAAAGATTATTTATCGGGTATTTATCGCGTACCTTTTGTTATATTTTCCCCTACGTTTCCATCGCATACCCGATAAATAATCTTTAATTATGTCAACAAATCGCGAAAGTTTAAAAAGTGAGATTACATAATTTCTGATACAGCATCTTCAGTACTGAGACCCTGTCTAAATCCATATTGGTTTTTTGAAATGATGTTAAATTTGCTAAGATATGAGGTAATTCTGTTGTTAATTATTTTTTCCAGAACTTTAGAAATTACGGGAAGAACTGAGATGGGTCGATAGTTGCTGACTTCATCTTTAGCTCCATTCTTGTACACTGGTGTGATTACTGATTGTTTGAGTATGGTGGGAATGAATCCTTGTGATAGACATAGGTTAATAAGATGACAGACAATAGGGGCAGTAATTTTAAATGATGATTTAAAATTTTGTTTGAAATACCGTCACATCCTGGGGCACTTTTTGATTTTAAATTCGTTATAATTCTTTATATCTCAGGTATATCACTATCTAGCATAAAACAAGAAGAGCTATGGTTAAAATATAGTTCAAGGAAATTTCTACTATGTAATGTACTTTTTTGCATAATTTCTTCCGCTAAAGTTTTTCCAATATTTGCAAAATATCGATTAACAGTATTTGCTGCATCCACAGAGGAAGCTTAGAAGGTGGGTATTTGATATTTTGGTAGGTTTATAGTTAGTTAAATTATTGTTTTCCAGAGTTCTTTAGTATTTTTCGTGGCATTTTGTAATTGTTTTTGTTCATATTGTCTTTTTAGCTTTTTTATCAGATTGTTGCAGAAATTTCAATATTTATTCTATTTTATTTATTTATTTATTTAGTATACAAAATCCACAGCCCTTAGAAACTAAGATTGACAAACTTATTTATAGATCCTATGGCCAATACAGGATTTAAATTTTTTTAATTTAACAATCTGACTATCGCCAAAAAAATTCAACTATTTATTAAGTTAACGAATGATAAAACAATTTTGAATAAGATAAACTTAGTAAATTAACATAAGCTACAAGTATACCTTAAAAGTAGATAATAAAAACGAAGCTCATAATTTAAAATGTCCCAATTATGTAAACTATAGTAAACTTAAGATTCTGAGCAACTTAATTAAACTGCAGAATAACTTGAGAAAAGAACAAAACTAAAACTAAAGTACTAGAAATAAATTTTATAATTTTAAGTGTCTTAGTCTAGGTAAACTATCATAAACTTAACAATAACCAACCGTAGACTATAAACATACTGACAATTATAAACTTAAGAATTCAAAATGTACCTTTAGAAGTAGGTAAGTGTGAGTAAACAATTTTATTATTCTAGGGTACAATTTTATAAGTTTAACTGTATACTGAATATAAATGTGAATACATAGTTATATATGCAATATAAATATATAAATAAAATTATTACTTTATGAATCCTCACCACTAATCCTGTCACTCATTATGTGGGTTTGACTCTACCCCGCCTACCGGCTCGTACTTACCCGGGTCTAGTTCATTCAATACTAGTAGAACATCACGTTTCAATGCCGGTTTACTTATGTTGAATATGTCAATATCATTGAATATTATGTTATAGCTTCTTTGCAGCCGCCTAATAAGTGAATGTTGAACATAGTTAGAGGTAGCATTGGACACTGCAAAAAGTTTAGTTTTGGTATGTCTAGTTCGCTTTTTGGGTACGTTTAAACGTAAAACTTTTGAAAGTAACTCCGAACAATCTATGTAGCCATTGCATAGGCCATGGAGAAGAGACATGTCCGCTAACTTACGTCGACTTTCGAGACTAGTCAAATCATGATATTGGCGCGATTCCTGGTAGTCAACAGTCTCATAACCACGGAAACATCGATAGTTGAGGTGTTTTATGAATTTATTTTGAATGCCTTCCAAACTTTGCATATATACCAGGTATTGTGGGTTCCATACTGAGCTACAGTATTCCAGGATGCTTCGCACGTACGAGTAGTAAAGAAGTTTTAGGCAACCAATATGCGAGAAAGGACGACTGACCCTCAATACTTCATATTGAGGGTCTAGACTTTTATAAGCCTTACAAACTACTGAGTCTACTTGTTTGGAAAAGGAAAGCTTTGCATCCATTATCACTCCAAGGACTCTAATATGATCAACTTTAACTAGTCTGATACCGTTTATTCGATACTCAAATTGTAGTGGCTGCTTTTTCCTTGTAAACGAGACATAAGAGCATTTACTAACATTGATTGAGAGTCGATTCTTACTGTAGTATATTGCCAGTCTGTAAAGATCGGATTGTAAGTTCAAACAATCTGCGAGATTCCGCACTTTCAAAAAAATCTTAGTATCATCCGCGTACATTAGGAACCGTACATGTTTTAAATATGAGCCGATGTCATACAAGTATGAGGCATATAATAGAGGGCCCAAGATGGAGCCTTGCGGCACACCAGAAGGGATCGAGACGAAGTCTGAGCAGAAGCCACCCACGATCATCGCTTGAGAGCGGTTTCGTAGATATGCCTCCATCCATCTTAACAAGTTGCCGCGAATACCGAGCTCGCAGAGCTTATGGAGGAGTATGATGTGGTCTACACGATCGAATGCTTTTTCAAAATCTGTATAAACCACATCTACTTGACAACCGCCGTCCATACTATTAACAATATTGTCAGTGAAAACGCCAAGGTTTGTGGTCGTTGAGCGCCCTTTCATGAACCCATGTTGTTCTTCAGGAATCGAGCCGGATATAATTGGATATAAATGCGTATGAACAACCCTTTCAAACAATTTACTTATGACATTGAGGATAGAGATGGGACGATAATTTTCAATGACAGCTTTTGAACCTTTTTTATGTATAGGGACTATGTATGCTTGTTTCCAGATGTTAGGAAAGCAGCCATCTTTAATGCAACGGTTAAAAATTAAAGCAATGGGAGTGCACAGTGTGGCCGCGCATCTGACGTAAAATAATGGAGGAGTATTGTCACTCCCAGCACCTTTTGTAATATCTAACCTTTTTAGTATTTTTTTTATATATATACATCTTCTATAGCTTATTTTAAGTATTTCATTCTTCGGGTCCTGACGTACTTTTTTTTGCATGTTTATTTCTGTTATTAATACATCGTAGAATCCCTTGCGTTATCCATGGTTTTATTATTCTTTTACTCCTAGGAATCTGAACTATTTTAGTGTTTCTTTGTATTCTATTTATTAGTAGGTTACATACATTTTCAGGGTCATTCAATTTGAGAAGGTCAACTAAATTTCCTTTTAACGCTTCTATTGCTTTATCAAAGTTTATATTTAGTTTAGTTTTATGTTTGCATGTAATATTAGGATTTTTATGTAATATCAAAAGTACCATAAAATGATCGGTAATGGTTGTTTGTAAGACAACCACTGTAGCTTCACTTTTGCTTCCCTTTAACTTAAGCATACAATGATCTAGACAGTTATTTTCACGGGTAGGTAAATAGTGGCCAGGTAGTAGACCATTCATAGACAGCGATTAATCTGTTATTTTGTTTATTATTTCGTTGTTCTCTTTTTGGAGTTAAGTTAATGTTGATGTCTCCTATCACTATTATTTGATCATACATATTAATCTTATTTAGATGTTCATGCAATGAGTTAATAAATTATTCCGCATTTTGATTAGCCGGTGACCTGTATATACATAATATAACTGAGTTGTGGATATTTATTTGTAGACATGATGCGTGTTCAAGTATTATTTCATTGACAATTGCAACATGTTTAGTTTTTATGTACACAGCGACTCCATCGTTTTGATTTAAATTATTTTTAGTTGCATAGGAATCGTAATTTTGAGCGTGTGGTATAAGTCTATTATCTCTTAGTCTACATTCTGTTAGGGTTAAAATATCAACCTCAAAATTGATTTTAGCTAGATTTATGTGAAGATCGTCTATATTTGCGTGTATGCTTCTAATGTTTTGTGAAATAATACTTAAATCCGTTGATTGTACTTTAGGCAATCTAATAGATAGTTTATCTATGTTACATGTAAAAGAATTTGAAATTTCAATTTTGTCGATTTCATGTGCTATATTCATAGGATTATCCATCATTAACTTGTAACTTGTGGTAGTCATTCCGATAGACGCGTGGACTATGTTCCCTTCACTTGGATATTTCTCGGCTAGGTTTGTAGGTTCGGAGAGTTTAGACATTGCTACTTGTTATTCAGGAACGTTCAATACGCTATCGCTTATGAACTTGGGCCAAGCTACAACTTAGAGTGTATCCGTATAGGGAGGATGACGTATAGGCAGAGCGAACTCACAGTAGAACTGCTATCTCTGTTGGGTCCGTGGTGTCTGCGTTCTGTTGTCTCGTTCTACTGCACCGGGTGTTCAGCGTATCTCCTTGCGATTTATGTTTGCCTGGTACTTGTGAAATTTTGGTCGTATTTAACTTTTGATTTTTATTTATTTAAATATAATTTGTGTACGGGTCGTAGACGTCTAAGCGCTTACGCAGTCCGAGGAGAAGAGGAATAATACATACATACACTATTACATACATAGGGTGCTAAAATCATAACCCTCCGGTAGTCGGGTAATATTCCGTCATTGAGTGTAAGATGTTTTCATATATTCTATGAATATTGAAAGTGAAAATAAATTTACAGTAACGTAAAATATAGTACAATAATCAGAAAATTTAAAGTTTTGGTGTATTTACGTGTGAAAAGTGAAGCCTTGGGCTTTGTTTTTTATTTTGGACACAAAGTGAACGCACACGAAGGCATTGCAGTGGTAGTCTTTTAGTCAATAAATTACATAAAAGTACGTCGTAGTAAGCACGCGCAACACAAACGCTGATGCGATCGCGACTGAGGTGGGTGAACCTAGTGTAACCTAGTTTTACCTTCCACTTTCAAAGAGTTAGTGACCAATCTTCCCTTTTTAGTTTCTTCAGTGTATCATGCTAGCGATTGTGTGAAAGGGACACAGCGACTGAAAAGTGAGTTTTTCCTTAAATTTAATTGAATTAAAAAATAACCTTTCCTAGTTGTGATATGGTTCAAAATGCTTTTTGCATTAAATGTCGAGTGAACTTTCCAGTTACGTTAGTATATAAATTCCTTGGAGCAGTGTCTAAACTACTAAGCAACACAACTTTTGTCCTCCGTTTTAAGAATAAAACGTCATGTATGATTTAGTAACAATGAGGGGTTTTCGATTTACAATAAAAAAATAAAAATAAAAACTATTTCTAAATAGCTCTAAATAGATAGATGGCAGGGCGTCAACTGGAAATTAGGGTAATGCCAATGCCAAGTGAAAGGAAAACACTTTTTATTTGACATTGACATACCCTAATTTCCAGTTGACGCCCCCTGCCACCTATTGAGACATTTGGAAAATTTTTTTTTCTTTAACAAAATGTAAATCGAAAACCGCTCATTACATTAAACTACTACCTACTTTGGCTAGTGGTAACGCCATAATCAAGTGTATTGTGATCAATTAGGGGGTGTCTCTAATTATGTGTCCACCACTGTATGTATGTATATATTTTACAGACGACCGAAACATGTAATCATGTTCAATAGTATTTTATCTGATTTTTCCTTTCATTTAAATAACAATCAATTTACTTCCAATCACTACATACTATAAAACAAAGTCGCTTCCCGCTGTCTGTCTGTCTGTCCCTATATATGCTTAGATCTTTAAACTACGCAACGATTTAGATGCGGTTTTTCTAATAGATAGAGTGATATATGAGGAAGGTTTATATGTTTAATTTGCACCCGTGCGAAGCCGGGGCCGGTCGCTAGTTAAAAAAAAAGTTATCAGTTTAATGTTGCCATAGCACTTGTTTTGAGTGTGCGCATAAATGATGTCTCGGCGGGGCGGGTCGAATTTGAGATTATAATTCGGTACCTGTAAGGTGGTGTAGTAGTTAGTCGACGTTATCTTTGTGCCATCTTACAGGTTCTGTTATTGATTTTCTTTTCGAAGGAGGCCTCAGCCGGATCATAATATGAGAGGGAACAACAACATGTCCCGCAACGACGAACGACGTTACAGCTCGGGGGGCCCGGCGTGGCAGGGGGGCGGGGGCCCGCGACGCGAGCCACCGCAGCGGAACTCCTTTGGGGGCTTTGAGGCCGCGCTCGACATGCGCACGGCGCCCCCGCTACGCGGCGACGCCGACAAGCCGCCGCCCTACGAACCGCTGCCGGAGCCGCCCGCTTTCCCACTGGAGACGGCGCCCTCTGCCCCTGCCCCCGCGCCCTCCCAGCGCGAGGAGGATGAGCGCAGCGACGAAGGGCTCGTCATCGATACGGAGAAATACGACCCCACCTCGCCCACGCACGACGAGGATAGCCCCGCAGCCTCGCCTGCGCCCCCGCCCGCCGCGCCTCCTGCCGCGCTCTCGCTGGCGGCCGGCGTGCAGTCCATCCTGGCCAGCATGGAGGCGCGCGGACTGGGAGTGCCGCCCGCTGCCGTACTCGACAGTGCCGTCCGTGCTGCGCTGCAGGAGCACCGTGCGCTGCTGCACGCACCCTCCTCCCCCGCCTCCCTCGGGGCAGGCGACTGCCCCAACTTCTCCATATACTCGGCGACAAGCGTGCACATCGCCAGCGACTCGAGCCGCGGCCTGGTGCGCAGCCCCCCCGCGACCACGCCCCTGCCCCTCTTGGAGCAGCGGGAGAGCGCGCTGACCCCGCCGCCCCCCGCTACAGACCTACCGCCGCCTACGGACGACTACAAGGCGAAGCTGTCAAAGCGCTGTCCGATCACGGCGAACGCGCGCGACCCGATCAAGATCCGCCTCTCGGGGCCTGCGCTCATCCGACGGCCTGTGGCGCTATACGATGACGAGGACGTAGAACAGGCCGCGGAGACCGTGCTCGCGCCCGACTCTGCGCCGGAGCCCCAGCCCGAAACCGAGACGGCGCCCGAGCCCGAGCCCGAGTCCGTGCCATCAGTCGAGCCCGGGGACGACGAAGGAGCGCAGAGTGAGGTTGCCACGCTAAAGGTTGCCATTGACGCCGATCCGGATGAGAAACAAACGGACGAGAAGGAAGATGACTTCGAGGAGGAGCCCGCAGACGAGGCCGCTGGCGAGCCCGACGAGGACGGAACGCCGCACGCGCCGAGCGCCTGTGACGAAGGTAGGGAGAAGTCTGACTCCGAGGCGGAGGCGTCCAGCGGCTCGCCCCGCTCTCCGCGCGCGCCCAAGATGACAGAGTCCATCAGCGAGACGGAGGACTCGCGCTCCTACACGCCCTGCCTCGATGAGCGGGGCCTCGAGCCTGCGGAGCGAGGCGAGCGCGTGCTGGAGGGTCTCGGGACCGAGCTCATCTCCGAGGAGGAGGCCCACGACATGTTCTCCGAGGGCTCCCCACCCGCGCCCGCGCCGCACGTGGCTCCCCCGGAAGACGGCGAGATATCCGATAAGCGGCGTGCCGACGACACCAAGAAGAAGAAGAAGAAGGACGGTAAGAAGGACAAGGGAAAGGGCAAGAAGGCGCGGGGAGAGGTTACCTTCAAGAAGGCGACGCGCGTAAAGGACCGCTCGTACCGCGAGCGGGACAAGGATAAAGAGAAGCGGCGCTCGAGCTCTTCGGTGTCGCGGCGCCGGCGCAAGGACAAGCGTAAGGACCTCGAACGGTATGACGTGCGCACGCTGGTCACGGAGCGCCGGCGCCGCGGAAAAGACGCCTTCGGGCGGGACGTGTCCCCTTCGCGCTCGCGCTCGCCCTCCGCGCCGCGCCCCACCAGCACAGCGCCCTCCCCGCGCCGCGCGCGCCCCTCGCCCTCGCCGGTGCGGCGCCCACGCGACTCCCCGACACCCCCGCGCCGCCCGCGCTCCTCGCCCTCCCCGCGCCGCCCGCGCTCCTCGCCCTCCCCGCGCCGCCCGCGATCCTCGCCCTCCCCGCGCCGAGCTCGAATCTCTCCGTCTCCGCGACGGCGCGCGTCCCCCTCGCCCCGCCGCGCACGACTCGTATCACCCTCCCCGCGTCGCGCGTGTTCGGTGGCATCTCCGCGACGCTCGCCGAGTCCCAAGCGGCGCCGCAAGCGGTCCGGGTCGCGCGGCGCGGTGGCGCGCCGGCGCCGGTCGGGCTCACGCGCTCGCAAACGGCGCCGCTCGCCGTCGCCCGCCGCCAGTCCGAAGCCCGCGAAGCAGAAGAAGAAGAAGCGCAGCCCGCGGCGCCGCAGCCAGCGCCGTAAGCGCGTGCGCCGCCGGTCCGCGTCCCCCGTGCCTGTGGCTGCCGCCTCATGGTCGCCGCCACCGCCGGAGCGCGCGCCCTCACCGCGCACGCCGCCACCGGCCGAGCCCGTATCGCTGGAGGAGCGCCGCCGCCGCCGCGAGGTGGAGCGCGCGCACCGCCGCCTCAGGGAGGCCACCGGACCCTCCAAAGAGGTAAACACCGACTCGAATCCTAGTCGTGAAATTAGAATTTGATAGTATCAGTGAATTCGGGACAGCCGGTATTTATTAGTAATGGTGGATGTGATGTATGCAGGTGTTCACATCGGGCGACAACATCCTAGTGAGCGTGAGCTTCAAGGAGTCCCTCAGCGCGGGCGGCATTGGGCGGCGGGCTAGGCGCGCGGAGCGCCGACGGCGGCGGCGTACGCGCGTGGAGACCCCCGCCGTCGCCACCTCTAAACCGGTCGCTATCATCGACCTAGAGCGCTCGCCCTTCCGCGAGCTGACGCCCTCGCCCAAGAACGTCATCGTGCTATCGGACGACGAGGCGGAGCGCGCGCCCGCCGCCCCCGCGACCCCGGCGCCCGCGCCCGCCGCCGTGGCCCAGCAGGGGCCCAAGACTCCGCCGGAGCCCGAGGACCCCGCGCCACAGGGGCCCTTGGACTCTCAGGCGCCCTCCGTCCCTGATGAAGGTACACTGACGACGGTGTACGCCTTGAATTAATGAATTAACACTTTATTGTACTTAAAATTAACATAAACTATAAAAAATCGAGACACACGCAACCTTGCGGCGATGTTCGTAAATTTGGATCTTAGTCTCTGCAAGGTACTCGCTCGTCAATGAGTCTGAAATAATTAAAGATTATTTATCGGGTATTTATCGCGTACCTTTTGTTATATTTTCCCCTACGTTTCCATCGCGTTACAGCGATCGTTGTCACGGGGCGACTGGATGTACTCGAAATTGATGGCAGTATCCACGACTACCCTCAATTCGTCACTACCCTTAATGTCCAACTTCACATTATGACACACTACACTGACCGTGTCTGACTGCAGTAAAGGCGGATCACGACGCACACTTATTTAGCACAGGATTCCACGAGGAAGAGAGACGAAAACCATCTTTACGATTAAAGTTCGGGTATTTTGTGATCTCAATCGCCTCTCGAACCATCCTTTTGTAGTAGTGGCGTTGACAGGATAGAACTTTAGGGTCATGTAGCTCAATCCAGTGGTTACTTCCTGAGTCTAGCAAATGTTCCGCTATCGCCGACTTGTTCAGTTGCCTATTTTTGACCGCTGCTATGTGCTCTTTCACCCGTTCGGCAATCGTTCTTTTAGTTTGCCCTATGTATGAGCGGCCACAGCTACAGTCAACTTTGTAGACGCCTGGCTTTTGTAGAGGTATGACATCTTTTGGTGTTCTGAGTTGCTGAGCAACTTTTGCGTGGGGGGTGAGAACTGACTTTATTGAAAACCTTTTCAGGATATTTTCAATTTTATCCGTCACACCTTTCACATACGGCAAAAAGATGGATTGTCTGCTTACCTCAGGCGTTCTTCGGCTTCTCCGCTTTATGTATATAGCACTTACATATCCGTTCTGTTTTAGAACCTTCTGAACATGGCTGAGTTCCTCCTCCAGATGTTCAGGGTCACACAGAGCATAGGCTCTGTTCGTGAGTGATAAATGCCCGATAAATAATCTTTAATTATGTCAACAAATCGCGAAAGTTTAAAAAGCTTGAATGAGTCTGAAAGCTCTTCGTTCTATAGAGTCTAAGGCTGCAAGCTGGTATGTAGCTGAGCTATCCCAAACATGGCAGCAATACTCCAAACCAGACAGGACCTGTGCTTGATAAAGTGCTAGAAGCTGTCCCGGTGTGAAGTATAGCTTGACCTTGTTAAGGATTCCTAGCTTCATGGCTGCTGTTTTAGCCTTTGACTCGATGAGGGTTCCAAAGTTCAGAGTTGGTGAGAGTGATACTGAGGAGCTTCAGTCGATCATTTATAGGTTTTTCTATTTATGCGTTCTTAATTCCGGAAAACAGGAACCTGGAGAAACGGACTCTTTTTTGCGAAGAAGAGGCAAGCTTGCCTTTTTGAGGCATTGAAATTGATCCGATTGGCTTCACTCTAATCCAAGACTGCCTTCAGGGTCAATTTCAAGCGCTGCAGCATGTCTTCTCTTTGCACCTGTATGTCGTTCAGACTGGCCTTGGTGTTGGAAAGGTACCTATCCACTACAGTGCGGTCGTCTGCGTACCCTATAATATCGGGTACCAGCAGATCGTTAATGTGCAGTAGGAACAACGTGGCAGAGAGTACTGACCCCTGAGGTACCCCGCTGTTGATCGCCAATTGATCAGACGAGCAGCCGTCAATGACTACCCGAATAGATCTTTCCCTCAGAAAGTCAATGAACCAGTTACAGAACAGGTCTGGAAGTCCGTACGCTGAAAGCTTACCAATAAGGCTGTCGTGCCAGACTCTATCAAAGGCTTTCGAGACATCTAGTGAAACCGCAATAGCCTCACCGTTTTTCTCGATAGCCTCGCTCCAAATGTGGGTGGCATACACAAGAAGATCTCCCGTAGACCGTTTTAGCCGAAAGCCGTATTGACTGACGGTCACTCAGGAGGTCGTTGTCTTCAAGGTATACCAGGAGCTTTCCATTCAGTACACGCTCCATAGATTTACATAGCAGGGAGGTGACTGAGATGGGGCGATAGTTCGTAGGGTCAGCTCGACTACCTTTCTTGGGCACAGGCTGCACATAAGCAAGTTTCCATGACTTTACCAGATTTGAAATACAGGCGAAAGAGTCGCGTAAGAACGGGAGACAACTCAGGAGAACAGGACTTCAAGCACCACAGCCGCGATTCCATCCGGACCACTAGCCTTGTTCACATCGAGACCGTGCAACGTTTTGAGAACATCTTTCTGATATATGCGGATGTCAGGCATGTTTGTGCTACATCGTGGAAGGCTAGGTGGAGTAACGTTTGCGGGTTCAAGACGTGAAGCCTCTGCAAATGAGTCACAAATAAATTTGCTTTCTCATTCGCAGTGTGGGCCAGCGATCCATCCGGTTTCAGCAGTGAAGGAAGTGAAGGACGGCTAAAGTTAGCTTCGACCGATGCGATTTAGCTAGTGACCAGAAAGCTTTGCTGCCAGTACGGAATGAGGCAAGCCTAGCTCCCAGTCGCCATCTAGTCACAACAAGCTTTTCTTAGCGTCTTCTTCAGGGACTTTGTTGTAAGCGGACTTCCTTTGTGATGTGTCTGTGACTTTGCTGTTCCGAACGTCGACCCACGCGAGATAAGCCCCCTGTTTCAGCGCAGCGGCACTGGTACACGCGAGTTAAACCACGGAGGAGCCCTGTTGGAGGGTGAGGAATCAGTGTATGGAATAAAGTACTCCATTGCAATTTTAATCACTCTCGTAACAGCATCGGCACAGACGGTCGGATCACAAGAAGTGAAGCACGTTTGTCGCCAAGGATAAGAAGCGAAGAAATGACGCATCTCATCCCAATGTGCTAACTTGTATCGCCATATTCATCTGCTACCCTTAGGGGTAGGATCCGGAGGCGAGTATGACGATACTGACCTTACCAGGCAATTATCTGATCTTCCTAAGGGAGGTAGCACAGACACTGAATTACGGTCTGGAACATTGTCAGCAGGAGTTCCAAGCAATTGGTGGTGTGGCTCTCAACTTCGGGAATCCTGGTCGCCTTGTTCACCAGTTGGGAGAGGTTACAAGACAAAGCAAGTTTATGGGCCTCTCGACCAGCATGATCGGTGTTTTGGTAAGGGAAGAGCCAGTCGCGGTGGTGAGCGTTAAAAGTCTCCCAACAGTACCAGTTTAGCAGCAGGGTACCGTCGTTGAGCCACTTCGGCCGTATTGCAGATGTATTCGAACAACCTGATTGTCTCCTGGGGGCCTACCCGGAAAAGGAAAATCGAAGTTTCTTCTTCGTTTTCGCGTAAAACCAACTCTTATGTCGCTTGCATAAGATTAGCGTTTGCACGAAAAATAATCAGAAACTTCGATTTCGTTTTTACTAGTACGGGCCCTGATCTCCAGTATGAGACCGATATAGTAGGCATAGATATTTTTATCTAGGCCAGAATTCACCCGAATCCAAGCAACTGAAAAACGGGGTTCTTCAAGATCACGAAGGCGCAGACAACAAATGTCATCCCGGGCTTACGCACGTTCCGGCTTTAGGTTTGAAATTGTGCTCCAGGGTAAGTGAGGTATGAGACATCGGGAGGCATTCGTATCTGCGTCTCCTTGAGAAACAATAAGTGGGCTTCGCACTCTCTAGGTGGTGGTGGACTGAGTCGATATTGGAGTGCAATCCTCGGATGTTACAGTGGTGCACGTTAAGCGAGAGGAAGGGCTTCCGCTGTGAGCACGACTTATTGTTTTTGGACTTTTTCATGTTGATGGGAAGTGCGTTAGGTTGTGTGCATGGACGGCAGTTAAGCGCGGCACTGGTCAGCTAGCGTAGGACAAACAGTAGGTTCGTGCATCGCTAGAGGGCTGGAGATGGAGATTGCAGGAACGCCCGAACCCCCCCTGGAATGGCATCGGGTCCTCTCGCCCGGTCGCCAACCGGCACGGTAGAGCATTCAAGGATTTTTTGCGAGGCGGCGGGGCAGCCTTTCGCTTGTGGCTGGCACGCTACTTGGGCCCCCTACAACCTGCGGTCGGCCAGCGAAGAACCGTGCTTCGGATCGCGCGCATGTTCAACCGTCCAATACCAAGTGTATTCTGGCTGCTGTACCGTCTTGCTCTTGCTGCTCGAGTGCAAAACTGCTTAGACCCTGTCTCCTCCACTATGGCTACTCCAGACCACATTCCGAAACACAACGGGGCTGTTTCACAGACTGGAAGGGTGGTGACAAGCCACGGCCGAAGCCTAACACCAATGGACGCGAGCGGTACAGCCCCCAAAAAATTTCGAACTTTTGTAAATTTTACAAATCGGAGACTACGCTATTTAATGAATACCTATCTAAATACAGTAGGTAAATTAGGGTGGTCCACTATAGTTTGGTCAAAAATTAAATATAGCGTAGAGTATCGGCCAGCCCCTCGTTTCATACCTCGTACTACTGACATCATCTAGTGAAGAATTTTGTTCCTCAACATGGGAGAGGGTGCTCGGAGACTGAATAATCGAAATTTCGGTAAAAACCAAATTAAAGAACAAATCAAAGGAAAGTTTCGACAGAGTGCCGAGAAAGTTAATTTAGGAAGCATTCAAATATGAATCAACTATCAAAGTGCTTCACTTCCTTTAGACAGGACTCTTGACACAAAATTATAATTATATAAGTAAAACTAGTAAATAAAGTGATCTCTTTGATTTTTATTAACTTCAGTTTTTAAATTAAAGTAAAGAAGGGAACAAGAAACGTTACCCTGTTAGGTTGTTAGTTTTCCTTTTTAGCTTGTTCTCGTAGTTTTCGAGCTGGACCAAACTCGTCCCAAGATTTTTTTTCCTCTAGCTAGATAATCTGATATTATGTAGGAAACCTTTTTACAAAGGATGTGTTTGACAATTAGTTTTAATTTATTTATTGATAATTTTTGCTACTCACTTGAGAGTTTTGTTCTAAAAGCGTGTACTTTTGCCCCGAACTTTAAACCCTACATTACATTAAGCCTGGCGTGTCCCACTGCTGGGCAAAGGCCTCCTCTGAACGAAACCCTAATAAAATTCGTAAAAGAACCCTGTGTGTCCTTCAACAGTTACTTGTCTATGTATGTACATGGACATACATAGACAAGTAACTGTTGAAGGACACACATACAGTATGAAACCTGTCCCAAGGATTACAAATAATAGATGCTACCAGCTGTTGCCTGCCGCACCTCCTTCTACTTTTATTATTGTAAGTAAGGCTTAATAGGCTAATAAGTAATGTTCGGTGTGCAGGCGGCGAGGTCCGCGGGCCCCTGACCCCGCCGGAGCCCCCCGACTCGCCGGACGCGTACGACCCCTTCGAGCCGACGCGCTCCCCCTCACCCCCCGCCGCGTCCGCCGCGCCCGCACTCGTAGCGTCCGCGTCCGCGCTCGCCGCCGCGGATCCCGAGCGCGTCTCCATGACGCTGGAGGCTGCGCAGAAGACTAACCTCTCAGCTGATGAGCTGTTGGATAGGAGACCCCTGTCTCCTATTGAAAAGGTAACGGACGTTACCGATACCGTTTTAAAGTCTCAATATGGAGGCTGACCAAACTGACTCTAAGGCGCAGACTCGGATAAAGCGGAGATGTGTGCTGCGTGCGGCGAGCGTCGTATGTTTTTTGAGATGAATGCATTGGCGGCGCCTCTCACATCTCTTCTCGTCTCCGCTGCGTGACGTCGCCAGCTTGCGAGGTGCAGCTCTCATCTCCGCTACGTCGGTCTATTAGTTGTTTAAAACAGATTTCTTCTTGTCTCCGCTTTATTTGAGTCCGACCCTTATGTCAGCTTCTATTAGATTAAATATAGAAATTTTAAATATGGTAATCAGCAGGCTAACATATTTCGCTTACTTACGATATTTCAAAGATGGATGGATTTAACCGGGATAAAAAGTATATCCAGGTGAAATAAAATAAGTGAGGCTAACCTTTAGTAATTTAAAGATCTCCTGCAGCATTCTTAAATTTGCCTCACAAGTTTGAACCATGTCTATATTCGTGTAATAAATACCTGTATGATGCAGGTGATGGCGCTGCTACAGTCGACGCGCGACGTATCTCCTGAAGATCCCGAGGTGCGTGCGGCGGGCGCGTCCCCCGGCGGTGGCGCCGGCCCCCCGGCGGCGGAGAGCATGGGGCCCGGCGGCGGGGGCCCGCTGGCGGCCGTGGCGCCGGCCCCGCGCGTGCTGCTGCCCGACGCGCCGCGCCCCACACCCAAGCTGTTCCTCGCCAAGCCGAGCCCCATCAAGTCGGACCCCATCAAACCTATGCCGGTGAGAACTAATACAACAAACGTCCCCCACTGTACATACTCCCCTCCTAGCTGGCTACATGTGCCGCGTGCATTGTACTGTTGCAGCAGGCGAGCAAGATCTCGCGCCTGCCGCTGCCACTGGTGGTGGGCGTGCGGCGCGCCTCACTCTCGCGCTCGCCCTCGCCCGCCGGCGGCGCCTCGCCATACTCGCCGGGGGAATCCGACTTCGGGGACCTGTTCGAGCCGCCGCCGCCGCCCGCTCACCGCGCCAACCGACGGAGGAACAAGAACGGGAAGAACAAACGGACCAAGAGAGGTAAGCCGCCGCCCTACCACGCCTCCTAGATAACTTGTTAAATTGCATACACTTCAGATATAAACAGTTTGATGAATTCGTTTCGTTAGGTACAATATAATAACTATGGACGGAAACCACCCCATAAACCTAGCTCTTCTGGCTGCCGAGCCCGAGCCATGGAAGTCGTGCGGATTTGGTTTCTCCTATGATGTTCGGCTCGGACACTAGATCTTCACTGTACAAACCATCCATCTATGGAATGCTCTTCCCCTAGATATCAGACCTGCGAATAAAGATAAAAATAAAGGGGAAATGGCCGATAATTTGCTACGAAACAATTCTGTCACTTATCACACAGATTAATACGAAGTTGCTGTATTCTGATTGGCCGAAAAATATCACGCAATAAAAAAAGGATGGGGTAAAACGGATTGCTAGTGCTATCGATGTTCTAGTTTCAATAATGATACTAGTTAATTTTATTTATATTGCACTAATAATAATTATTATTGATTATAATATTTTTAACGGAGAAATCGATGATCATACATAAAAAAAGTTTGTAAAAAGCTTTGGAATTTGTCTCATGGAAAAAGCGAAAGTGGACTTAGTGACTTTTACATCTAAGCGATCCAATTGGCCATCTACAATCGTTCATAAATCACAAGTAAAAAATATTACGTGTGAATATTGTGTGAAATCATGCTGATGGGGCTGAAATATCGATATCGATAGTCTAAACCAGCTTGTTCCTTCTCAACCGACTGCGTTGAAGAAAGCAGGAAGAAAATATAAACGACATTAGGTAAGAAAGGGTTGTCAAATGAAACGTCATGAACGTTGACCGAGGTTGGCCATTTAATCTTGACCTCTAGGTTTCCTGGATACAATGTACCTAACCAAAAAGAACAAAATGATAATTGCTAAATTGTTAGCATATAATATTTAGTATAACGCAGTTGCCTGACGAGCCTGTATATGTAGTTAGTAGTAGACGTACTAATGAGCGCATTAAAGCGATCGTGTCAGTAAATACAAATTTAAACTGACCACAACGACAACGGGAAAGCAAAAAGCACTTCATATAGTCCATCAGAATATACAAGGCTTACCCAGCAAAATCCTAGAATTAGAACTATTTTTGAATTATTTAAATGTAGATGTTATGTGCTCAACAGAACACTGGATTGTGAAGAATCAGTTACTTCCCTTTTATCATAACTATTGTTTTGAAAGTTCCTACAAAAGAAAGGCTTTTATACGTGGTGCCTTTCTAATTATAGTCAAAAATAGTCTTAAATGTAAAGAACGGAAAGATTTTGTAATCTTCACTATCGAGAGGACTATTGAACTTTCATTTGTGGAACTGGAGCGGCATATCATAGTGTGTGTGTACCGCCCCCCCGATGCAAATCAGGTACCTTTCGAATGAACTATGAAATTATAAAACATGAAGTACATATGTATATAATCCGGATCTTAAGAACTCACGCACAATAACTATTATCAAGTTTATACATAAACTCACGTAGATATTACCGACAGCGATAATGATAATACTCATAATCATTTAAACACTGTAAAATACATTCTAAGTTGCAGCATGTAATAACTTGATTAGAATTAATTAAATCAAACATTCAAAATAATTATAAAAAGTGCCTAAATTCATGTGTAAAATTAAATAACTAATACTTAATAATAAATCCATTATGTATCACTTAATCTGAAGTGCTACAAATTCATTGTAGCTATAGAACGTTTGCTCAATAAGCCAGCGTTTGAGTTTAGTTTTAAATGCAGGCAGACTGTGGGCTGGGAAGCGGGTTGTACACGCTAGGCTAGGAATGGAAAAGGAATGTATGTATGTATATCTAAATTCCCTACGTACAGCTTGAATCAGAATCAGAATCAATAACTTTATTTCTTTAGGCTTACAAAATAAGCACTTAGACAAGTCAAATTTTATACTATAAACATAGATAATATTATCAAATAAGAATTAAGGTGTTATTGATATTCTCTTCACTTCAATTTTTTGTCCACTAGTGGAAGAAGTGGAAAAGAAACCACTAGCACATTATCATATCACTTATGTTTCTAATACATAGTTATTTTGCCTATCTAAATCTAAATTTAATGCGATTTAGATACATGTCAATATTTCTATAAAGCTAAACAGAACATTGAATTTCTTACATACTACTGACAGTGCGGAACGGAGCGACATCTGGCCAAGCATTAACATCATTAATGTAATCATCTATGGAGTAAAAGGCCTTCCGGATAAGATTTTGTTTAATGTACTGTTTAAATTTACGAATAGGGGGTTCAGTTGCTTCAGATGGAAGCTTATTACAGAAGCGCACGCAATTGCCCTAAATGATTTCCCTACTTTTCGTAATCTATATGCTGGGATATATAATTTGTTCTTGTTTCTTGTATTTCTATTGTGAACATCACACTTTTTCAAAAAGCTTTCTTTATTTTAGTGCGTATACATTAGATTTTCATAGATGTATTGCGATATTACTGTCCAAATATTTATTTCTCTAAATAATTCCCTCAAGAGTCGCGTGGCTTTAATTTATAAATTGCACATACAGCCCTTTTTTGAAGAACAAAGATAGTCTGGATGTCAGCTGCCTTTCCCCAAAGCAGAATACCATAAGACATAATACTATGAAAGTAACTGAAATAAACTAACCTACCTGTATCTTCATCAGTAATATATCTAATTGTACGAACTGCATAGGCTGCTGAACTAAGTCTGCCTGCGAGAGCATCAATTTGCGGTTTCCATTGAAGAGTGGAATCATTATGTAACCCTAAGAAAACAGTAGAGTCTACAAAGTGAACAATTTCATCCTTTAGCATTATCTTAGTTGGAAATTCTTTTACATTTGGTAACATGAATTTTATGCACTTGGTTTTTTTAGCATTAAGTAAGAGATTATTGGCGGTGAACCAATCTAGTACGTGTGAAAGCGAATCATTTACATCGTCTAACATTTACATAATTACATTTATTTCTATCAACTTTAAAAATCAGTGAAGTATCATCAGCAAATAAGACTATATCACACAGATCTTTTGCTAAAAAGGGGAGATCATTTACGTATACTAAAAATAAAAAAGGACCTAATAAGACACTTTACTTTATACATAATGTGTATGATCTGTATTGCAGGCAGCAAGACGACGGTGGAAGTGCAGTTGGACGACGACAGCCTCAAGGTGATGGAAGAGCTGCCCAGCTCCGCCGTCGAGATGCAGGTCAAGAGCAAGGTGAGTCATGACAGCAGCACGCGTGTACCGGGCCCTAGCACCGAACGACAGGGGCGGAGGTGCAGCTGCGACGACAACCTCAAGGTGAGTCATGACAGTACGAGGGGGCGGGGGAGCACCCAGCGTTTCATGTAACATAGCAGGAAATACTGCCGCGGCGACCGCTTGCAACGCATTAGCGAAACGCACCAGGCATTTGATGCTTTTCAGTACCTACTCGCTTATATACCTACTGTCGTGGCGAAAACGGATACAACTTTGGTTATCGACATGTGAATCCGACAACTGACGAGACTGTCGACACTAAAAAAGTTTCCGCAATGCAATTCGACGCCTAGATATATTTTACCAATAATATAAGATCGCATTGCTCACCTGCAAAGGTTTCGAGGTTTGTAAAACCGTTTTCTGATGGACACTTACGCCAAAATTAAAACGGAGCGTTTAGTTTACATCAGAACAGAACAAATGAGAGAAGACTGCGCTCTGAGAATTATGTAGATCTGCGAGACGCCATGAATCTAAACAGAAATTGTGAAGATTTAGGACGACTTGAAATCTTTTCCTTCCAGTTTTAGAACTTGACAATAGATGTGTATCGTTGAAACTTCGTGAGAGGAGACAACAGTAACTGATATGTATTTCTAATGCAGAATGGTGTTTGGTAACACGACACGAATGGACTTTTCTGCTAGGGCTCGGGAGGTATCCTCGATTATTATTGTTACCAAGTGTTAGTCATTATATGTATTGAGAGGAGGGGTAGTCAGGCATCTTTTTAATTCGACTGAAAATGATAACAATTTAAAGTTTGTTAACAATAAATTAATATGACCACCTCTGTGGCGCGGTGGGCGAAGGTCTGCCTGCGACGTAGGAGGTTGCGGGTTCGATTCCCACCTTGGGACAATGTGCAAATATTTGTTCAGGAATAGGGAGTTCAGTTGCTTCAGATGGAAGCTTATTATAGAAGCGCACGCAATTGCCCATAAACGATTTCCCTTCCTTTCATAATATATATGCTGGGATGTGTAAATTGTTCTTGTTTCTTGTATTTCTATTGCGAACATCACACTTTTTCAAAAAGCTATCTCTATTTTAGTGCGTACACATAAATTATATTGGGGGAGGCTATACATGTATATATGTATATAGAGTGTTTGTTGTTTCAGTTCTTGAAGAAGCTGAACCGGCAGGAGCGCGTGGTTGAGGAGGTTAAGTTGGTGCTGAAGCCGCACTACAACAAGAAGCACGTCTCCAAGGACGAGTACAAGCACATTCTGCGCCGCGCCGTGCCCAAGGTAAGCACAATGCGCCGCGCCGTGCCCAAGGTAAACACAATGCGCCGGGCTTACCCAAGGAACGGAGCACTGTGTGCCGAAAACATGGCATCCTTACCCAGCACTCACCCGCGTAATGATGTCTTTCGAAAACATTTTCCAATTTTTGGGGTAATTTTTTATTGGCCGATCACATTATTGCCATTCATTTTCAACGTGTTTGGAAAAGGGAGAAATCCTTTGTCGAACAATGGGATGATACTGGCTAATTGTTATAACGTGTAGGAAAGATTTTATATTTGGTAAGTTTATTGAGCGAAAGTGATTACAAGTACATAATGGTAGAGTGTATGTGTTATACATTGTTATTTCATTCAACAACAAACAAACCAGAATTCATTTAATTTCTCTGCACAAAAGGTCTTTTTACAGAATTGTTATAGCTATACTGTATCCGTCCAGAATGAAGAATGTTTACGAACAAAGCCACTGACAGTTAAATCAGCTGATGTAGGGGTGAAAAATATTTTTTTATTTAGGTTAGCTCTTGCCTGTGGCTTAGTTTGCGTATTTAGGATGTACATAATTTAGCTCTATTTGAGTTTTACCAAGATAGATTAAAGATTATAGAACCTATAACATACCTAACTAAAATGCAACAAATTAGCTTAACCTACCAAACTATACCCACATCTTGAGCTTTGATGGGTTGGTGATATTTGATGAAAATAATTGAAGTGGCATAAACAAAGCACCTCCCCTGTGAAATCAGCCTATTTTTATCATAACATATCCCTATTGAATGGAATAAAAGCTACAGGACGATGAAATAAGACTAAAAATGGAAAATATACGAAATATTTATTTATTTTAATAATCCGGCTAAATTAAAATAATACTCTTTGTAAGAAATAATATGCATGGTCATAGTGCCATCCTTGATTTGGAATCGTAGTTCAAAAGTAACCAATTGTTTGCTACTCGGGACGTCAATACTGAGATTCCTTAGGGATGGCACTGTTACAAAGTCAAAAAATCTCTAGTGATTTTAATCTTTGTTTGTAAATTGAAATAATTAGATCCTGCATAGAATTGACGTCAGGATTGAGAAAGTAATAAATCTTATAGAATTTATAGGTGAAATCATTGGAATTCTATTAGGCCTGCATCATTTCGTGGTGATAACCCTAAAAATCAGCTGATTTCTATTGTATACAAACATTCTTCATTCTGGATGGATACAGTATAGGTGTAGTATAGCAAACACAGATACCTACCTGTTTGTTAGAGACTAGTGCCAGTGATAGATACGTTTTGAAACCTGTGTTACTAGTCACCAGAGCCCCCTCCACAGAGTTCGTTCAATCAGATGTTATTTTTACAATTAGAGAAAAAATATAGTAACTATATACAATATATTAGAAAATAAAATGACGAAAAATTATATTAAAGGGTTCGAGGGTTTTATTCGTTTCAATGTGTATCCGAGTGAAGGACACAAAATGGAGTAATCATAACATACACTTTTGAGTTGAGCGCGTCACGTGACACGTCGGACGCCTGACCTATTCACTCTTGAGGCGCGATACTCTACTGGATAATTCTGTCAGCTGTGGTTCTACTAGCTTACTAGCCAATAAGGAAGTTTCCAATTTTTTATTGTATTTTTTAAAATATGGTACTAATCTTGCAATGGAGCCCATTGCTTTTTTTTTTAATTATGTTCATAAATGACGAAGTTATTATGATACTTTCCCGTCCAGTTTAAAACTTGTCGGCGCGCAGCCGGGCAACAATCTCATGACGTTACAAGTCTCGCGCGTCGCTCGAGTCGAGTACTCGACGATGCGCGACCTCAGACGGATAAATCTACTTCGGATAAATCAAGACGGAACAGATATTATTATCATTGTGGAATCATCATGGAAACCGTGAAAACGGATGCTAAAGTACATTATAAATATTGTATCGTGTCCAAGTGTACAAATACAACCTTAACTGCACCCGATAAACATTATTTTACGGTGCCTACAGATTAAAATAGGAGCTAAGTGGTGCACGTTATGAAAAGAGAGGCATCTCTTTCTAGTAGATCTACAAAAAGCTTCGATTTAAAGAATTTACACAAAATTATTTTCAGAAAAATCGATATCTATACCTATTTTTGTTTATCAATCTCTGCGTTTGAGTCCCCACTTCGTCGATTATATCAAACTTAGGTACATAATAAATAATGTACATATGTTAATGTAGAAATATCGATATCTATATTTTTGTTTATTCATTCTCTACAACACCTGGTTACCGAGACAAAATCACTGGGCCATAAAATACAAATCAAAGAAATCCCTGACAACAGCGAGATTTTGCCGAGTACGTATATGTGATCTATTAATAAACTAAATGAACAATAATATCTTTATGTATATATTATATTATCAATGGTGAATGAGACTTTAAACGAATTGTTGTTTAAAGTTTGGGTCACCATTTTGATTAATTATTAGGTATGTTTAATCATATCACGCAGTGCTCGCGGCCAAACGGAGTGCGAGGTCTCGCGCTCTCACTATTAACTAGCATGCTAAGGTCTCACGTTGCAAGTAGTTGTGGGAGAAAATGGAAATATCAGATCCTGTCCTCTTACAACGACAATGGGGGTAGCACAAGGAGCTGCAGTCTCGAATATTCTTTTTTCCATGCTACTTAATGACCTTCCGAAGGCTATGCGCACTGCGCAGGTATTTATGTACGCGGTTGATGTGGCCGCCGTCGTCTGCGGTGCAACAATTGACTCCCTGGAGCTCAATCTGAAGCTCACCGCGTCCAGGCTCGCCCTGTGGTTCGCAGCGAACGGACTAGTCTTAAACATCTCGAAGACACACTTTATGCACGTCTGCCTGTCTGGACGCCTACCTAGAGCCCTATCGGTCATCGCTGGCGGGACGCTCATCGAACCGGTAGACAACACCACCTTTTTGGGTTTTAAACTTGCCATGAGGTTCACATGGGAGTCCCAAATCGATAAGGTGTGCGGAAAGTTGGTGTTGCGTGCTACGCGCTCAGCCGCCTAGCGCGGTTCCTGCCAAGAAACGTGGTACGCTCCTGCTACTTTGCGACTGTCCACTCACTATTGCAGTACGGAGCTGACCTGTGGGGGCGTGCGGCCGACTGGCAGCGCGCCTTCCGCATGCAGAAGCGTGCCGTACGTGCAATAGTGAAGATTCCACAGGACGTCTCCGCAAAGCCTCACTTTGAAGAGTTGGAAGGTGAGTATTTCCAACTCTTTAAAGTGAGGCTTTGCGATTATATAGAACATTATAAGTTATTTTCAGGTGTTAAAGAATGATTACGCGTAGTTTCATATTTTTCGAGATATCTTGGTAAATGTGGGTTTGGATCATTTTTGATAAATACTATTTTGGCTGACACCGGCTCTAATTTAGCTTCACCAAAAGGTTCCACTTAATTAATTAATAGCTACTAACAAGGAAATCTGATAATATAAGTAAAACAATTATCTAAGATGCATAATATTTATTAGTTTTTTTAGTTTGAGATAAATTATACTTAAACTGACTTAAAACGTTTTTCTTATTGCAAGAAATCAATTCAAAGATAAAATCTGTTTTTTTTTTAATTCAATAGTAATGACTTGATTTACTTACGAGGATTTTAAGACTGATTAGTGTTCCGTAAAAATAAAGTAAAATATCGCAAAAAAAAGTCTTATACATAAACAATAATACAATCATTTTATGACAAACATCTAGGTACATACATCTAGCGTTTCTGCTCGAGCTTGATACAACTCGAAAAAATTCGAGAAAATTTGTCTTAGTTCGAGACGAGAAAAAAATACCAAGTCTCAAATTTATATTGCGCGCTACAAACCGGGTGCGTTTAGTGACTATTTTTGCCGCGTATTATGGTCCTCATCCCGTGCTCGTTCATTAATTCGAGTCAATTGATGCTCTTATATTCTTAAAAGCTTATTTCCTCAGAAGAAAATAAGTAAGCTACTTAATTATTGTACCTGTTAATGTTGAATGTGTTGATTTTGTTTATTTCTTTTGTTTTTTTTTTTAAATATTTAGACTGATATTTGTATGATGATTTCAATCAAAAAGAATTATTACACTACGCATGACGGTTAAAAAAAAAAACTGGAAAATGTGATTACTACTACTAACAGTAGGGTATTTAGTTAAATTTAGTATGATTTTCGTTGAAATGTTTTTTTTTTCTGTTTATGATTATTGTTGTTGCTGCAGAATTTTTGATTACCATCCTTAAATTGCACGCGTATTCATGGCTTTGGGGGCTTCTTCCTAGCATTTTGTCCCGTTCTATATTTGGGGTACCCTTGACTATGATACAGAGTTAAACTGAAATATGTGTACATATATATTTAACTTTGTTTGTTTTGCACGAGCATGGTAAAATAAGTAAACGTTACAGCTAAAATAACAATTAAAATCTACGCCCCAAATGTTAACACGCGTCCACAATGTAATCTGTTCCTAGTTTCTATTAGATATATATTTTGTAAGAAGACTTATAAGTTTTTTTTTTTGTAAGACGATTTTAATTTTTGTTAACCAACAAAAATTATAGTAACAAGAAAATTTTAGTTTTAGTTTTTTGTTACAAGATTTTAATAGATGTATTTATTTGCCTTAATAAAAGGTAAATACTATAATAATATAATGATGCACTAAAAAGTATTTTGCAATTAGTATTTCAAAATTAATTTTGAACAAAATATAATAGCTTTTATAACAGGACTCAAGACCCGAGAAAGCTCGAGAAATTGGCCTAGAGAATTCTCGAGACTCGCGAATAAAATAAGGTCGAGAAACCAGAAACCAACCCTAGTACAAAATATTATGAGATCACTATTACTGTTATTGAAGACTAGATTTTTTCGTATCATCATCATCAGATGACTTTAATATTAATGTGTTCAATCAGTGTAATGTTTCTGTGTCATTAATTACATCAAGGTCATCTTCCTGGGTTTCCACTTTAAAATCTGGTGGTCCAATGGTGGTAAGCACTGCTTCCAAAATAATTAAAAACTAATAAGTATTTTGGAGTGATTTTATTATTTTTATTCGTTTAAAATACAATAATAAAAATTACACACGTTTTAGATCAATTTTGAGGGATGTAATTGATATCAAAAAAGGATTAAAGAATTTCGGAAGAATTGAGTTTAACAGAAATAGATTCAAATTAAATAATTGGGAATACAGCTAAAAAAATCGACGCTTATAGGAACGTATTTTGGTTTTTCGAGAATGTATACAAAATGAGTAACATGAATTTATCACAATTAAAAGTTGTGCAGGCATTCAACTAAATCACAACCCAAGGAGGCTAAATTAAATTAATTAAATTAAATTCATTTATTAAATCAGACAACATATTAGGTCCATTTTTTGTTAGTGAGCTGTCTTAAAATATATGTTAAAATACACGGAAAGCACAATAGGCACATACAATTTAAAGGAAGGTTTAGATAGATAGATAGAAAATTCTTTATTGCACACTTAGTGATAAGAAACAGAAATACAAAAAAAGACAATTTTAAAACTAAGTTACAAGTGGCGGTCTTATCGCTCGAGAGCGATCTCTACCAGACAACCGTGGTTTACGACCTTTACTAGAGTCCCGATCAAGCTGTCTGAAGCGAGACTTTCTACTTGATCAGGACCCGAATAAAGGCCCTCATTACTGGTAGGTCGTAGCGATCTGGAATGACCTGCAGGATGCTGTTGGAACTGCCCCGCACTCTGCTGAGCAATGAGGCAGTTTTTTTACGGATGATGGCGTGAAAACCATCGACCCGTGCCTCCACAAACATACTTGATGCACTGCAGAAGCGCGGCAGTCCCATCATCATCCTAAAACCATTATTATATTGGACGCGCAGAGCATTAAGCGATTTCTGAGTATAGCTAAACCACAGGCTGCTCGTGTAAAAAGATTGGCAGTAGGCTTTGAAGAGAGTTATTTTCACTTGCCTACTGCAACGAGAAAACCTGCGTGCCAGCATATTACATCTGACCGCCAACGCTCTGCGCTCCCTCTATGTCCTCATGGTCATCAAGGTCATCGGTAATGTAATTCCCTAAGTATTTAAACTTGTAGACGCGTTTAAGTTCCGCTCCTTCAAGCCTAATAACTGGCACAGAATCAGGTACTTTACCGGAGGCCTTGAAGACCATGTACTCACTTTTTTTACAATTATAGAGCAAGCCATGTTTATGAGCGTACTCCTCACATATTCCCAGCAGTATTCTGAGAGCGTTGATCGATGGTCACAGCAGCACCATGTCGTCTGCGTAGCTGATGTTGTTTATAAAAACATTATCAACCGAGCATCCGACATTCTCACTGCTGAGCCCTACTACCAGGTCGTTAATGTAGAGGTTGAAAAGTTTCGGTGAACTCAACCCCCCCTGCCGCACACCGCATTCCGGCCTGTACGCATCAGATAGACTACCAGCCCATCGTACATGGTTTGTTTGATTGGCGTACCAGTAGTGAAAGAGACGCTGCACCTGTGTATGCACGCCTGTTCTCGCCAGCTTGTCCCAGAGCTTGTCGTAAGACACAAGGCCAAATGCTTTGGAAAGATCGAGAAAGCATGCATACAACGGTGTGCGCCTCTTTGTATAGTACTGTACAATATGCTTTAAACTCAGAATTGCGGTTTCGGTTGAGAGCTGTTTTCTGAAACCAAATTGAGCATCATGGATGTTTAGATGTCTATCCAATTCCGAGTCAAGCACACTGTCCAGCACCTTGGCAACTACCGTGGCTAGCGATATTGGCCTATAGTTGCCTTTATCCGATAAGAGTTAGTTCTAAAGAGTTAGGAAACTGTTTAAAGACTGCATGATAGGCGAAGCAAACTTGCTGCCGACAACCTGTAGGATGGTGTTGGTACTGCCCCATGTTCTACGCAGCAGCGAGGCGGTTTTCTTGCGGATGATGGCGTGAAAGCCATCAACCTGGACCTTCGCAAACATGACGGATGCGGTGCAGAAGCGGGGCAGCCCCAACAACATCCTGAAGGCGTTATTATACTGTACTCGTAGAGCGCTGAGCGATCTTTTTTAAAGCTAGCCCAAGGCCGTGTCCGTGTAGAACGATTGGCAGTAGGCTTTGAATAGCGTGATTTTCACTTGCATACTGCAACGAGCAAACCTTCGCGCCAGCATATTACTTCGGACCGCCAACGCCCTACGTTCTATGTCTACCTGGTCGTTCAGGTCGTCGGTAAGGAAATGTCCCAGATACTTGAAGCTATAGATTGTTTAGCTCAAGACCGTTGAGTCTCAAGCTTGGGAAAGACACTGGAACCTTACCTGCGGCCTTGAATACCAGATATTCACTCTTCTTGCTGTTGTACACGAGTCCATGCTTACTGGCGTACTCTTCACAAATGGGCAACAGCTTCCGGAGGGCGCTGATCGTTGGACACAACAGTGCTATGTTGTCTCCATAGCTGATATTGTTCATACACACATTATCAACTGAGCAGCCGACACGCGCACTGCTGAGCCCCACGATGAGCTCGTTTACGTAGGTACAGGTTGAAAAGCTTGGGTGAGCTCAACCCGCCTTGTCTTACGCCGCATTCCAGCCTTCAGGTCTCCGAATACTCGCCCGCCCATCTAACATTGTTTGCCTGATTGGCGTACCAGTAATAGAAAAGACGCTGCACCTGTGTGTGCACGCCTGTACCTGCCAGCTTTCTCCACAACACATCGTAGGAACGTCAAAAGCCTTCGAGAGGTCGAGGAAGCACGCATACACAGGTGTGCGCCTCTGCGTGTAGTATTGAACAGTGTGTTTCAGACTCAGAATCGCACTTTCAGTTGAAAGACCCTTTCTGAAGCCAAACTGTGCATCATGAAGGTCTAAATAGTTGTCAAGTTCCGAGTCCATCACACTGTCCAACACCTTCGCCACTACGGTAGCTAACGATATTGGTCTATAATTACATTAATCAGATAGGTCACCAGTCTTGTTTTTTACAATGGGCATTTACTAATTAATATGTCGACTACTGAACCTTTGTCTCCCTCCAACATGGGGGGTGTTTGTTTTGACATGTCGCTTGGCAGACAGTGGGTATTGACGCGGAGCTGGACCTAGTAGAATCTCCTATCAGAACTACAGACAGAACAGGAGTCTCACTCTCTTTCATTTGTTTCAGATATGTCACAACAAAACCGGCGAAATCAACCCGACGAAAATACAAGCTTTAGTGGAAGCATATGTGAAAAAGTTTAGAAAAAAACGAAAACTAGGACAATAGCAATGTAGTGTAGCGAATGTAGGTATACAGTGTAGCATAGCGGACAGACGGACGGCCGCGCGGTCGGCAGATGCTCTGACAGACAGATTATGTAATTATAATTATTTATAACGATAAAATGTATTTTAATGAATTTAAAGTTTTCCTCCTGACTTGTGATCCTCTTTCAGCTGTTTAAACAGTGTTCTGTCTTTTTATAATTTTTGTCGACAGGAGAAAACAAAATATTGGGCAATAATATAGCTGAGAAAGGATTCTGAGCGAGAGGGTTTTATTATTTAAATAAAATAGTATTACATTTTGATGTGCCTTTTTGTTTTCAATACCTACTATCGCTTACTAGCGTGTCGTCGTGTCGTTTCGTCCATTATTTCCATTGAGATTGATGTGCGGAACGATACCTAGCTATAATAAAAACTATAATAAATAACCATTGACACACTGACTAGGTTTATTTATTTTATTAGGTAGACTCGGCACTTTTAGGGTTCTGTACCTCAAAACCCTTTGTTGTCCGTCTGTCAACCCGCTTGTCGCCACCTATTTTTGTGTAATTTGTTTGCGGTGGTGGTCCTGCAAGAGCTGAGGCGCGAAAGGATCAGGGCTAGAGCCCAACTCTAGGGTAAGGAGCCCGCGCTAGTAGGTAAAAATTTAGTTCGTATACATATTATATTCAGAGAAAAATTACACAACCAAAGGCGCATTTAATTTTTTCCGTCTTGATTGTGAACAGAGGACACCCCTGGAACTGTTTTTCTGAACAGTAACTTATGAATTAACAGATTATAATACATTTCGGGTTTAATAATATTTATTTCTATTAAGAATGTACATTCACTCATACATTTATCTTTAGAATGCAAATAAAATTGTTGTACTTATCGTACAATAAAAGAAGAATTTTTTTACAAAAATAACAGAATGCCGGTAGTTCACTAAATCCTCGCACCAAAGACATAAACAAGTCTTACATCGAACATCGGTTTGCAAGTAACATTGACCTGGGTACGAACCCACGCTACGCCGTCAGTAGGTAAATTTCATTATTTTCTAATAGGGTCCCACCATTCTTCTTTTTTCACATCATCACTTTCCATCAGGCGAGATTGTTGGCAAACGAAAGTCAATTAACCGCTTTTAAGTTGCCTCCCGGGCCCTTCTGGCCCAGTCTGACCCTTGGTACGGTGACTTTATATACATAGAAGCCAGGTTCTGCCCTAAATCGAGTCCAATATTTTACAAATTATAAATGAAAATTAATGTGAATAAAGTGAATAAAGGTCCCTAAAGGTTGAAATTAACACAACAAGTAGGTAATATAGGTAGGAGACCAATAGAAGTCGTACCGCCGTCGAGCCGCAAGTTTTTTGCCGTACTTGAAAGCCATAATCAATATGATATGTGATAGACAGAGAGTTAACAGTATGTATGCAGGTATAGAAATAAATAACCTCGAAAAAAGCGTTGACCGATATGTGGGTGATACATTTTTCGAGGGGGTTAAGGATGGCGCCGCGGACCACTTCGGTTGCTTCCACGGACCATAAGTGGTCCGCGGACCCCCGGTTAAGAACCACTGTCTTATAGCATACCAACAACTTAAGCCAAAAACCACAGCGGCCCTCAAAGCCAATATAACCCATGGCATCGGTCAAATTCAGCCTGAATTATGCGCCAGACTGCCAGAGTCATGGAAAATTGGGCATTTCGGATGCGCGCCACCCAGAGAAGCCGCGGCGGATATTTGAACGATGTTATTCCAAAACAATGGCATCGATAGGCCTTTCAAACGAATAAAAAAATCATGATGTATCATACCACACATACCTAAGTTTTTTTTTTTTCATTAAAATAAAGAGAGACACTTTACCTGCCAGGGCCGGAAATTGAACCCTGCGTAAAAGTCCTACCTATACCTATTACTATACCTACTTCAAACTACTCCAAGCGAGTCGTCAGATCGTGATTACAAAAAAACTTGCCTACCAAAGACAATGTGTTTTTATTTATTTAGTATGTATAATTAGGTAGTACCTGGATGACCGAGCTTCGCTCGGTATTTTTTTAGTAGGATATTGTGATTTTTAGAAATTATATTTATATACGAATTACAACCAAACACTCATTGGCTTAAGAGTGTGCCATAAGCAATTTAGTGTTAGAAATCGTTATTTATCTCAGAATCTGTGAAAGCTACCTTCAAATTTAGGGAAATGATCCTTTGAACTGCTTTGAACTTTTATCTTGGATTACGTGTTTTAAAAACACGATGGTGAAAATTTTCTAGATAAAATATTATTTTGAAAAATACATGTTTTGCACAAATTTTGCTATTTATCTCAGGAACACCACAATTTTTTTTGTTGGGTTTTTGTTTTTTCAAGAAAGCTTGAAGTATTTCTTGAGTTATGTCTTTGAATTTTTCGATTGGTTGTTTAATTAACTTGTAATTTTCGCTTCCGTCTTTCCAAAACGGTATGCTCTGGCCCGCTCTTATGAACGCAACATTCTATTGCTATCCTTTTTACAAAATGGCCCGCAATGCGCACTCTTAATGTTGCTTCACAACGCCACCTGCTGGAGTAGCCTTAGTGTTGTGTTGTCAGAGAAGTTGGTTGCCCCCAATTAAAAAAAATAGTGTTAATATTCGCCAATAGATGTCAGGAGAGTCATATTTTTCAAGTTCATTTATCTACGAACAAAAACAATGGACTGAACTATGTCTTTGGCTTTAGGCGCCTTATCATGTCTGTGGTCTTTGGCCTTCTCTATGGGTTCATCTGACAACTTTCCTCCCCCATTGTGACGTCATATCTGAATATATGCAGTAAATAAAAAAAAGCTGTCATACATGATAGATCATAGTGATAGATGAAGGCTTTGTAGCGTCGAAATCTTGTGTATGGGTGTGCCCTTTCGTAAAGTTGATTATCGAAAACACGAATAAAACAACATTTTCTAAAAATGAGATACCGAGATTCAGATTATATATATATATAAGAATTGCTCGTATAAAGATTTATGATACATTCAAGGAAGTTATACACTAACGTAACTGGAAGGATCACTGATACAAAAATCGCCGTCTGAAGGAGACTGAATATTAAGGTGTGTCTCTTTCTATAAGGACGACCATAATTTATGAACGAAACAGAAAGAGACAGGGAATATTCATGATTATTTTTTAATGCTTAAATCAATTCATTAGTATCCTTTTAGAACAAGTTTTTTTAATAGATTTATTATAAAGTTAGATACCTATTGAAAATTCGATTATTCAGAAACAATTAAAAACGTCACCATATTGGAACCATCAAGTGTCACGTCAACAGGCAGTTTCTTTTGTATGGGTAAACAGCGCTGAGACATGAATCTTTTTGAAATGACAGAAAATGTTCGGCGGGGCAACCGGCTGAAGTCACACACGCGTTCTTTTAGACTAAAAATACTAGTGGCGATTAAAAAACAGTTTTTTTTAACAAAAATAATGTATTGCAAAACCTATTTTTTATACACCTACAATCAATCATATTACTATTTATTCAGTTAATTATTTAAAATCATAGTACATATAGAAACAAAACAGAACTAGTATTTACAATTGAAACAATTGAGCTACCTACCTGCAGACGGTTGGAAACAATCTAGAGTTATCTAGCTCAACTGATCCATATGACAATGCTGATGCATTCAATCATACATGAGAAAGCAATAAAGCTTTGTGCAATTTGTGGCGTAATGTTGCACGAGGTCCGATATTTTTTACCCGACTACCGAAGGACGAGGGTTATGAGTTTGACACCCTATGTATATATGTATGTAGCCGATTTTTATGTTCCCACTTAGCGCTGAAACTTCTGGCCCGATTTCAACAAATGAGGTGTCGTATGATTCGTCTTAATAGCCTTATAGGCTATGTGACGTCAGGTAAAAATGGTGGTCTTACGAGATAGCTGGGTCTAAGTAAGGATCGATACTTCTCGACTTCCAATGTTATTAAATATGCTCGTGTGTGGTATCGTTGCAAAGGTCTTTGTTTGTACTTTCCGAAGCCGTTTTTCAAACTTTTCTGAAGTTAACGATTCTCAAGCTATCATCAAAAAGGTGTAAAAAATATATTTAAAAAACTACATAAAAGTCTTAAATAAGCGTTTACCTATTGTCCTTCTAATTTATTTTTGTTACTTAGGTAATCGGAGGCACCCACCACCACCCATATACCAAGGGTACAAGCAGGAATAAAGGCCTCCGACTATTTAAGTATCAAAAGAAAAAGATAAGGAGAATATAGGTAAACGCGGTAACGCGGTAACGCGGTAGCAAAAACAATCGAATCATAAATAAGAAATGTATGTTGGGGCTTGCCCTGTTCTTAAGCACTAGACACGCCACTGCGTGCCGGGGGCCCCACTGCGGGGGTCACACTGCAACAGCACGGCTCACTTTGCGAATCGTGCTGCTCGTCTCCCCCCAGGATACCCTCCCCAGGATGCCCTGGCCCCAGGTTGCCACGCACGGTGGCGGTGTGGCGCCCCACTGCCGGAGGCCCCACTTCTGGGCCACACTGTGGGGGCCCCACTGTAGGGGCCCACCCCTCTCCAATCTTCGTTTTCACAGATGTCGTCTGAGACATTCGCCATATCATCGCGTAGTGCTGCAAAAAGTCGCCGTGGGCGCGCTCTCTAAGACGTGCGTCGTACGTACGTACCGCGCAGCGCAGCGGAGGCGAAAGTAGAACGCGGGTGAGGCGGCGCGGCGTGCGGCATGCATCTTTCACACACGGTGCTCTCGCTCTCTAAAACCCTTGCCCCGCGCTTCTCCGATTTCGGTAGACGAAATACAAAAACTGTTATTTAACTGTAGAAAGTTTTTCGTTAAATTAACCTGTAGCGAAATCCATTTGCGCTGATTAACCGTTCCAACGGTAGCCGAAAAGAGTCCCAGCCAACTAGAGAGGCAGAGAGAAGATAATCACTATGTTTTATAGAGGTTAATAAATGCTCTTTTTAATTTACACGACCCGCGGCCGTACCATGTAAGATAAGCGAGCACGATATTAACGTAAGTTTTACATTACATTGCTCCGTGCGCTTGTATTGCTCCGGATGTTGAAGAACTAATGCAGCAATAGCATAATATGCAAAGTGACGATAAATGGAATAAACTATGATTCTCATAGTGAATAATTTATCAAAGTCTATTATAATAAAAAACAGCAATAAAATAAAATAAAATGTCTAACCGATGAAATGTAATCCTCTTATTGGTATAATTACAAGTTGTGGAAGAGTTTCCGCAATTGGATTTGCTGCAACACACCATTTTTATTGGTTCTTACACGTACGCTCTTTCGAACAATATTAACAAGGTTATTCGCGCGCTGGTGGGTGGTCATTAGTCACCTGTGCGGCGACAAGGTCACGCGGCTATGAGACTTCTAGAACTTTACTATTACGAGTTCTGTGGTTACAACGGTAGCCGAAAAGAGTCCCTGGTACCAAGTTTCATTTGAACTCATCGAGGATTTTAGGCGCTCTACAACAAAACTCCGAGTGAGTTGCAAAAATTATCAATACCTAAATAAATTCAAACAAACTATCAAACATATCCTTTGTAAAAAGGCATAATACAAAATATCAGATTATCTAGAGGATAAAAAAGCATGGGACGACTTTTGCTCCAACTCGAAAACTAACAACCTAACAAGGTAAAGGTTTCTTGTTCGCTTCTTTACCTACCTTAAAAAGATTGAAGTGAACAAAAAAATCAGGTGATCACTTTATTTCCCTGTTTTACTTAGGTATGTAATTTATATTTTGTCTGTTTGTGACGTAAATTTTATTTCCTTTAGACCTTACAGATCTCTTGGATCCTGTAAGGTCAAAGGAAATAAAGCACTTTGATACTTGATATTTGCGATGTGCGGCCAAGAAATTTTACTTCCACCCCTCTCCCAAGAGAACACTGCTGAATTTCGGGATAAAAAGTACCTATTTAATATCCTTCTTTGCAGTATGAACTCTCAATTGTGCCAAGCAAGATTCATTTCAATACATTCATTAGTTTCGGCGCCATGCGCTGCCCAAAATTTCACTACCATCCTCTCTCCCAAGGGAACCCTTCTAAATTCCGGGATACAAAGTATTTTTCACTTCTCTTGCTCAAAAAGTGTATCATAATAGTGTAGCTTAGCGGGCCTAAAACTCGAGTTTAATACCTCGGCCTAAAAAGTATATTTTCTTTTTAATTTTTGTCTAAAATGATCAGCCCGTACAAAGCATTCGTTCTCTTACATAAAAACTCGAAACCCTGGTGCTCCGTCAATCTTTTTTTTTGAAAATAGAACCGTCTTGGTGATCTTTTATGAAGGTTGATTCTTCCCTTCACGGTAGAATGCGAACTCTTTCGTTGCGGGAAAATAGAGATTTAAAAAAAAAAGATGGTATTGGCGCTAAATCTCTAGAATTTTCTTCATTCCAAATCACATACTTTTACGTTTAACTTCCTGACTTTTACTTCCAAATTGTGAACGTGAAAAATGACATCAAGTGATTTTTTTTTTATTTGCTTAATGTGGCTTTAGTGTCACAGCGGCCATGGTAGGCCTATTGTGATCGCCACAAGTGATAGTGAACATCAAGTGATAGTGAAGATGCTAATATGCAAATGGAAGAAAAGGGCAAAGAAATAATTATGAATCTGTTGCCGACAAAATCACATGGAATATATTTAAAGAGTTACGAAAATTTTATGAAATGGAGAGATGAGAAACGTGTGGATTCTTTTACAGAAGGGGTTTTTCTCACTTATTTTGATGAATTATCGAAAAAATTCAAATCGTCGACTCTTTGGACCACATATTCAATGTTAAGAATGACTTTAAAAACGAAACACGACGTCGATATAAAAAATTATGTAAATTTAACGGCTTTACTGAAGAAATTGTCCACTGGATACAAGGCAAAAAAATCTAGTCTTGACGACACAAGAAATCGATACATTTTTAAATAACGCTCCAAATAAACAATACTTGGCAACAAAGGTAACCTACTTTTGTACTCTACTCAAACTAAATAAATAGATACCTACCTACATACCTAAATTATGTACCTAGGTTATTACGATTATTAACACACTTATTTTTTTGTTCAACAGGTTGCTTTAATTTATGGAATCAGCGGTGCATGCAGTGGAATAGAGCTTGCCAATATAACGCTAGAAGACGTAGAAACGGATACAAACCTACAAGCTGTGAGTCGGCCGAACACGAAAATAAACAAAGAGCGTAAATTTGTCATCAGTGGAGAATACCTTAATATAGTTAAAGCCTATCAGGAGTTACGTCTCACTAATGTTGCAACGAGAAGATTTTTTCTAAATTATCAAAATGGTAAATGCACAGGGCAAGTCATAGGCAAAAATTAATTTGATAACATGCCTAAAGATATTGCCACTTATCTAAATTTACCAAATCCGGTAAAGATATTGCCACTTATCTAAATTTACCAAATCCGGAACTCTACACGGGCCATTGTTTCCGCAGAACATCCGCGACTCTGTTGCGAATATAACGACATTAAAACGGCACGGTGGATGGAGGTCCGATCAAGCGGCTGAAGGTTATATAGAGGACTCTATACAAAACAAGTATCACGTCACGCAGCGGATTACGGAAGGGATCAATATTCTACCAAACATTACAGAACCCCAAGCATCTACATCGCGGGATTGGATAATTATGTCAACTCAGCTGAAGCCGCACTCAGATCTTAATAATGCAGGAAACTCAAGCAGGAGTCGAGTCTCTCCAACTTTTACTCCACAACAATAAACTCAAAATATTATCACATCCCAATCACAGAGAACCGAAATAAAATTGCCCGGGAAAAACATATCACTAAACATTCAAAATGCACATTTAATTTTTAATAAAATTTCTGAAAATTGTCTAATTTTGAATTGTTTTATTTTCTCGCAATCGAAGTGAAAAGTGGAGTGTTTCACTCGGGCCAAAACTGTCGTCCATCCGTATAACAACCTCGTATATAATGGGATGGTTTAGTCCCTTGTAAAACAATCTACTACATTCAGTAGTATCAGAGTAATGCGCGGCCAAGATACAGACAGACAGACAGACATGATGGAAAAAAAATAAGTTTTGCATCAGTATCGATAAAAGAGAGACCTCCAAAAAAATATTTCAAAATATCTTCAATGTGCCTCCTACAATAGGCACACAATAGGCCACAATCGGCCGCAATAGGCCTCCCCAGCTCTCAAGGGACTAAAGTCATGCCGTCGGGCCTCTTACCATCGTCACGCAACAGACCATTCGGTTCGAGAATAGCTGGTACGCATGTTAGCGGTGACAAAGGCCCGTCGGATGATGTCGTTAAGACTGGCATGGCGAGATATCCGACCGGCAGCCCTAGTACACGATAATCGGTGATGACCAAGCTGTTCGACAACAGTACCGCACTGGCATTGATGAGGCGCGCAACACCTTGCACCCAACCGAAGACATGTTGCTTTACGGAAAGTTACGGGCTCCAATAGAGTGCCAGTATTATATGAAGTTAGTGCTTGCAACCATTTAGAAACGGCCAGGAGACGGGCACGATCTGCAGAGCTGGAGCACGTTTGTAACAAACAATTCCGTGTCAACTCACACAGAGGCCCGTCCCATTGCCGTTGGGACAAAAGAGATTTTGGGGGAGCAGCGTCAGGGCAAGCACTATGCCAAGCCATTCGAGCCTCGTCTAAAAACGAAATTTTGAATGAATTTCCAGGTGAGACCAAAGACGGCTTTAAAATTTTTTCCACTAAAGAACTAGTGTTGTAGACAGAAGACAAGAACGCTGGCAGGGCGACACTTGAAATTTTGCGGATACCTAAGCCTCCTAATTTGACAGGCGACCGTGCCTTGTCATCGAAACAGATATTCAAAACCGATGATAAAGTATTCTTTATTATGTTGTCTAAGCCTTCTAAGGGCTCGCTGTGTTTCCACAGTTGACAACATCTCAAAGAATACGTAAATTTAGGTACAAACAAGCAAAACCGAATAATTGTAAAAGCCATATGGCTATTAATTTTGAGAAGTCTGTCGAGGTTTTGTTGAAATTTTGAATTTTCTCATCTACAAATGACTAAAAAGACTCATCAAAAATTGGTGAACCAAGGAGGCGAAGTGAACATTTATCTACAACTGTAATGTTGGGAGCCAAACTATTGAATTTTATTATGATATTGTTTTTGTCTACACAAGAGTCCGAAATAAAAAGCTCGCACTTTGAAAAATTTAGGTCTAAACCTATTTGCCGAAATTCATCTGTGATGATTTTTAGATCATTAAAAACTGTGTCCACGTCTCCCCCTATCGTTCCGTCATCTATGTATATAACAAACATTAAGTTTGGATTTAAGACGTTGAATTACTGGTTGGATAGCAAGGCTAAATATGGCCGGACCAAGAGGGTCGCCCTGCTGACAACCAACCGCGGACGAAATGACATTGTTTCTGTAAACTAATTTTGACGGTGAACCGTAGCATTGCCAGAGAAAAGGATAAATTTCTGGAATTTTGTCTTTAACTTCTTTTAGCAAGGCGCCCCTGTCTACGGAATTGAAGGCGGTTTTGACGTCTACCTTCAGAATTACCTCCCCATCATTTTTGTCCAAAAATGTACGAAGGGAATGTACTGCGGCCTCACATCCCCCTCGTGAACCAAAGCCTAGCTGAATTGGTCGAAAATAATCGC
Organism: Eupithecia insigniata; assembly: GCA_947859395.1. NCBI lineage: Eukaryota > Metazoa > Arthropoda > Insecta > Lepidoptera > Geometridae > Eupithecia > Eupithecia insigniata. Next base: position 15,046,828 of record OX402006.1, read on the forward strand.
CTAGGTAGTCGGCTTCTTTCCGACAGCAGACTTTAGACGCGAGGCGGCGGCGGCGGTAGGTGGTGCCCACGGCTATGGGTCTTATTCCGCTATCCTTCTTTTTTAGTGCATTATTGATTGTTATTTTCTTTGTCGATAAAGAACCTTCGTTTTACTATAAGTATAGATGACACAATGAATGCATCCGACACATTATGGTAATAATGTGGAATATTATTCTGCCCTACTATGTAATTGTAGTGCAGTATACGAGTCTGTAATGATTCATACTGACACATTTTTTGTTTATCTTGTTTTGTGAACCCCCTAACCCCCTAACCCGATACAAATGTAAAGAGGAAGTTACTAAATGGCTAAAGACCCTTTCCTATCAACAAACAGAAGATTTTCTCAAACCGCTTAATTGAATTTTCCGCTCTCCTGTCAAAATAACGCGCACGATGCCGCGGGCTAAACCTATTAGTAATAACTTAAAATCATCATACCGTTACATACGCTCTTCCACACTTAAAACATATAACACTCATGCTACTCACACTCACATGGTGGTCTCATGTTGCCCAGCCTCTTACGAGACTGGTGTCCTCTGGGGACCCCATCATACACTACATACCACCTACCATGCACGCTTTAAACACTTAAAACATGCACACAACCCTGTATCACATACTCCACACACATACTCTCTCATGGGGCCTCCTGTTGCCCAGACTCTTATGAGACTGGTGTCTTCAGGAGAACCCCCATTATACACCATACACCCGTTTGCCTTGCAAGCAAACCATTCTAAACACAACATACATACCTACGCAAGCCGTCTGTAATCCTCTAACCCTTTAATATAGTTTGTTTTTTTTTTTCCTGTTGTATTTCCTAATAGTTCTAATAATTCCAAATAATTCCACGTTAAGGCACAACTCATTGTAAAAATAACATATATGATTTAAGGAACTCTGTGGAGGGGGCACTGGTGACTAGTAACACAGGTTTTAAAACCTATCACTGGCACCAGTCTCTCACAAACAGGTATTTGTATTCGATATACTACACCTAGCTATAACAACTCTGTAAAAAGACCTTTTGTGAAGAGAAAATAAATGAATTTTTAATTTTTTGTAATGAAGGTTCGTTGAGGTAGGTAATTGATAATTTGATACGACCGATGTTGGTTGAATACTGAATCTTACCTCTAATTTTATTAGGTATAATAATTTGCTTATGTTAGTAATTAGATATGCTCTTATCTCTATTGTCTTATCTAAAGCTTCTTATCTGAAATGGATTATAAAATATAAATTCATTTTCCTTATCTCCAAGTAGGTCATTGAGTGACGTCGTACATTAGGTAGTAGGTAGGTACCTAGGTAGGTTGGTACCTACACCACAAGTCTACATTTTACCCGAGCAAAGCCAGTTCATATTATTATTTAGCAATGTAGGTTATATTAACATTGCTAAATAATAATATGAACTGGCTTTGCTCGGGTAAAATGTAGACTTGTGGTGTAGGTACCAACCTACCTAGGTACCTACCTACTACCTAATGTATGTCTTTTCGGGTGAAATCTTGCAACTCAATCTTAGACCAATTATCCTCAACCAATTGAGCTGCAATTTGGCGTACTTGTTGTAAGTTCGGTGACAATGCAGTGACATGGTACCATCGAGCTGGTCTGATGATGGAAACCGAAGATGGCCATAGTAATTCCTAAACGAAACGACTTAACCACGTAGAGTTTGGGTTATTTGAATAATAACATAAACGCATTTTGTATTTACTTCGGTTGAATTTTTTGTTCGAGTATTACCTAGTTTGTGTTGAGTTACGGACAATTTGAGTAGGTATTTGACGTTAATTTCAACTCGATACGGATGTACCTATCGTGTGTTCGAGAGAAAATAAATAATGTATGAAAGTAGCACAGAAACAAATCCAGGGATTAACAGTCAAACCACAAAATTATTTCCAAAAAATTTATTGCTAATATCTAAAAATACAAAACCAATTTAGTCCTGAACAGGCCATAGTTATATATATATATATATAATTTAAGAATCCAAACAGCCGGTATATTTATAAAATGCAATTGCAAGTTATATAAAATTGCAAAGCACTAAAAAGTAACTACATACGTATAGATAAGCGGTTCAAGACACACTGCCATCTAACAATAGTGTCTCTGAATTTAATGTTCTGGGTTAACAAAGTTGTACAAAACAAACACTTATTCGAGATAGGAACCACGTTACTGATCCTCGATGAGTTTGTTACCCTGGTCACTGTGTAGGTAGCGCTATATATATATCGAACCGCGCGATGCAATGATAGGATTACTTTACTTTAACAAGTAAGCGATTATATTGTTTCAGTTGGATATGACTAACCGGTAACTAGCTATTATCATAATGTGCGACTTGTTTAAGGTAGGTGCCGTTCTGTCGCATGACATCGCATCGCATCGCATGTGCGGTGTCTGCTACTCGCCTGCAATTGAAACTACCATTCGTTAACACATTAATTGCCCATGATTCAGTGTTTTATTTATTCAATACCTAGGACGATACATATGGACTTGTTCTTGCGCTTGATGTTAAGGCAGGGCAGTGAATAGGTTGAGTAATAGCAGCCAAAATGCGTCGAGGCAGCTGCGTAGGTAATGTCTAGCAGTTGAGGTGCAAAAACGTGGCGCTGGGGGTAGTCTACTTGGCGGGCGCGAAGCCGATGCGTTTGTTGGCGACGTCGAACTCTGTGTAATATCGGCCGATGAACACGTCCCCCAGGATCCAGAGCGGACCCAGCGGCGCCGGCACGTCCAGCCCCATGAAACCCGACAGGCACACCGTCTTGCCGAACTGGGAGATCTGCAACATTACAACATTCTTATATATGTATATATATATATATATATATATATAATGTAAACTGCGAAACGAAAACTAAATTTAAATTTTTGTTGTGCCATCTTCAACTGATAAAAAAACAATTCAATAAGTGAACATGTGTATGCTGTTAAGAAATGAGCAAATTTTTATAATATTACAACAATCGAAGTCCGTACGTACCATAGGTAGGTTCAGATAGCTGCGTAAACTATTCGGGCTATTTAACGTAAACTATTCGCGCCATTTAACGCTCTATAAAATAAATGGTCATTGGAATTACAATTCTATGTAGGTACATATTTAGGTATGTCGATGGGAAATGTTGTTAGTTGCGTAGGTGGGTGGGGTGGGACCTTTAGGAACACTGCTGTGTGATACTGATAATAATCCCGCCATCCATGGATATCAAATAGTCGCCTACCACGGGCGAGAAGCGAGGGTTTGATTAAGGAAGTACGCAATGAATTCCAGCCGCAGGTCTCCGGAAGCAGACCGAGGACTTCACCCAGCTCCATGCCGCGGCGAGGACACTGTCCGACATCCTACCCTCGTCCACGTGAGAGGAAGTGTGAGACAACAGGCGACGATGGAGTTACAGCAGAGCTCGTACAAGCGAGAGGCCTACATCCAGCAGTGGATAGATACGGGTTGATGTTCAATACTGAGGTGGATCCTCGGCAGGCGCTGCACCACCACTACACTGGAACACTTTATATTTGTTTTATGTATTCTAGTTGTCTTCCATCAGGAACACCTGTTTTGGTACAAGCCCTAATGTAGAACACATAAAATGTACCGTACCGTGCTGGTACTGTACCATAGTGTGGTGTACTGACCCGCAGCACGTAGTCCTGCGCGTGCAGCGTGAAGGTGGTGCCGCCGATGGTGAAGTCGACCTGCGGCAGGCGCGGCAACAGGCTGCAGTCGAACACGTACTGGCCGCCCACCAGCGCGGTGGCCCCGAGCGCGGCGTTCAACGCGCGCACCTCGGCCGTGGGCCCACCGATCAGGGACGTGCCCGTGTCCGCGATGGCCTGGCAACCCTGCCGAAACACGCACGCATACACAACACGCTTACCTACATACATACATCAATGCAACGGCGACTACAATTATACATACATAAATACTAGCTGACCCGCCAAACGTTCTTTTGCCTTCAACGCTTATCACTTAGGGGTATGGAAAATAGATAGTAGATTCTCAGACCTACTGAATACGCATATAAAATTTGGTAAAAATCGGTAAAGCCGTTTCGGAGGAGTACGGTAACTAACATTGTGACATGGACATTTTATATATGTATAAGATAATAAACCCTAACATTTTATTAATAACATTAATTTCTTTGGAGACACACACATATACACACACTAAAGCCCTGCCGACAGGTTATAATAGGCAGCGGGCAGTCATATATCATAGCCCGCTGTCTATTATAACGTTGCTTACGTCACGTCTAATGCTGTAGGGATAGATGGCATTAGTCGAAATATGTTAATTCCTATTTTAGACGAAATTGTTCCGATTCTTTGTCATCTTCTCAACTTCTCTATATCTCATGACACTTTTCCGAGCATCTGGAAAGACGCACAAATAATACCTTTACCTAAAAAACCGAACCCTAAATCATTTTCCGAATATCGCCCTATTTCTATACTTCCTTTCCTTTCTAAAGTCCTTGAACGTCTCGTCCATAACCAACTGAATTCTTTTCTGTCGTCAAATAATCTTCTTAATCCCTTACAGTCTGGTTTTCGAAAAGGTCATAGCACAGTCACTGCACTCGTCAAAATCACGGATGATATTCGTTTCGGTATGGAAAAGGGGCACCTCACTGTCTTAACTCTCCTTGATTTCAGTAATGCCTTCAATAGTGTCGATTTCGATATCTTGATTGCATTACTCCGCTCTCTTAACATTTCCTCTTCGGCAGTTGGCTGGTTCTCTAGCTACTTGCACGGCCGTCGGCAGCGTGTCCGCCTTGATGAGTCTTTCTCGTCTTGGTGTGATACGTCTGCTGGCGTACCTCAAGGAGGCGTACACCTCTTCTCTTTGCCATCTTTATAAACTCTATTTCACAAAATCTCTCATTGTCCTATCATCTATATGCTGACGATCTACAGATATATACCCAAGCCCCACTTAGTAATATTTCGAGCGCAATTGAGATAACAAATACAAATCTACAAAATATCACTGAGTGGAGCAAGCGGCACGGACTAAGGAACAACCCTTCTAAAACTCAAACCATCATAATTGGCAGCTCTAGAACCTTGTCCAAACTAAATTGGTCTGCAGTTCCGCAGGTTGTTTTCGATGGAATAGCGATCCCGTTCAGCGAGGCCATCAAAAACCTGGGGATTATTTTTGACCGCAACTTTTCTTGGGGAGCTCAGATGGAGGTGACTAGTCGAAAGCTGTTTGCTTCTGCTGGCTCCTTAAGAAGACTGCGTAACTTTCTCCCTACCGCTACTAAAACTGCACTTGCTCATTCCCTTCTTCTTCCTGTCCTAGATTATGCGGAGCAGGGCAGCAGCATGTTATTTGGATGTCACAGAGGATCAGCTTAATAAGCTGGAGCGCCTCCAAAACATGTGCATCAGATTTATTTTTGGCCTCCGCAAGTACGACCATGTTTCTGCCTACCGAACCCAGCTCAAATGGCTTCCCATTCGCCAGCGCCGGAACTTGCACATTCTGTCCCTTCTTTTCTCTATACTGTTCAATCCTGCTTCTCCTTCGTATCTCAAACAAAGATTTCAGTTTCTTCATTCTTCTCACGACCTCTCTCTTAGATCTTCAGAAACGTTGTTTTTGGTGGCTCCAGTTCAGAAAACATCCTTTTATAGCAACTCTTTTACAGCCCAATCCGTCAGATTATGGAATGATCTACCTACTGATATAAAAAAAACACTTCTCATCACACTTTTAAAAAGAAAGTCTATGAATACTATTTAGGTTAGACTAGGTAATTTGTCCCTCAACTTACTACTAGCTATGTATTTGTTATTATGTATTAGTGTATATTTCTATTTGGTATATGTGTATTAGGATTATTTTAGTTTGTTTAAGTTTGTATTCGTTTTAGTTTTATTTTCATATTTAATACCTGCACCGCCTTCCTTTGATCTTTTCTTTTAAGCTTTGGTTGCCTGGAAGAAATCGCTTTAAGCGATAAGGCCGCCTATTCTTTTACCTTTTTGTCAAACTGTTTAGTTTTTAAGTTTTTCTTTTCGTTTATTCAAAAACTCTAATGTCGCACGAGTGGACTAGCGTGACAAAAACCAAGTCAATTGGTTGCTTAGTTAGAGATTGAAGGACGGACAAACAGACTTTCGCATTTATAATATTAGTTAGGATTGCTGCGGAAATATTTAATAGGCTGCTGTCACATTACTGCCTGCTAAATATTTAATAGGCTGCTGTCACATTACTGCCTGCTAAATATTTAATAGGCTGCTGTCACATTACTGCCTGCTAAATATTTAATAGGCTGCTGTCACATTACTGCCTGCTAAATATTTAATAGGCTGCTGTCACATTACTGCCTGCTAAATATTTAATAGGCTGCTGTCACATTACTGCCTGCTAAATATTTAATAGGCTGCTGTCACATTACTGCCTGCTAAATATTTAATAGGCTGCTGTCACATTACTGCCTGCTAAATATTTAATAGGCTGCTGTCACATTACTGCCTGCTAAATATTTAATAGGCTGCTGTCACATTACTGCCTGCTAAATATTTAATAGGCTGCTGTCACATTACTGCCTGCTAAATCTTTAATAGGCTGCTGTCACATTACTGCCTGCTAAATATTTAATAGGCTGCTGTCACATTACTGCCTGCTAAATATTTAATAGGCTGCTGTCACATTACTGCCTGCTAAATCTTTAATAGGCTGCTGTCACATTACTGCCTGCTAAATTTAGTAATTTTTGTCGACCAATAGATGCAGCTCAATTCACTTTATCTGCTGGGAGCATACATTCAACTCGTCCATATAGCGCAGTTCTACCTAGTCATAGACACTAAATGTTTTCTTTGTAATCAAACCGGAGCGCGGACTAGTTATTACGCTACTTTCAAAAGAGTACACCTCCTGTTCGGCTTACCAAAACCAATTTAGTTAGCCGTTTCATGAAATGATACCTTATAGAAACCACAAGCATTGTCGAATAGCTAGCTTAACCCTTCCTGCACGTGACCTGCGTGCAGGAACGGTAGTAGGAACGTTGTGTTGTGGGTGTGCAGTGCAAGGGTGCAGTCGCGCGCGGGTACTACCTTAGAGCAGAAAGCGTGTGAGTTGACGCGCACGGCGTCCATCTGGAACTGCCAGTAGGTGGCCTTGTCGAGCGGCACGTAGGTGAAGGGCGGCGTGTACTTGGCGGGGTCGGACCCGCCCAGGATGATTTCCCCGCCCTGCGCCGCGTTCGGGTCCCTGCGACGTTAATCATATTACATATCTATTTACTTATGTAGACAAGACAACCGGTAGGAGTCGCTAGACTCTACGTGTGTTTTCAGATTAGTCAAAAGCATTGGATTGTGTGCGTATAACACTAAACGACCGGCAAACAAAATCAATATGGAAGGGACCTCTCGTTCTTACTACGATATTTGTATAAGTGACGGGATGCAAAGAGGCGACCTCACGGGGTCCGTAGTTCCAAAGGGGGAAGGTACCTACTGCAAGGGTCACTATTCTGTCCATTCATATTTTTGGATTATATTAAAGTAACGGTTTTCCCGGTTGGCCGTGGGGCCACGGCGTACGAATATCGACCCCTCCAACTCAACCCGTGGATGTCGTAAGAGCTTTGAGAAATTCAGACTAAGGGAACCTACCAGAGGAAGGGCAGCAGCATCCTTCTGAGTATTTTTCAACACCAACAATGCGATCACCAGTCCGCATACCAAGTGTGGTGATTATGGTAAAACCCCCCTACATGGGAGACCATCCACCCGATGGACTGACGAAATCGTAGCGGTCGCAGGGAGTCAATGGATGGAGGACTCAGGACCGCTATTTGTGGCGTCGTATGGGGGAGGCCTATGTCAATATACAGATTGCAAATTATTTCCTAGCATATTATACGACGACACAACTCAAAAAACTTTATTTTACAGGAGAGCATTTTCAAAGTTCGGGTTATATTTTGCTAATCATAGCTTTTAGAAATTTACATTCTAGGAACAAAATATTACCTGATTCACTCTATAATGAAATGTATCAGCAAATGTTGTATGCTATGTTCTAGTAATAAATTATGCAACTTTTATGACACAAGGTAGAAGTTGTGTCGTTCTTCCTGTAAAACTTCTAAATGTCCTTAGTACTCGTATTATCGTAACTTGTGTCGTTTCATAAAATAAATAATTACGTTTTTCAAAACGAACCATACCCGAACTAATAACAAACAAAACGAACCATACCCGAACTAATAACAAACAAAACGAACCATACCCGAACTAATAACAAACAAAACGAACCATACCCGAACTAATAACAAACAAAACGAACCATACCCGAACTAATAACAAACAAAACGAACCATACCCGAACTAATAACAAACAAAACGAACCATACCCGAACTAATAACAAACAAACGTCATAACATAACGCATGCTTACATTTCCGCGTTACTAAAACTTTATACGACTAGAAATATCAGACTTTTAATTTGATTAGAAGTAAATAAATACTACCTTAATTCAGCTTAAACGTTTAAAATGACAATAAGTCAAATATTCCGATTTTGAAAAAATTGTGCATGAGACTGAAAACTCTATTTTTCTTTTATACTGTTCCATAAATAAACATGCATCTCGAGGCTGAATCAGTCGACAGGTTAGGCTCTGTTCAGGTAGGCGTTCTTTGATATTTGCTTTAAATTTTTTATGAGATTCTTTTCTTTTGTTTGACAATGCCCTTTTGCAGTACGTAATTTAAAAAGTAAGTAAATACTCACTGGGGAACCTCTCCAATGCTCAAACCTTATTACGCTTTTACTGGCAAAAGTTATCATTTGCACCTAATTCACTGATTTGGTTACCCGTTTTCGAGGTTTTCGTTAGTATTTTTTGAAAAGATTGTTTTAAAACCCTGCCCTTAGGCGTTACACTTTCAATAAATAACCCGTTTTCAGGGGGTTAATAATTAAATATCCGCCATCTTAGATTTCAAAAAACAGATTCGTAATCTACACCCTCGAATCTGTCAAAAACGATACCAATGAGTAAAATTTGATATATTGAAGTATCTGCCATCTTGGATTTGAAAAAAAACTGCAGATTCGTAATCTACGCCCTCGAATTAGTCGAAAACGATACCCATGATTGAAAGTCAGTCAGTTACTTCCCTTTTATCATAACTATTGTTTTGAAAGTTCCTACAAAAGAAAGGCTGCTATACGTGGTGGCTCTCTAATTATAGTTAAACGTTAATTAGTTTACTGATTGGGCCACTCCCGGCATTCATAGAAGTAGGAATAGACTATACGATCTTTATGGTGCTAGAGAAGTTATGTTACATGATCCTGTGTTTCTCTTGTATGTAACCACTCAAAAACATTTAAGAAAGTCTGCAACACAGCAAAGTACCTATTCTTGAGGAAAAAAATTGTAAACTCATCTAATAAAATAAAAGCAACATGGAGACTAATAAATAACGAAACTAGTAAATCAAAGCCACGTAACAGAGAAATAAGGTGAAAAATTTATAATTCAATTCTTATACATGTAAAGGATATTGCCGATGCTTTTGATGCATTCTTCTCCGATATCCCTAAAGTTGTTACGACTCTTAACTCCTCCCCTTCGATCGCGGTGGAATTATTAGAATCATCTGTTGAAAAATGTAAAGAGGTCTTTATATTTACTCATGTAAATGCCAACGTTTAAGTCTATTAACATCAAAAATACTAAGGATCTCTGGGGTATCTCAACCAAAGTACTAAGTTCAATTATAAAGGAAGTGGCTCCTTGTTTGGCCTTTATTTTTAATAGGTAGTTGTGTTGACGCAGGAGTTTTTCCAGATCTCATGAAATATAGTAAACTGGTTCCCCTTTTTAAATCTGGAAGTCACACTGATCCCGTCAACTACAGACCAATTTCAATACTTCCAGCAAAAAAGTAAAAATTTTGAAAAATTATTCTCACTCAGTTGTCCTCTCATTTCAACCTGAATAGGCTACTCCATAAAAATCAATTTGGCTTCACCAAGCGTAGATCAACAACCGATGCTGGTACAGTTTTACTTAAGCATATATTGGATGCCTGGGATAAAGCAAAAAACGCTATTGGTATATTCTGTGACCTTTCTAAGACTTTTGATTGTGTAGATCATGCTACATTGATTGGAAAATTGAAACACTATGGAATTCAAAACAAGGCACTGGACCTTATGCAATCATATTTATCTGATAGAGTTCAAAAAGTAGATATAGGTAAAGAAAGATCTAGGGGCTCAAAAATTGAATCCCCGCAGGGATCAATATTAGGTCCCTTTTTATTTTTAGTATACGTAAATGATCTCCCCTTTTTAGCAAAAGATCTGTGTGATATAGTCTTATTTGCTGATGATACTTCACTGATTTTTAAAGTTGACAGAAATAAATGTTATTATGACGATGTAAATGATGCGCTTTCACACGTACTAGATTGGTTCACCGCCAATAACCTCTTACTCAATGCTAAAAAAACCAAATGCATTAAATTCATGTTACCTAATGTAAGAGAATTTCGTTAAGATGTCGTCGGTCCATCGAGTGGATGATCTCCCATGTAGGGGGGCATTTGCCATAATCACCACGCTTGGCGGGCGGATTGGTGATCGCAGTGTTGGTGTTTAAAAATACTCAGAAGGAAGCTGCTGCCCTTCCTCTGGTAGGTTCCCTTAGTCGGCTCTTACGACATCCACGGGTTGAGTTGGAGGGGTCGATATTCGTACGCCGCGACCCCACGGCCTATTCAGTTACTTTTATAGTATTATGTCTTATGGTATTTTGCTTTGGGGACAGGCAGCTGACATCCAGACTATCTTTATTCTCCAAAAAAGAGCGGTACGCGCAATTTACAAATTAAAGCCACGCGACTCTTTGAGGGAATTATTTAAAGAAATAAACATTTTGACAGTAATATCGCAATACATCTATGAAAATCTATTCTATTCTATTCTAAGCTTCCATCTGAAGCAACTGAACTCCCTAATCGTAAATTTAAACAGTACATTAAACAAAATCTTATCAGGAAGGCCTTTTATTACATCAATGATGTTAATGCTTGGCCAGATGTCGCTCCGTTCCGCACTGTCAGTAGGCTTGTTCTTGCTCGGTCAGTAAAGAGATCGCTCTGTCCTAGTACAATCTCACTAATGTACTAGTTCGGACTTCTAGTTCTTTTAGTACCCCACTCGGCAAAACTTTCGGGTCGTTTTAATCACAAAAGGGGTCCTATTTTAATTCTTCAAAATACGCAATCGATTGTTTTGTGTCACAAACTAGATTGGATACTATTTACATTTACTGAATATTAATTATAATATTATTTCACCAAAACATACACGAAAACGGACGAAATATCGAAATGCAATGCTCCTTCCTTGCTCGTAACAAAAATAATACAAGTAGGTACATACATATTACACTTACAAAAGTTACAGGGCAATTTGATCTCTATCTTCAAACAAATAAAGTTTCTCATTCATTACCCCTCCGTCTCTTTTACTACCGGGGATTATGCGCTGTCTATCTCTGTTCTACCTTATTCGTTCCTTTGAGACAAGTTACAACTGAACTAGAGAACTAGATTCATATCTCCGTCTAGACATAGACATAGTCATAGACATTCATTTATTTGCTGCTGCAGTACAAAAACAGACATAAAAATACATTTTAAACATAACATAGTAATTTATAGTACAGGAAAAACAATTGCACAAAATATTTTTTTTCCTTTCTTAAAAAGGAAGACTGTTACAGCAGCAAAAAGGTCTCGACTCAGCATAAATGCCTTACCACTCAGGAGTAGATAGGCGCTGGTATTCTGCCGAAACCATTATGATCACAAGACCTTGTGAGGCTTACGATTAGAGTAATTAGTGTTATGTGTGTATAAATAGTAAATAATATACTTCAATACAAATAATAATATTATATAACTGGTCCGTGTCTGACTGTGTGAAACGGATATAAACTTGTTGATTAGTAATAAATAATAGATAATTAAACAAAATAAAATAAATTAATTAATAGCCCAGTAAACTAGCAACTCCATGCTGCGAAACCTAACAAGAAAATGGTGCACCATAACGAGTCATGGCTCCAGGCAACCCTATCCCTTGGTGATCTATTAAATAAGACTTAAAACGGTTTTTAAAAGTGAACTTTGATTTTAACAGTCGCAATGGTGGAGGGATATTGTTCCAACATTTGGTTGCCTGATATCGAAAGCTTCCCCTAAACGCTACGGTTTTATATTTGCTATAGTGCAACAAATTTCTAGTAGGCCTTAAACTGTATTTGCTTTTATAACTACTTAGTTTTGAGAATAAGTATTCTGGAGACTCGAACTTTACGACGCCATGTACCAAAACTGCTAGGTGCAAATGCCTCCGCGAAGCCATGTTGAGCGTCGATGAGTTGTTAATGTATGGGGTGACGTGTGTTCGCGGTGGGATATCATAACAAAACCTACAGCATGCATTTTGCACCCTCTGAACAAGGCGCGCCGTTCTTGACAGTAAACGCGGGCCATAAACCAAGTCACCATAGTTAAGCTTCGATAGAACTATCGACTCGCAGACTTTTACGCGGATTTCTTTTCTTAGAAAGTTCTTTATTTTATACAGTAGCTTAAGTCTATACAGGCAGTTTCTTGCAATGCTCTTTATGTGGTTCTCAAAGCGAAGAGTATCATCAAATAAGATACCGAGATTTCTAGCCTCACGTGCACGTTCAATACTTTGGCCATGAATATTAATATTTGGTGAATGGCTTGAAATGCCTCCTATCAAGCGCGGTGAACCAAGAATCATAAATTTAGATTTTAAGGGATTGAGAAGAAGAGCATTATGATGAGACCAGTCAGCTATTCGGCCCAGGTCGTCATTCAGTTTGGCAGTACCGCAGAGAACATTCCCCGGATCCACTGGCAAGTACAGCTGAACGTCATCGGCATATAAATGGTATTTGCTATTTTTGATCTGCCAGCAGATATCAGCACTGTAAATAATGTCTCTCTTACTACCGCGGAATATGCGCTCTCTCTATCTCTGTTCTCCCTAAATTATTCCCTTGTCTTCTAGTTCCGTCTGACACGGAATGTAACAGTGAACTAAAAGAAACATTGTACTAGGGAACGAGTAATCGAAATGCATTCTGAAACAGTTCTTTTTATTCTTGTTATTGGATTTTAAACTTTATGCCGTAGAAAATAGTGATTCAGACGCCAACTTTTTAGTGGTTTCGAGATTTCGTGACTGAAGAGCAAGTGAACTACAAGGAACTAGTTGAGCTGAATCGTTCTTACTAGTTCACTGGTCGGAACTAATTCATTTTAGTTCATTACATTAGTACAATTGTCAAAGTGCTTATTTTGTAAGCCTAAAGAAATAAAGTTATTGATTCTGATTCTGAATAATGAAGTATCCGCCATCTTGGATTTGAGAAAACACAACATATTCTTAATCCATGACCTCAAATTAGTCGAAAAATATACCCATGAGTAAAATTTCAAAAAAGAAGTATCCGCCATCTTCGGTTTGAAAAAAACACCGCATAGTCGAAAAAGACCCAATAATTTAATTTAAAAAACAAAAAATCTGACATATTGTATTGAAATAAAATAAGTGTTCAGATATTTAACTAAAGAGTACCACTTAGTTAAGTTAGTAGGTACCTTCCTATCCATAAAGGTGCGTAACTCCCAGTTCCAACCAGACTGAGTGATTGCGCGATCGAAACTATTAAAAGATTCAAATAAAACTGTGGCAATCAAGGTATAAAGGTGGTATATATTATAAAGGTTGTTCTCATGTAAGTGACGTAATTGTCTTTATGAGAAATAAAGTTCTTTAAACCGGTTAAGGTTTAAAGAACTTTATTTCTGAACTTTTATTGTGTTTTAGAAACCCTTTCGTTCGATAGGGTATATTTCATTAGATGTGGTTTAACTGTTTGATATGTAGTGATAGTTTCTTTTTAAATACGTGAAATGAGTTTACATTTTTAATATTAGAGGGTAGTTTGTTAAAGAGAGAGAGATAAATCAGAAAGAGTAGAGGGCCTGGATTGTCCTTGAGACTTACTATTGCGATTTCAGTAGACATTCCCGGCCGAAACCCAAATTGAGCGTCATGTTGGTTTAGGATTTTTGCAAGTAAGAATCAAGCAAACCATCCAGTACTTTCGCAATAATGGTTGCCAGAGAGATTGGGCGGTAATTCTTTATGTCTCTCGGACATAAAGAATTACCGCCCAATCTCACCATCCCGTCTTGTTTTTCACAATAGACACTACGATTGTTTTCATTAAGTCCAGTGGTAAATGAGAGTGACTTATGCACATTGTGAAAAACATAGACAGAACGCTCGGGAGGTGCACCCCCGCATGCTTTAAATGCTCAATACTGAGCCCGTCATGACCGGGTGATTTGCCACCGCTCATTCTCTTCAGGACTCTCCTAACCTGCCCAGCAGAGAAAAGAACGAGAGACTCTCCGCCCCCACGACTGGGCACAGTCTCGATCGATACTGCCGAAGGGCCAAGCGGGGAGTACACAGTAAAATGCTTTCTGAACATATCAGAAATCTCTACAGGTTCACTAACCCCACCCAAACTCACCAGGAGGCCAAGTTTAACCCCCTGCTTTCCTGTATCTTTCCAAAATTTACAAAAGTCTTTATCTGATCTATGTTTCGCCAGAATATCCATCTCTTGATTATTTTTAATACCTGATTAGTTTTGGCCTATGAGTGCTAATATTTCCCGAGAATATATATCACAAAATGTATTTACTTATACGATAATTATTTATTTATTGTATTTACAGAAATAAAGAATTTTTGACTTTTGTATGGAATTTATGAATGGGGTCATCATTTAAACGATCAACAGATTAAAGAGGTTTTGGTCAGCCGAAAAATGGAGTTTGCCAGCAGAAAAAATGAAATGAGTTGCATATTATAGTGGTCGGCTAAAATGATTAAATTGGTCAACAAGTAATGTGACATTGAGCAGCCTTTTAAATATTTCTGCAGCAATCCTAACTAATATTATAAATGCTATTTCGTCAATTACAAGAACCACACCTCACATTCGTAGAAAATTAGGTATAAATTTAATTCCTTGAATAGAAAAAAAATTAAAATATACATATAATATTATATACATATATAACATTGAATTTAAAATTATAATCGTACTACAGTTAGATATTTTATCATTTATCTTATATCATATCTTATTTTATAATAATATTTCAATAGCCTGGTTATTATAATTCCTTATGTACTTAAATTTGACGATTCCAAGTGTTCTCTATGTTCCTATGGATACACAAAATAAACTGAAACTGATAATGGTATATCTACAGATATTTAGTCACTTTTATAGGCTACAAATTCGTCGTAGCTGTAAAAGCTGTTATTAATAAGCCAGTGCTTCAGCTTATACTTAAAAGAAGTCAGGCTTGTTGCCTCCTTTACATTTTTAGGAAGACTGTTGTATACCGTCGGTCCCATCATGCGCGTTAACTTCCCAGACTTCGAGAGAGTACGAGGCAGGGTGGTGAGTTTGTGCGCTCGCCGAGTATTGTATTTGTAAACGTCGCTGTTTTAGTGAAAGTTTCCAAGTTACTTCTTACGTATACCGCTAAAATATTACTATGCCTGGAAGGGTGAGTATTTCCAACTCTTTAAAGTGAGACTTTGCGGAGACGTCCTGTGGAATCTTCACTATTGCACGTTTATTGTGTGTTTCAATGGTTCTCTGTCCTTCGGGGGGGCGCCGAAATTCAGATTTATTCACCCCCCGGGGGGTTAATAAGTCTGAATTACGGGTGGGGGGCGGGGGGATCTGAAGGTCTGAAACTAAGTTACTTGGATGACAGACAAAGCCAAAAGAATTCTTCTTCTTTGTTTTACACCTCAATATTTTTTCTGCTTAACGGAAGTTAAATTCTGCTGATCAAATAATTTAATCTGCTGACCAAAACATTAGTTGTGTTGAAAAACAGTTTTTTATTTGCTGATCAAAAAAAATTGTTGCAATAACGACATAAAATAATATACATACACGAAAAATGACAAAAACACTTCATAAAATCAACGTAACATTTATGTTATTACAATGTACATAGCTCGAAATATAACGGTTTTGATGAAAGCATACGCGTCCTTTCGTGAGCTATTATTGTATCAATATGAGTAGTGACATTGTTGTAACGAACAACCAGCAAGAAAGGATTAATGATATAACGGCACATATTCAGTCTTTTCTTACCTTGCTACTTTCAGGAATTGATGATACTGAAATAAAATCTAGATTTTTTTGGTACCTAGCTGTATACTCTACTCGAAATCATGTTTTTTGAGTTATGTATGACATCCTTGTCGCAACTAAGGAATGGAACTCGCTGCCTGCTTCAGTTTTTCCGGTGAATTACAATCTGGGTTTGTTTCTTCAAGGTCTATATACTATAAAAAAAGAAGTGAGCGATATGAATTTAGTTTACCTGTTGAGATAGAAGGAGAAGAGAGGCTGCGCCAGCCCCTGCGCCACCATGTTGTCGAACACTGGCGTCACGCCGTCCACCGCGATGCTGCAAGCAACGCACGTGTCAACACACGAACAGTAGGTACCTACGCTCAACAAACAAACAAACGATACCAGACAGAAACACCGTCTACAGTTGGTCTAAAGTCGACTGACGTGAGGACGCATCGTTGCCGACAAGTTATATACTACTTTTATTTATTTATTTATTAATTATAAAAAGGGACAACAAACAACTATATTTTAAAATTAGGTATAAGAGCTTAGTTATCGGAAAGAACCCCTTAAGAAAGACAGTTTTTTGAGTTTTCATGATAATACGGGAAAGGTTACATACAATTTCATTGAAATACATGAAAATAGAATGCGTGTTACCTGCTGAAGGGCATGCAGAGTATGAGCAGAATGTGTGTTACCTGCTGAAGGACATGCCGAGTATGAACTGAATGTGTGTTACCTATTGAAGGGCATGCCGAGTATGGGAAGAATGTATGTTACCTGCTGAAGGGCATGCCGAGTATGAGCAGAATGGGTGTTACCTGCTGAAGGGCATGCCGAGTATGAGCAGAATGGGTGTTACCTGCTGAAGGCCATGCCGAGTATGCCGTCGAACTTGGCAGCCACAAAGGCCAGGCCGGGTTCCGCCATGGCCTCCGCGAACGTCTGCCGCTGCACCGTGATGCCGCCAACCTGATAACACATCACATACCTACAATAACACCCGCAGCACAGCCGCTACCGACGCTAGCCTGTACTGTGGGTAGCGTAGCATAGCGTGAGCCTTCATTAATATTACAGACATCCGACTATAAATTCCACCTATATGTATGTATATGAAGCTATTATTGAATATTATTATGAAGCATTTTAAATCTTAAATCTAATTTATGTTTGTGACACAAATAAATATTTTCTATTATATTCTCTAATCACCTATAAGTATCAAATGTGTTATCTAAGACACAATAGGGAACATTTCAAAGACCTTTAATAGGTAGACATGAATTTCTCGGGTGCTAATAATATATAATTAATAAATAAATAATAATATAGAGCCTCGATCAACATCTAAAGGAGACTCTCGCTAGGAAGTTGGATCACGATTCACATCCAAAAGGCGGTACTCCTGGACTCTGCGCGTATCATCAGGAAGTTCCTCTCTCTGCAGCCCTAGTCACCGGCCGCTTGAGCATAGCTTCGCGGCCGGTGATCCACCGTTTCGATATATTTTTACTGTAAAATAGTTTATAACATTTTATTGTACTTATTTCTATAGTAAAAAAGTATGGTAAATATTTCAACGAGATTTCAAATGAATAAAGTGTCATAATTTAAACAGTACATTAAACAAAATCTTATCAGGAAGGCCTTTTACTCCATAGATGATTACATCAATGATGTTAATGCTTGGCCAGATGTCGCTCCGTTCCGCACTGTCAGTAGTATGTAAGAAATTCAATGTTCTGTTTAGCTTTATGGAAATTTTTAACATGTAACTAAATCGTATTAAATTTAGATTTAGAAAACATGTATTAGACACTTAAGTGATATTATAATGTACTAGTGGTTTCTTTTTCACTTCTTCCACTAGTGGACAAAAAATGGAAGTGAAGAGAATATCAATAACACCTTATTTCTTATTTGATAATAATAACTATGTTTATAGTATACAATTTGACTTGTCTAAGTGCTTATTTCGTAAGCCTAAAGAAATAAAGTTATTGATTCTGATTCTAATAATAATGCTGGACGGACAATCCACACAGCATCATCTAGCACCAAGCTAAGCAGAGCTTGTGTTATGTGCACTAGATGACTGAAACAGTTAATACAATATATTACATAAATATATATTTTTATTATAGATAGAAAATACCCATAACACCGAGACAAATATTTGCAGATCATACAAACATTTGTCCCAAGGCGGGAATCGAACCCACAACGTCCTGCGTCGCAGGCGGACCTTCGCCCACCGCTCCAATAGACCAGGTAAGTCCCTACGTTTTTTAATCAATATGGCATGTTTTCGCGGGTTAGCTCCGAACACTAAAACGCAACTAAAATTTTCCCAAGTTTGTTTTTAATTCTTACCTTGAGTCGTTTATGCATCTAAATTGCGTTTGAGTATTCAGCGTTTAGTTACGAGTAGTAAAGTTCCCGCAGGGTTCATTGGTATTTAATGTAGTTAGTTACGAGTCGTAAAGTTCCCGCAGGGTTCATTGTACATAATGTAGTTAGTTACGAGTAGTAAAATTCCCGCAAGGTTCATTGGTATTTAATGTAGTTAGTTACGAGTAGTAAAGTTCCCCCAGGGTTCATTGGTATTTAATGTAGTTAGTTACGAGTAGTAAAGTTCCCGCAGGGTTCATTGTACATAATGTAGTTAGTTACGAGTAGTAAAATTCCCGCAAGGTTCATTGGTATTTAATGTAGTTAGTTACGAGTAGTAAAGTTCCCGCAGGGTTCATTCCAAGGGTCCTGTAAGGTCTAAAGGAAATAAAGCACTTTGATATTTGATATTTGATTGATATTTAATGTAGTTAGTTACGAGTAGTAAAGTTCCCGCAGGGTTCATTGGTACATAATGTAGTTAGTTACGAGTAGTAAAGTCCCGCAGGGTTCATTTGTATATAATGTAGTTAGTCACGAGTAGTAAAGTTCCCGCAGGGTTCATTGGTATATAATGTAGTTAGTTACGAGTAATAAAGTTCCCGCAGGGTTCATTTGTATATAATGTTGTTAGTTACGAGTAGTAAAGTTCCTGCAGGGTTCATTTGTATATAATGTAGTTAGTTACGAGTTGTAAAGTTGGTTCCCGCAGGGTTCATTTGTATATAATGTAGTTAGTTACGAGTAGTAAAGTTCCTGCAGGGTTCATTTGTATATAATGTAGTTAGTTACGAGTTGTAAAGTTGGTTCCCGCAGGGTTCATTTGTATACAATGTGGTTAGGTAGGTTGTGTGAGTTGTGTTCTTACGGTGACGTCATCGGTGGAGAGGAAGCCCGACAGGCTGCCCGAGCCGTACTGGATCGCGAACTGTGTGCCGTTGGCACGGTACGACGACGACTTGGTGCTGTCGTACTTGTTGTGCAGCACTGCAACATACATCACTTGTCAAAGGAATGCAGAATACCTCTACTCACATGCATCTCCACGGCTGAACATGCTCCTCCCCCCAAACGTACCCCACGTTTGGGGGGAGGAGCATGTCCAGCCGGTTATGACAAGCACACTGTGCAGGCGGATTCGTGATCGCAGTGGAGGTGATAAAATACAATGAAAAGCCGCCATTCCTCTGGTGGGTCCCCTGAGTCGGCTCTTACGACATCCACGGGCTGAGTGTGATGAACCGATTCTCACGGTACGCGCCGCGACCACAGCACCACCGTGGCACAGCAAACTCCTGCTCTGCATACACTCCTCGCCTTTGCTGCTCTATCGCACGCAAAGATGAGTTCGGTGGCGCAACGAGCAAAGGAGGAGGGGGTTCAATTCGGGGGCCGAATCTACGATCTGCAGATATTTGTCGCGGGTCTGAGTGTTTCAATGCAGGTAGGTATACATACATACCTAATATAAACATTTTATCTAGTAGTAGTAAGTATCAGTCCATACATATCACGAGCTCTGGACCCTATTCTGGTCTCTCATCTACTCATCGCTTTACTATGACAATGGTATCGTCACAGAATTGTCGCATTCATGCGCGTACTTTAGGGAAAAAACTTCTCGTAATCAGCTATTGTAACAGCCGGAAATTTCTAAAACCCGTTTTCAATACAAAAAAAGTTGTTTTAACACGATTTAAGGGTTTTGATACGGAAGGCCTCAAATCCGTTCCCTGTTAATTTATTTGCTTATTTTTCTCATTGAGTTTGAAGCTATTCGTGTCATACGTTACGAACTTGCCGTATGGATGCCATACTCAGAAAGTCTAACACACTTTAGCCCATTTTACGAGTATCATTGAAAATTCCTGAAATACATTTCATTATTTTGTATTAGGAACTTTAGTATATTCAGCATTCATACAAAGTTTCAAACCAATCGGAGTCACGTGAAAAATCGGGAACTTTGACCCTCTTAAAAGGATTTTTATAAAATTTCCTGAAAATTTTATTTTAATTTATTGTATAGCTGACTAATACACCATGTATATTATATAGATAGTACAATCTACAATTCAAGTAATTAATTAATTAGACAATTATAAATTTCAATTAAATACAAAAAAATACAACAGCAATAAATACAATTCATCAATAATAATTGTCATTGGAATAATTATAATATAAAATAACAATACTATTTGATAAATTCGTCAATCCTGTTGAAGGATTGTTTGATCAGCCAGTTCTTTAATTTATATTTAAAGGATTGCGTTGACTTAGCGCTCGTGATTGTGATTGGGAGATGATTGTAGACCGCCGCGCCGCCGGCGCTATGTATAAGTTTCGATGTTTTAGTAAGGCGCCGCGCCGCAGGACGGCCTTCCGTTTCTGCCTATTCCTCGTCATGTAGGTGTGACCATCACCGAACTTAGCGTACTTGCCAAGATGATAACGGGCGTTTATGGCTGCTTGCAGTATGGCCAGGCAGGAGACTGTTAGGATCCTTAGTACTTTAAATATAGGTCGGACGGGCGGGTCCCACGGAACGCGGACTATCGCTCTAAGAGCTCTCTTCTGAATTCTGAAGGCTCGCTCCTAATCAGCGGCTTTCCCCCAGAGTTCAACGCCGTACTGAAGGAGCGAATAAACAGAAGCGAAGTAACAGCTCCTAGTCATGTTCTGGTCCAGTGTCGACGACAACCTCCAAAGCGCGAAGCACGCCCGACCTAGCCTTACTCTTCTTAACTCACAAAGCTATCACAAATCAAAAATATCCTATATGTTATTCCAAGTCCCAATCTATATTCATACCAAATTTCAGCCTAATCAGTTCAGTAGTTTTGTGCGTGTAGTTTAGTGCGTGAAAGAGGAGCAAACATCCATACATCCATCCTCATAAACTTGCGGCCGAATACTCAAACGCAACTCAGATGTAAGCACGTCTTATGTCGCAATATTTTGACAGTTTTCAATGAAAATCTGTCAAAAAATCGTCACTTGAGTCGTGCTTAAATCTGAGATTCGTTTGAGTATTCGGGGGTTAGACATTTAGAATATTAGGAGCATATATGTATTTTGTATGGATTCAATACATAAAATGTTAGGTCCATAGCACGGCTCGTTAAAAATGTTGATATTTCAATGATAATGTTACAAATGGCAACTGTTGGGTCGCGGCAGATGGCAACTTACATTGATTCTATGGTCTGTTATCATGATTATGATAAAAAAAGATTTTTTTAGAACAAATTTTAATATTTACTTACGCTTTAAATTTAGTAGAGATAATATTATAGGAAATTTTAAGAACACTTATTAAAACTATCAAAAATCAACGATTTTACGTTGCTAACTAATAAACCTTACATATAATTAAGCAGGTAACCAATACGGTAGGTACTACTTCTCCCATCTGTTTTTAAGCTCTAGGACCTGGAACACCACCGCCATCTTCGAGCTCAGTTTCTTTGGTGGCTCAATTTTGTAGGTACTTAAATATAATTTTGTTTCAGTTTATTGAAAATTTCAAGTCAGAATCATCTTAACATCAAAAGTTATAGATATTTCAATACGGAGCCAGCGAACGCGAACTATGAATCACAAACTTTACTAAACCGATTAACACTAATTTCAGGATTTTTTGAAAAATCCCTTTTTATTCTTCCTGGAAGCAGCCACGCTAGCTGTCTGTGGCTTCAATTCTGAGAACCTGAGAATAACGTCGTGCCCAAGGTAATCGGCCAACGTGGAGAGATCTTCTTGTCGTATTTTGGTAGTTGGCGACTAACACTGGCCGGCCAACCAAATAGCGTCTGTTTTCCGTGCACACATGAAAGGATCTTGGCCACAGATTAGATAACTAATGTCACACATAACAGATACTTGCTCGACTTCACCAAACTTTTATAGGACAGTACAATGAAAAAATGTTCGTAATGCTCTGCTTGCTGTAAGGGAGGCGGCTTGCTCAGAGCCACCGCGCCGAGCGCCCGCCTACCTCTGCAGTACCCTCGCCGGCCCTTGGCTTGATGGTAGGGTGGGGTGGTCCCTACAGTTTTTGACAAAGTCCGGAAAATAGGGTCTGGAAGACAGTACTGTCTTTGTGCGCTCCGCAAACAGTGTTCACACGTTGGCGTATTATTCAGTTCCTTGTTCTATTACGATGAAAACTCACCATCCACCATCTTCTTTTGAGTCATTTGTTTTTAGTAAGTCTTCTTCAGTTTTATGTAAAAAATAAATTGCGGCGACAACAAGAGATTCCACATCCGGGTTAAAATCAGAAAAGATGTACATTGTGACAATTTAAGTTTCCCAAAAGTTTTTCAACCATAGATTTTTCATCAATCAGAATTATTTAATAATAATGAAGAATAGCCGCCATCTTCTTTTTTATTGTTCGTTTTTTATCTATTAAATTTAATATTATTTTGTTTGAATATGTCATCCATAGTCTAAATATAAACTATGGAATCGAATCCGTTTCAATTTAAAAAAGATTATTTTAAAACGATTTCCATTGAAAAGTTGTGCTTTGAGAAACACCTATTATGAGGCCGTTGTACCCAATTGTCATATTTTTTTCTGTAAGAATTGTTAATTTTACCCCTTTCATCATCATCATCATCATCAGCCCATACACGTCCACTGCTGGACATAGGCCTCCCCCGTACGACGCCACAAATAGCGGTCCTGAGCCGCCTCCATCCATCGACTCCCTGCGACCGCTACGATGTCGTCGGTCCATCGAGTGGATGGTCTCCCATGTAGGGGGGGATTTGCCATAATCACCACGCATGGCAGGCGGATTGGTGATCGCAGTGTTGGTGTTTAAAAATACTCAGAAGGAAGCTGCTGCCCTTCCTCTGGTAGGTTCCGTTAGTGGGTTTTTACGACATCCACGGGTTTTATTTATTTATAATAATGTACATCTATTGTTACGGGCACACCCAATGCAATAGTGTACATATTTTAAATTCTTAGTCTAGTCTTATTGTTAAAATTAAAATAGAAAATCATTAAACATATTAGAATTATGAAATCAAAGATAGTTTACAAACATCAGTCTGCTAACGAATGTCCAAGATAAATAATCAGTCATAAATGAAGATATGTCAAAGAAATTTGATTATGCATGCAATAATAACATTAAAAAATAATAATAATCCTAAAGTCAATATTAATTAATTAAAAATAGAAAAATCGGATTAAAAAGAATACACCGTAAAATAACATTTAAAAATAACAATGTCATTAATTTATAATAGGGTTGAGTTGGAGGGGTCGATATTCGTACGCCGCGACCCCACGGCATTACGCCGCGACCCCACGGCATTTACCCCTTTAGTGATATAGAATTAAATGATTTCTGGTTTTCATTTGGCCTCTAATGGGTTAATTGATTGATTTTACCCCCCTTTGAACCCCCTTGTCTCATAAACACTTGACGGATTTGGCCTCACTCACTACTAACCACACACACTAAGCTATCTTTTTATTTTAATTTCAAAATTGTTAAAATGTGTGTATATTGTAGTTGCAAATAAATGATATGTCAATGTTATTATGATTAGTAGAGGCCGGCGGCGGCTCGCGGCGCAGGCGACTCGCTGCCGGCCTCGGGCTCCTCTGCAAGAGTGAATACTCGAGAGGTACATCGTCACTTACCATCATATGAGATTATGGGTGTGCGTTTACCCATCACAATCACAAAAAGTAGTAAGAATGTGTAAGGAAATGGGTTGTAGAGTCGGTACGGTACTCACGACACGCGATGTTGGTGAAGTGGCACTTCTTGGAGGGCACCCAGAGGTTGGACGAGCCCGTGTCGAACACCACCTTGAAGGACTGCGGCGGCGTGCCCAGGGAGATGGGCCCGTAGTACTGCGCCTACACACACAAACATCAACGCTTTTATCTTAACGCTATTAGGGTTGTTTTACAAATGAATTGTACCTACTATAACTGACATGGCATTCATTTGTATCCTTATGGACATCTAAGTAAATATCGATTTTTTAACACACCGCACTGAACAAAGTTTCAAAACAAAGTACCTATTTATCATTTTCCAATCACAAGGATTCATTGAAACCACTTATGTATGTTAGGTAATACAAGGTGTTATAAAGTTTATACTTACGTTAGTTTATAATATAATCTAACGTAACCAGGGAGGGCAGCTACTCTAAATATTCAAGATAGCAAATACTATTGCAAAAAACATTTCTTTATTTTTTTAAATTACTACATAATACAACATACGATCTCAATTTTGAAAAACTATTTTTTCCTGGTATATGGAACACAAAAATCTTAAAAAATAAACATCCGGTATTTTTGTCACCGATCAGTATAGTCAATCATAAGAATCAAATCTGACAAATAATCATTGCATATTAAATTAAAGGAACACCATGGAATCGGACAAAAACTCGGGACGAGACGAGACGGAGCACTTTGGATAATTTCAAAATCAAAAATTATTTATTTCAGTAGATACAATAACACACGTACACGTAGAAGAGATCAAATTCTTAAAATTAAATACTGACATGGAAATAAAGTAATATTTTTGATTTCTGTCGCTTCGGCATGTAGAGTTAAGTAAAGAAGTGACGAAGAAACCTTTAGCCTGTTAGGTATAATTTTTCGAGTTGGACAGAATCCATCCTAGGTTTTTATCTTCTAGCTAGATAGTCTGATATTTTGTAATAAGCATTTTACAAAGGATATGTAGGACATTTGTTTCAATTATTTTATTGATAGCTAGCTGCTGCCCACGCCTTCGCCCGTTATATCGGGATAATAAATAGCCTGTATTTTATTCCAGGTCCCAAACTATACCCATACCAAATTTCAGCCTAATCGGTTTAGTACTTTTTGCGTGAAAGAGTAACAAATATCCATACAACCATCCATACAAATTTGACATTTATAATATTAGTAGGATTTTTGCACCTCTTTTTTGGAATTGTGTTGAAGATGCGTCTACATAGCCCTTTTAAAGAACTGTTATGTTTGGTGTTTTGTTGTTTTATTGTTTGATGTTGGTGGTTTCCGGTTGTCGATGTCGTTTACTTGTTTTTTTTTTACGAGTTTTATATTCTATAACTTTATTGACAAAGAAAATAACAATCAAATAATATAAACAAATTAAACTACACTTGCGAGCGATAAACTGGAATCACTTCATCGCTGGTTTTTGCAGACCATATTTTACAGTTGCCATGCAATAAACTGTAGGTTGTGGTATATTATTTTAAAGATAATTTTATTAGCTTTCAAACTCTTTCAATATCATAGCGAAAAAAATGTTCATCATATGTCATGGAACGTGAAAACAACAGACATAAATTTTTGGAACGAAACATAAATTTTTTCAAACTCGTGAATCCCTATAAAAACTGTGAATTTATGCAATTTTGTCATCAGTCCAATATATCACGTCACTTAAAATACTGGAATTACAAGAAAATGGAAACCACACCAATAGTCACCCTAATCCAGCAAGGGTTCTCTCAGGGTACTATCGCTCGACAGCTTCATCTGAGCCAGTCCTGTGTCTCCAAAGTATACAAGAGGTTTAGAGAGACTGGAAACTTAGTCCGAAGACCAGGATCTGGACGACAGCGATGCACTTCGCCGAGATATGACCGATTTATTGTCAGCACTTCTCTCCGAAATCGACATCTAACCGGCGTTGACGTCCAGCGGGAGCTCGGAGAAGTTCGAGGGAGAACTGTCAGCGAGTGGACAGTGAGGCGAAGACTCAAAGAAGCTAACTTGACCCCAAAAAGGCCAGCAACGGGACCCAAATTGTATACAGCCCACCGACAAGCCCGACTTCAATTTGCTCGTGATCACTTGGATTGGGATATACAGCAATGGAGCCGAGTTTTGTTCGCGGACGAGACTAGGATGTGCCTGCATGGCAGCGACCGTCGACGGAGAGTCTACAGGAGACCGGGAGAGCGATACGCACAATGCTGTATAGCGGAAACAGTGGCATATGGGGGTGGGTCTTGTATGATGTGGGCGGGGATTTCAATTGAAGCTAAAACGGAGCTGGTATTCGTACCCGGTAGAGGTCGGTGAGGAGGACTAACCACACATTCAGACATATCAACGACATTCTGCTGGGCCATGTACTCCCTTACGCCGGGTTTATTGGCGAAAATTTCCTGCTAATGCACGACAATGCCCGCTGCCACACCGCTCGTGCGACTAGACAGTACCTGGAAGAAGTCGGGATTCCCACAATAGACTGGCCAGCCGTCAGCCCTGACATGAACCCTATCGAACACCTGTGGGACGAGCTGAAAAGGCGGGTACGAGGAAGATCTCCAGCTCCGGCGTCAATAGAAGACCTAAAAACTGCTCTTATCGAAGAGTGGCAGGAAATTCCACAGGATTCCATCAGGAAACTCATTAGGTCAATGAAAAACCGTTTACAAGCAGTCATTAGGGCCAGGGGGGCAATACAAAATATTAAGCGGGAAATAACAAAGATTTTAAATAAAAATTTGATATTTTCATATTACTTGTTATTAATTTAAACATCCACAACTTCGACCTATTGTAATAATTCACTAAATGAAGGTAGGAAACTTAATTAAATTTAAAAAAGTTTTATACCATTCGAAAGCTAAGACAATTTCTTTTCAAATGGTATACACCAATCTGCAGTTTATTCCATGGAAACTGTAAAATATGGTCTGCAGAAACCAGCGATGAAGTGATTCCAGTTTATAGCTCGCAAGTATAGTATTTACAATTGAAACAATTGAGCTACCTGCAGACTGTTGCAAACAATCTACAGATAGCTAAACTGGTCCATATCAATACCAGTCGGAAGCGTCCCCAAGACGCTGGCTGCATTGCCTCGTTGTATGGCAATGCTAATGCGCTGTGCCAGATACTCACCAGCTCTCGGATCACGCGGCGCTTCGACCAGGCGCTCAGATGATTTTTTGGAAACCCGGAGAGCCTCGGTACCCCACGGAGCTAGGGTCTCGACTCCAAGGGGAGCAAATGCGTAGGCTCTGTCGAGACCTGCATATTTGCGCCTCTTGAGATCCTCGGCCAAATCTGCCGCCGAACCAGCCCACACGGATGTCCTTGAAAGATGGAAAGGCAGTGTGTCGACACATGTAGCGTCCCACACAATAGGCCTTCCCAGCTCCCAAGGGACTAAAGTCATGCCGTCGGGCCATCGTCACGCAAAAGACCATTCGGTTCGAGAATAGCTTGTTTTTTGCCTTCTCTGAACCCATAGACGCCGATCTTCTTCGTCTCATATAGTCAAAAAGATTTGTTTTAATGATTTTCGTTTGTGCCAGTTTTGGCTCCTGATTTGGTGGCGTAGTTGGGGAATCTAGACCTCTTTCTTTTGTCTCCTGTAGCTTCTACGGATTCCTTTACAATTAGTTGGTCTCCTTTAAAGTAAGCGATTTTTCCTTTATCTCTCTCTTCTTTTAGTTTAGGTAAAAGTTCTTAGCTTTTTTCTAAAGTTTTTTTTTGTAAAATCTTCTTTGAAGTACATTCCTGAGTTAGATTTTTTTTTAATTTTTAAGACTTCGTTCCTTTTCCAAGAAGTAGTGAAACTCACTAGAATTGGAAGTGTGTTTACTCCTTTTGGTCCTAGTCTGTAGGCTTTGTTAATGTCATGAAGTTCGATTTTCGACTCCGATTCAGTTTCTATTCTTGTTTGCACACGTTTAATCACGGTTTCATGTTGCGTTTCGTTTACTCCGAAGATTATTACGTTGTTTCTTCTTTCGCTGTCCAAGAACTTGATTTTGTCCTGGAGTTGTTTCACTTCAAATTTTTATTTTCCTCTATAATCATATCTAATTTTTGGTCGATATTAGCCGACACTTTTTCCGTGACAGATTCCGTAATTTTTGCGGAATATATATTTTTGTTAAACCGTAACTATACCAACAATTAGAAAACGGCCCCCAGTCCCCGGCAGCTCCCGCTATTCCTGGTCACGGTAGCGGCCATGGTAACAGCGGGGCAGGGGGAGCTAGGAATCTCCGGCAGATATTGAGCTACTAATCCCAACACCGACGACCCTTGCACCTGGTTGCATACAACGCACAAACATTGAGGACCAACGAGAAGGTAATCGAGCTGGAAGAAGCGGTAGACAAGTTGCGCTGGGATAGGGCTATCGGAAGTCCGAAGAGAGGGAGAGGATACAATCACCCTTAATTCCGGCAACTTGTTCTTCTAGCGGGAGGGCGACCAGCAGTACCAACACGGTATCGGGTTTCTCGTCCAAAAGTCCCTCATCAACAACATTGTAAAGATCGAGAGCGTCTCGACCAAGGTGGCGTACCTTATACTCAGAATCACCAACCGGTATTCGCTGAAGGTCATACAGGTATACGCCCCGCATTCGGGACGCCCTGGCGATGAAGTGGAGATCATGTATGATGACATCTCCAAGGTCATGCATGCCTCGAAAACACACTACACTGTTGTGATGGGGGACTTCAACGCGCGGTTAGGCGCAATGAGCGGTAAAGAACTGAGAGTGAGCCAGTTTGGATTTGGACAGCGAAACCAAAGGAGTCAGTGACTGGCCGACTTCATGGAAAAGGAGGGACTCTTTGCGATAAACTCCTTTTTTGAGAAGCGGCCGTCCAGAAAATGGACCTGGCTGCACCCTGGCGGCTATAAGCATGAGATAAACTTTATCATGACGACCCACAGGCACATATTCAATGACGTCTCTGTGATCAACACGGTTAAAACCGGCAGCGATCACCGTATGGTAAGAGCGTCATTGAATATTAATGTAAAGCTAGAAAAGTATAGTCTGATAGAGTCTACTCTACGCCCAAACCCTGTCCAGATACAAAATCCCGAGGGCTTTCAGTTGGAGCTACAGAACCGCTTTGAATGCCTCGCGGCACACTCTGCACTTCTGCAGTTAATGGCAGCTCTCTGCCATTAACTGCAGAAGTGCAGAGTGTGACCCGAGAGTGACTCCTCTGAGTGAAATGAGGTTGCAGTTTTCGGCAGACATGTCGACATACGGTGCGCTCAACAAACAGATCTCAAAGTCTATGCGACATGATTTGCACTCATTCAATACCAATTGTATTGTGAGCGCAATAGAGCGGAACAAGGGCTCCAAAGTGTTCGCAAGAGATCTGTTGCTTGGGCAGAGCCAGTTGACGAAGCTGAAGACTGATAGCGGCAGCATCATTTCGTCCAAGCCTGAGATCTTGAGAGACCTTGAAAGTTTTATGGGCAGCTCTACACCTCATCGCAATGCCCTGCAAATAGCACGGCAGGCGATGCAAGAGCCCGTTTAACCCGACACTATACCGAAGATATCCCAGACGTCAGCCTCTACGAGATAAGGACGGCTCTCAAACAGCTTAAAAACAAGAAGGCACCCGGGGATGACGGAATAACCAAACCACAGAGCTTCTGAAAGTGGGTGGATCACCAGTACTTAAAGTCCTTCAGAGGCTATTCAACTCCGTTATTCTCGAGGGACAAACGCCAGAGGCGTGGAACAGAAGTGTGGTGGTACTGTTCCATGAGAAGGATGACAAAGCCCTTCTAAAGAACTATAGGCCCATCTCACTGCTGAGCCACGTCTATAACCTGTTTTCGAGAGTAATCACCAACCGTCTCGCTCGATGGTTTGACGACTTCCAGCCGCCCGAAAAAGCCGGGTTCCGAAAAGGCTTTAGTACCGTAGACCACACACATATGCTCCGGCAGATTATACAGAAAACAGAAAAGTATAACCGGCTGTTATGTCTAGCGTGGACCACAAGAAAGCCTTTGATTCAGTCGAGCCACCAATGTGTGCTACCAGTGATGACTTACGGATCCGATAAGCCCAGTCACCCAGCGAGCTATGGAGAGAGCTATGCTCGGAGTTTCTGTACGCGATAGGGTCCGGAATACGGAAATTCGTAGAAGAACCAAGAATTACCGACATAGCTCTCAGAATCAGCAGGCTGAAGTGGCGATGGGCCGGCCATATAGCTCGTAGAACCGATAACCGTTGGGAAGTAAAGGTTCTCGAGTGGCGACCGCGATGCAATGCGAAACGGAGTGTGGGAAGACCTCCCACTCGATGGACCGACGACATCGTAGCGGTCGCTGGGAGTCGTTGGATGGAGGCGGCTCAGGACCGCTATTCGTGGTGTCGTTTGGGGGAGGCCTATGTTCAGCAGTGGACGTGTACGGGCTGATGAGGATGACCATGTCAATATATTTATGAAAACTTATTGTACACTCATAGAAATATCGATCGATTCCCTAAAAATTGCGACATACATAATGTCAATACTTCTTATATACATATATATAAATATACAATAAATTCAAACAAACTATCAAACATATCCTTTAAAAAGGCTTATTACAAAATATCTGATTATCTACAGGATAAAAAAGCATGGGACGACTTTTGCTCCAACTCGAAAACTAACAACCTTACAAGCTAAAGGTTTCTTGTTCGCTGCTTTACTTTACCTTAAAAAGATTGAAGTGAACAAAAAATCAAAGTTATCACTTTATTTCCCTGTTTTACTTATTTAATTTTAATTTTGTGACGTGCCCAAGTAAGGTCTAAAGGAAATAAAGCACTTTGATCTTTGATATTTCACGGCTCGCTTTGCTAGCTGTTTCGGCCAAAAGTGGTTAATTAAGCAAAATTATGTCACAGAGATTTCCTATCCCTTTCACTCCAGTGGTGAATCCTTTGTTTATTTCTCTTTCCCACTCACCTTCCTTACCTGCCGGCAAAAAATTGGGGAAATCGGGAAAAAAAGGATTTTCCCCCAGTTCGTTTGAACAACCATTTATGATTCTGCAAAAAAAAATATACCTCCCCATCCACCACCAGGGAGAACAACTATGTCAATGAGTGAATCAGTCGATCAATGGTAAAGGTAATAAATAATGGTATCTATAAATAAACTAGGTTGTGTTTATTGTTTATTTATTCATTTAGTTCCCCTTTTCGTAACCTACGTCTTTGATTTAGTCGAAATCGATAACTATGAGGAAGTTTTGCGATTAAAACATGTCAGTCGGCTTGGATTTATAAATGGACATCTTTTACCTCAAAAGGGGTATCTTTTACCTCCTCTATCACCTCAAAAGGGGGGCTTTATAAAGGAGAGTCTAGAGGTGTAGGGTGTGCAATGTTTTTTGTTATTGAAACTATTTTTTATCCTATACATGACCCTAAAAAGAAATTTCTTATACGTCGCTTCGATTGGGAGTACTAAAAGGGGGTCGAAAATGGGGGTCAAAAGGGGTTCCATTTCTTTTTACTTCCAATTTGAAAAGAAACTTTCTATACGATGCCGCAATCGAAACCCGCCTACCACCACGGCATCTGGAAGCAACCTCAAAAGGGAGGCTTTTTAGGGGCAAGGGGGGCAAATTTTTATTGCATTCAAAACCACTTGATATCCTCTATACAGCCCCATTAAAAATATAATTCATTATGGCTCCACTCGGGAGCCCTCCCAGAGCGGGGGCAGAAGGGGGCGTCGGGGGGTCAAAGCACTGGTCGCTTCGCTCGCCGTGCTGTTTCCTGTAGTAGCATTGCAGCTCGCTTCGCTCGCCGCAAGGCTCCATTCGAAAAAAAAGGTCAAAAATTGACCGAATTTCGGTTTTTTCGTAAAAAGGGGTGTCAAGCAAAAAAAAATGCATCCCCTACCCTTCTAGGGTAGGGGATGCATTTTTTTTTGCTACTGAATCTATGACCCTAAAAAGAAATTTCTTACAAGTCACTTCGCTTGGGAGTACCCAAAGGGGGGTCGAAAATGGGGTTTAAAGGGGGGTCCATTTTTTTTCGTCCAGTTTGAAAATAAACTTTCAATACGATCCCGCAATTGAAACTCACCTACTACCACGGCATCTGGAAGCAACCTCAAAAGGGGGGCTTTTTTGGGGGCAAGCGGAGCAAAATTTTTATTGCATTCAAAACCACTTGACATCCTCTATACAGCCCCATTAAAAATATTATTCAGTATGGCTCCGCTCGGGAGCCCTCCCAGAGGGGAGCCAGAAGGGGGCGTCGGGGGGGTCAAAGCACTGGTCGCTTCGCTTGCTGCAAGGCTCCACCCGAAAAAAAGGTCAAAAATTGGCCAAATTTCGGTTTTTTCGTAAAAAGGGGGATCTAGAGAAAAATTTGCATCCTCTACCCCTGTAGGGGATGCAAATTTTTTTTGCTATTGAAACTATTTTTTATTCTCTACATGACCCTAAAAATAAATTTCTTACAAGTCGCTTCGCTTGGGAGTACCCAAAGGGGGGTCGAAAATGAGGTTCGAAAGGGGGTTGATTTTTTTTCTTCTAATTTGAGAAGAAACTTTCTATACGGTCCCGCAATTGAAACCCGCCTACCACCACGGCATTTGGAAGCAACCTCAAAAGGGGGGCTTTTTGGGGGCAAGGGGGGCAAATTTTTTTATTGCATTCAAAACTACTTGACATCCTCTATACAGTTCCATTAAAAATATTATTCATTATGGCTCCGTTCGGGAGCCCCCCTAGAGGGGGGGGGGGGGGGGCAGAAGGGGCGTCTGGGGGACAAAGCACTGGTCGCTTCGCTCGCCGTGCTGTTTTCTGTAGTAGCATTGCAGCTCGCTTCGCTCGCCGCAAGGCTCCACCCGAAGAAAAAGGTCAAAAATTGGCCAAATTTCGATACGAATACGATTTTTCCCCAGTGTCGATTGAACACCCCTGTATGATTCTGCATAGCAAAACATACCTCACCATCCACCCTGGAGACCAATTATGTCAGTGAGTTAGTTAGTATACTGTACGAATATAAATAATTACAACGATCTAAATTTGCGGTCCTAGTTTCCAATGTTCTAGAACGCACGCAATAACAGCGTCTACACGCAATCTATGCACACCACGATGGTATAGACACGACGGAGGGCGCGAAATTAACTGACGCAGGTCCGACCTCAACAAGCGCTCGCGCGGTACTGACATCAGATCGCCGGCGCTATCAAATATATAGTCTTTTTAAATAAATCATCAAAAAATAATAGTTACGATTTAAAAATTAATATTAATATTGTAGTTTAGGCAAATGTTGAAGTTTATTTTCGTACAAATATTATGTCAAAATTATGTATAACTATGGAGATATTAGGGTTTGTTTCGAAGCCTTTTCGGTTGAAATTGAGTTCGGTTCTGTTTTTATATTCTAAACATAAAAGGCATAAATCGAAAATGTGTTATATTATTATTCAAGTATAGGATATAAGTTATATGGAAAAAAAAAAGTTTTTGTGGTCTATATTCAGTCGAATCTACAAATTATAGCATCTAAAATAGGTCTCCGAGAGTTTTTGCCTAAACATGCATCGGGAGAATGGTTATTCCTAAATAAATAAACAAATAATCTAACATTTGTTGTGCTATTATTCTAGTAGGAAAAACAAGCTATTATTAACAAGTAATTGTTATTTCAAGCAACGAACGAAATCCATAAATTTGGACAACGAATCCGTGCAATTTCGTGATTTTTAGTAATACCCCTCTTAAAGTATTATGTACCTAATTAGTAAAGTACATTAATTTATAATTAGTAAAGTACATTAATTTATATTGTTCATAACTAGTGCATAGTTATGAACAATATAAATTAAAATTTAAGATAATAAATATGAAACAATACACATTTAATTAAAAAAATCAGAACCATTAATTACTAATATATATTCTTCACAACGTTGAAGCATGCGAAGGTAGTTGACTTTCCTTTTCTAAAACCATATTGTTCTTGTCTCGGCAGCTTTTTTCGAAATTTCGTCAAAAAAAAAACTCACCATTCAATGAACGGCGAGCGAAGAGAGCAGCGAATTTTTCAATCAGTTTTAGTTAGCTATTTGAGGTGGCTAGTTAGGTAGGTTGGCATTACAGTAAAAGAAATTCCGAAATAAATAATCTTTTAACCGATACTGCTTTTGTAATAAGGTGATTATGCATAAATGGATACATACAACAAATCAATATATACCAACTTTTTCATAAGAATTTACGGGAAAAGTTACGGCAAGCGAAGCGAGCGCCGCGATTTTAACAAGCTTTTATTAAAATATCAAATATCAAAGTGCTTTATTTCTTTTAGACCTTACAGGACTCTTGGACTCGTCACAAAATTAAAATTAAATAAGTAAAACAGGGAAATAGAGATCATTGATTTTTTGTTCACTTCAATATTTTTAAGATAAAGAAGCGAACAAGAAACCGTTACCTTGTTTGGTTGTTAGTTTTCGGGTTGGAGCAAAAGTCGTCCTACGCTTTTTTATCCTCTATACCTATAGATAATCTGATATTTTGTAATAAGCTTTTTTACAAAGGATATGTTTGATAGTTTGTTGATAGTTGAACATTGTCACTTTTATATAAACAACCGGGCGGCTCGTGGTCGGCCATTTTGGATTGCGCGACGTGCACAGACAATGACGATCTGACTCATACTAAATAAAATGTCTGTCTGCGGCTGGTAGGTACTAGTATGCACTGGACTGGATGGACTGGGCCGGATATGGCATCAATATCAAAGGCGATTACATCACTCACCTTCGGTTTGCCAACGATATAGTCATTATGGCAGAATCGCTGGAAGACCTTAGCAGGATGCTCAGAGACCTCAACACCGTTTCCCGACAAGTGGGTCTTAAAATGAACATGGGTAAGACAAATATCATATCTAATGCCCATGTCGCACCCTTACCGGTCTACGTTGGGAACGATGTTATGGAAGTTGTCGATCATTATGTCTGCCTAGGCCAAATGGTCCAACTAGGTAAATCCAACTTTGATAAAGATGTCAGCCGACGAATCCAACTCGGATGGGCAGCGTTCGGGAAACTTTGCAATATCTTCTCGTCACAGATACCGACCCGAGACGTGGTCACTCACTATAGGCCTTGTGCATAAGCTCAAAGTCACCCAGCGAGCTATGGAGAGAGCTATGCTCGGAATTTCTCTACGCGATAGGGTCCGGAATACGGAAATCCGTAGAAGAACCAAAGTTACCGACATAGCTCTCAGAATTAGCAGGCTGAAGTGGCGATGGGCAGGCCATATAGCACGTAGAAACGATAACCGTTGGGGAGTAAAGGTTCTCGAGTAGCGACCGCGATGCATGCGAAACGGAGTGTGGGAAGACCTCCCACTCGATGGACCGACGACATCGTAGCGGTCGCAGGGAGTCGTTGGTCGATGGAGGCGGCTCAGGAGCGCTATTCGTGGCGTGGTTTGGGGGAGGCCTATGTTCAGCAGTGGACGTGTACGGGCTGATGATGGTATTGATGGTCTCCCCTCCATAAGTCGCCTGCAGCAGGTTGGCGAACTGACTGGTGTAAAACAAGCATCTTACGGACGTCGATACTTCTAGATTAGGTATAATAATTTTGCACGCCCGCGCCCTGACGGCAGAATGTATTGGAGCTATTATTTTATTATTAAGGCCTATTGTACCGACATTCCTGCAAATAAATTATTTATGATTAGACTCGTCTACATTCTTCAGCTACTTCCA
The DNA here is from genome assembly GCA_947859395.1 of Eupithecia insigniata. Lineage (NCBI taxonomy): Eukaryota > Metazoa > Arthropoda > Insecta > Lepidoptera > Geometridae > Eupithecia > Eupithecia insigniata. The sequence continues at coordinate 15,083,165 of OX402006.1, forward strand.
TAGTATTATGTCTTATGGCATATTACTGTGGGGGAACGCTGCAGATATTAACACCGCATTTGTGCTGCAGAAGAGGGCTGTTCGTGCTATCTATAACATGGATCCTAGAGAATCCCTGCGTGATAAATTCAAAGAAATAAATTAGAATGACAGTACCATGTATATAAATAATATATTTATGAAAACTTGTATAGGTACAACAAGTTTTCATAGAAATTTTCTTTTAAAATAGCGAAATACATAATTTAAATACTAGAAATAAGAATATACTTGCTGAATATACTGCTACACAAGATTAACGTATGGTATAGTTACGATATAATATAACGTTCTGGGTACCTCAGTGGATGATAAGATTTCCAACAGCAAAGGCGAACAAATAATACTCAGAGTGAGATAACATGACGGGACCCAGGGTTATCAATTTATATTATTATGTCAATAAATATTGAAATAAACATACATCGAGATAGTTGGAGAGAGGCTCGGGGGCCGGCCCTGTGGCCGAATACTTGATGCGCAGGGCATTCAGCTCCGTGTCCACCTCATGGAAGTGCTGCCGTACGCTCTTCATGCGATACAGAGGCACTCTGAAATATACTACTCGTCAATTCTCAAAGTACAAATTTATACTTTCTTTTTATTTTAGATATATTAACGGGGCTCCGTGAAAAATTGCTCAAATCTGTTCACAGTTTCAAAGATTTCCTTAAAACTAATCTAATATAAGTAATGAAACTAATCACAACATAGGACCAATATCTGATCTATCTACACGATAAAATATAAGTCGGGGATACACTGAACAAGGACGGATCCTCTAAACACCTCCAGTAGTGAGCATAACATTATTATATGTGGAAAGAAATCCTATGGAATTTGATATCTACTTATAATGAATACTATCACCATCAGAGTTTGTTGCAGATTTGACACATAATGGATTAGATAATAATAATTCATACAATAGACTATATTACCTGTTCACCTCATGAAAACAAAAACTTATGTGCTTCTCTGAACGCTCTGAAAATTCTGTAGGTACTTATCTAGGCAAATATACATATCGTCCCTGTAGAAGGCAAATTAAATATCTGACAATACAAAATCGCGAGAAAAACGCGATTAACTGTTTTTTAGCGACAAAAATAGCAATAACTTTTTTTGGACACAAATTATGCAGTCAGTTTTTTGGTATGTTATAGGTTGTTACTCAATCTATTTACTGGATTAAATGATAATACATTAGGATCTTTCGTTTAAAATGTAATTATACATTTTTCCCTCTCCGAATTTCAAAGGTTTAGAAAAAATATTTAGTTATTCATGTTAGTTATTCAGTTTTGCCTCGCCAATTAAGACCACTGGCGCCCAAAAAGCTAACAATAACTACGCTTATTTGATTTTCTTACATCAGTAAAATTATAATCCCATCATTTATTTACTTATTTATGTGCAGACCACCCTATGCATTAGTAAGGATTTTAATAACATTCGGATGTTTTTCACACAAAACCAAAAAATAAAGCATTCTTCTTCATTGAGTGTGTGAAAATTATAAAAGTTAGCCACTAGAAAGCCAAAATTATTTTGTTAGACTTTTTATTTTCATACAATCAACTAAAATCATACAATACAATTATTTAATGACAGGTGATGCTATGGCGCGAATAGTCGAAACTGAATCTAAATAGTTAAAAAAAAACCATCTCTGCAACCTTGTGTATATGCCAAAGTTCAAGAGAATCCTTCGGAATGTTCAGATCCGCGGTGGAAAAGGGACTACAATCCAAACATAACTGTTATCTGCAAATGGATGATCTATAGAGCATATAATACGTAAAATTCTTCAAGTCTTATACGTGTTTGTCAGCTGGAAATAACACTTAACCAATTATCTACTACGAGGTAAAACGTACATCCTAAAAGGCTACTTATACTTTACATATTGGTCTTAGAAGTGGGAAGATCTCTTAGCAGATCATTCAGACGCATTGGTAATCACGATATTGGTAGATCGCGTTATAGACGTTACAAGGTTCAAGAAAGTAGTCCCTAGATCTTAAAACTTCACGTGAAAAAGAGTCCACAATAAGTTTATAGGAAAACTGGCATGTTCTCTAACTTTTGCCCTACCCAACTGAAGAATCGCTTTGTTAACCTAGTAAAGAGTTTGCGGTATAAAATAGATCTTTTAAACGCGTAAAATAGCTCAGATCTTAAACAACAGTTGATGGCAACCTGTCAAGATAATTCTCCCAGGACTGAATCAATAGAGCCCTAAGTTTCATGCATTTTTGACCAATCGAATTAATGCCAAATTATAAACCAAAAAACTGGAAAATGGCATCAAAACATTCCTTCCAATCACACTACTGAGATACAGTCAAATTTGAGTTATAAAAAAATTCATCTGAATTTCATCGATCTCCACCTATACTGAAGGATACTGATGATTTGACTTCGCAAGGGCTGAAACAGCACAGACCAATTTCTTGCCGTTATATCTTGCTATTCTTATTGAACCAATGGCGGTACTAATGAACGAGTTTTATAGCTATGCTTTGTAGAAAGATCCTTGATCTTAACTACCAAGAAGTGCTCGCTACGGTTGTTTGAAATAAAGTACAGGATCTAAACTTAATTATGTCCGCTTTTTTTTTAAATTTAAATGCATAAGCAATCATGAAACACGTCCCTGTAATTCATATAGGTCTTAATACTTTCAAGTATTTTTTAACAAAACATGTGTGTCACAATACATTTGTCGTGTTTAAAATGCTGAAAAAACAGAAAGTAATTTATTCAGTGAATATTAATTTTATAAATTCTGTATTTTAATCTGTGTTTTTAAGCTGCTTGATACTGAACAAACATCCTTATTTTTCTACTTATCCTGAACACGTTAACTCTCAGGTTGCCTGGAACAAATAGTTTCTGTTGCGATAAGGCGCTCATTGTAAGTTTTTATTTTATTTTAATGTCTATGCTGTATTTTATTTGTTTTATACATTATCACAAAATTATTAAGACTTAGATTATCTCCTGACCTGAAATGCATGTTTCTTACAGGTAAACATGTAATTTTTAGGAATAAAATTTTATAGACAATTAAATAATTTACCAATTCAATTTTAATCGACATACAAAAAATTGAATAATTCACTTTATTTAATTATTCCAACTGCAATTTAGTCCTGTTCGAGCATAAATAAGTTCAGGGAAAACTGGATAAACGACGTTATTGACTTTTCTTGCTTTCATAGTACATAGTGCGTCGCAACATGATGTCACTTATTTATTTTTTGCCAAGTTATTTACTTTTCCTTCGCTACTTTTATCTAAATTCATCTTTATCTATTTTTCCATATTTGATGACTTGCGTGATTCATTAACGTATAACTTTTTGATAAATTATGATATCAAAATTTTGTAAGACAGAAAGATGCAGCTTGAATTTGACTTTATGAAAATGCGATAAAGTCTATTTCGCAAAATGTGTTAGTTATTTAATTTTCCTCCTACAGGGACGATTTACAGTAGAGTAAAGTTACACTCTAACTAAGAAGTAGTATAGGTACTTGCCTCTGAAAACCAGCCACGCAGGTGGCCGTTAATGCCAGGAGTAACAGAAGAAATTTTCCCATCGTAATGATCGTTACTGCAAGTCACTCATCAAACCTGATAGTTAAAAAAGTCTATTTATAAATAAGTATGCAAAAAAATGGGAAATAAAGTATGAAACGAGCATGCAGGTGTTTATATAGTTACATGCAAACTGATACAACCCCAAAAATATATAATCTGGAAAACCCACAACCAACCGAATGGACCTCTAAGAAATTTTGTTTATTTATTGATTTGTTTATTGTTCCATATATAGTACACTATCCTTACAGGCACACCTAATTCGATTGTGTAGGTACTATCCATCCATAGTCATAATCTTACAAGGTAATCTAAATAATGTGTAGGGTGAATGTGCCGGTTTGCGACCACTTAGTCGACTTGGACACTTTGAAGTAGCTTAAGCACGTTCTAATTAGACTATTTTTAAGGGATTTACGAAAAAGTGGTGGTAAACCAGGGGTGGTCGGCGAACTGGCTTATTCACCATAATTAAGTAGGTAATAAAATATGTAAACTAGGTGTACCGTTATTGTTTTGATACATACCTACTTGTTGTACCCAGTATTTATCTCACTCAACTGCGTGTAATTATTACCGAAACTGCAAGGAAAGCAAAACGCTGATTAATGATTTACGAAGAATACAAAACAAAACAAAACAAGAATGAATGACCACCCGAGTTCACTTACGAGTCACCGTATAATACTTTATCCAAAATAGTACTCTGTGCTTTGCACCGGGCACGAAAATAAATAGTACCTACAATAGCTACAACACAATGACATTAGTGCGAATGTGATTTGCGAATAATCGACTTATCGAATAATGCAATGCAATGTATTTCAGTGTGACCAGATTAAATTTCGCGAAAATTCCAAGACCACCTTGAAAAAATACTAAATGTATATTTCATGACTTCAGATAATGCAAATTCAATAATGAACATTCTTCAGATAATGCGTTATCAGCGTTATTTGCAAAAATTGTAATGTAAATAAAGCGCTACGGTAATTTTATCGCGTAAAAAAATTAAAACAAAAGAAATTAGCGCATATAACGCGTTACTGGCGTTATAATTAACGTAGCGCGTTATTTACGTTAAAAATGGCGCAATAACGCTTATAACATGTTACGTTTGTATGATATGTTATAAATGTTATACCTAATTATAATTCATGGTAAGCCTGCTAAATATTTATTCTAAACCAATAAAAATAGGTACCACAACATTTTTTTTAGCCGCCGCATACTCTTCGTAACTTTCAGGGCTCACTCCACTCGTTGTTTTGTGATTACCCGATAAAGTACCAAAAATTTTAACGGCTCGTTCTTTCGCCGAAAAAAAAACACAATAATACTGCGGATATCTCCGCTCGCCGCCGTCTTATCTTAAACCAGCGCAGCCTTCCAAATTTTCGGCGCTCGTTATCATTTCTTTTGACTTTTACTTGTGTCTTTATATTAGGTATTCGTATATATTTACTTTCAATTCCTTGTGTTGGAAGCGCTTCCCATAAATTTATGTGTTTTAAGTAGTCAAATGCTTTATTGTAATCCACAAATTACAAATAATAATAAATGCTGTATTCATTACATTTCTGGATAACTTGTTTTATGGTAGGTATATTAAGTGATAAAATAAATGGTTGAGAAATCACTGCGAAAACCTGCTTGCTCTTTAGGTTGGTGTTCATCCAGAGTCTTAGTTAAACTAAACGGTTTAAAAGTAGGTACTTTAGAGAATATTTTATAAATATTGTAGATACACTAGCTGTTCCCCGCGGTTTCACCCGTGTTAAATACCAATTTCACATTTCTAGGGGTTTAAAAAAGTCTTTTTTCACATAAATCTCCCATGGAAATTTTATGTTTTACTAGGACAAAAAATAGCCAATGTTACTCTCCAGCCTTTCATCTAGGCAACTCTTTGCCAAAAATTAAGTTGATTGGTTGCTTAGCTATGGCATGAAGGAAGGACAAACAAACACACTTTCATATGTTTATAAATGTCAATGTCATGAATGTCAGGTAAAGTGTAAAAAACCTCATTCAATCATCAACCACAAAAAATGTCATTAAATATAAAGTATAAAGAACTTTATTTGTCTTAAAGGCAATTACGTCACTTACATAAGAACAAAAATAATAGGTAGTATTAATAAAACATTCGTTCTTAAAAATATTTATAACAAAATAATATTCCTCACTTCACACATTTTGTTTTATATTTTAATTTGTGTCTACGTTGATCGAAAATAAAGTATGTATATATATATTTCATTAGATGTGGTTTAACTGTTTGATATGTTGTGATAGGTAGTTTCTTTTTAAATACGTGATATATTAAGTAAATATGTCTGTATTAGTGTCTAATGTTATATTATCAGATGCTCCTATTAGAAGTTCGTTTGGTATACAGTCTTCTCCAGGTGCTTTACCTCTTTTTTGTGATTTAATGGCCTTGTCTACACCTATTTATATACCGTCCTCCAAAAAAGCGTTCAAAAATACTGAAAAAGTATTAAAATACTGAATCTGGACACACTGCTCATTAAGGACGTTAGTATATAAATTCGTTGTTAAGGACTGAATCAATCAAATTAAACCAGTGCTGCCAGTAGATTCGAGTCAAAAGTAACGAACCTGGATCAAAAAGAAACCTTGTATCGTATTATGTTACCTAAGGTAACTTATTACGACGAAGAAAATTATATAAGGTAACTTACCTTATATAATTTTCTTTTCCGACCAATCAGAGCCCCCCCCTCTTACCATAAACCCGAAACAAAAATAATGAAATCCGGGGTTTGGGGTTGGCATTCCCAACCCTAAATCCTAATAATATTATCAAGTAAAACGAGTCTATTTGTGGCGTCGTATGAGAAAGGCCTATGTCCAGCAGTGGACGTGTATGGGCTGATATGATGATGATGAAAACGAGCTTCGAAAATTCTAAAGACTGTGGTAGTAGAAAGAAGTCTATGAATAATTTATATTGATAATTTTCGGGTCACAAACTATTTAACATGGGTATGAAAATATAAATAACAGCGAGCCGAGCGAGCGCTGAAAATATTCGAGAGTTTTCGGTGGCAAATACAAAATAAATATCGGTGACTGGAGTGGCCGTGGGACCGCGGCGTACGAATATCCAACTCAACCCGGGGATGTCGTAAGAGCCGACTAAGGGAACCTACCAGAAGGGCAGCAGCTTCCTTCTGAGTATTTTTAAACACCAACACTGCGATCACCAATCCGCCTGCCAAGCGTGGTGATTATGGCAAATCCCCCCCTACATGGGAGACCATCCACTCGATGGACCGACGACATCGTAGCGGTCGCAGGGAGTCGATGGATGGAGGCGGCACAGGACCGTTATTTATGGTGTCGTACGGGGGAGGCCTATGTCCAGCTGTGGACGTGTATGGGCTGATGATGATGATGATGATGAGTGGAGTAAGCCGCATAGGGATGGGACGTATTTACTCGACCAGGTTTTGACTTGGTATTTGCTTGCAAGTACGGAAACCTGGTATGCGTCGAAATACTTTGAAAGGTTACACCGAATACCGAGGTATTCGGGGCGTGCGCGGACTCGATCGATGGCTTACATACTTCTGACTGCGACAGTGACAGTGACACGAAGTTCAAGTACTAGGTACGTACTTACCTACGTATTTTTTAAATTTTTGTGATCGGGTGAAATGTCACCAATAGTGTTTTTGTCTAGTGATGCATTATACATTTATCCTCAACTATCATATGTTTGAATTTCAAAACTTCTAGTTATTGAGGTACGGACAGTTAAAAAACCCTAAATCCGGGTAACCCAGCCCTAAAACCGAGACCTACCTAAGTAAGAAACTAATCAATAAATAAAACCATTCAAAAAGTAATTTTGGTACGTATACCTTCCTACCTACTAAGTAATTTTTTACCCGACTACCGGAGGGTTATGTGATTTTAGCACCCTATGTATGTATGTATGTAGCCGATTTCTTTGTTCCCACGTAGCGCTGAAACTACTACTTCGATTTAAACAAGTGAGGTATCGATTGATTCGTCTTATTACCCCGATGGTTATAGGCTATATGGTGTCCGACAAAACTGAGGGTCTTAAGAGATAGCTGGGTCAAAATTACACTGCGATAGCGCATAAAATTTTTGCAAGAGACGACATCTAGTTACAGTTCGAGTCTAATTTAGTTTGATGTGATGAGTGAAGGATGACACACCCGTTGCCATGGAGACCTCTTGTTTATTTGTTACCATGGCAACGGGTCATCTAGGGATGGGCAAATGAAAAAATGTATCGATATATATATATTGTCGATATATGTATGGAAAAAAATATAGTTGAAAACTAAAACCCGACTACATAAAAGTCTTAAACAAGCGTTCACCTATTGTCCATAGCATATTCTTTTGATACTTAGGTAGTCGGAGGCCTTTGTTACTTAGGTAGTCGGAGGCCTTTGTTACTAATTGTACCCTAGGTATATGGGGTGGGTGCATCGTTTTTTTTTCTGAAACAAGATTATGCATTTTATTTACATGGAAACTTATAATTTCCGTGTGTAAGTATTTTCTTCCTTTTCTTTTAGCTTACTCTGAAGGTGTTCATAAGACAGTGACCTCGGATGAAGTATTAGAAGGATACCGCCAGACACAGTTCTACGCATGTCCGTTTTTTGTTAGTGTGCTGTTGCAGATTTGTAATAGTGTACGTGACTAGGGATGTGACTTCGCTGTCAAGCCGAAGTGGTTTCGGCCCAAACTAGTCCGAATCAGGAAAAGAAATTTTAATGCCGATTTCATTCCTGATTCGTCCCATATTTCTCCGCTGTCTGTCTCTCTGTCGATCTATCGAGCTGTATTGTATCTCATGATTCGTAAAAGATAGACACCTGCATTTTGTGTGTGTATTCCATTTACCGATATAATAACATATTATTAAAATAATTATTAAAATTAAAGGAAGCTCCACAAAAACATGTTATTTGACCATTTTTTGCTCCCCTCACGCGATGTAAAAATCTAAAAAAGGGGTTAGGATTCGCTCCGCTTTCCGTTGCCTTAGTTTCTTTGTCATTTTGGGCAACTGCCGCTATAAAACCTGAAATTTCTTGCTAATCCTTATTTACTAACTTCTGCGTGAACGCAATAAAAATATATTAAAAGTGATTACTTATAGTTTATGTATCTATGTATTTTGCAAGCCGAATTAATCCACCTTGTCTGCTCCTATTTTTTCGGCCAGGTATAACCTGGGTCTCTTTAAGACAAGAGTGAATAGGTGTCTTCCGGTGGGTACACAGGTACGTACATACTCGATAAAATTGCTCGATCTCGAGCAAGTACGAACGTGTGGACCATGCAAGACTCAAGACAAATTCTCGAAGCCATCCAAAATGTTCGATTCGAACATAGATTCAAACGTTCATAATTCTTGCTCGATGTTCGAAACAAAAATGTTTGTACGTGTAGCAACGAGGTCGAGCATGTTAGTCGTGATGGATATTTTTTGTGAATGTTAGTTAGCTATAATGTCGGACTTTCGTTCATTTTCTCGAGATATAGTGGAAAAATTTATGAATTAATTAAATTATAAATTTATTTAATCAATAATTTTAATATTTAATTCAGCAAATAATACAGCGTAAGGCATCGCGGTAGACTAAAGAAACGATGGCGCGATGAACTAGACACCTTCGATAGAACGTGGGCCCAACTGGCTCAGAGTCCTAATTCATGGTAAGATTTGCCCAACAATGGGACATTACAGGCTAATTGTAATTAAATTAATTGGTTAAATTTTTCCCCGACAGTAAACGTAGCAGGCGATGCCCACTAAACACAACAATGAATCGTCCGATGCTCAAAGAGTTTCAACGCACACTAAACATGTTCTTCGAGCAAGCTTTTACGTGTAGACGCAGGGTCAAGCATGTTTATAGATAACCATGCTCGGATGAAACATGCTCATTGAGCATGTACCTACATACGTGTATACCCACCATTTTAGACCTTCATGATACACCGTCTGCCAAATCGTCGGTGAGATTGTGGTCAAAGAAGACCTATCAACGTGATAAGACTTATAATTGTGTATATGTTGTGTTTGCCCAAAATTTTACATCAATGTCGATGTCATTTTGTAAGACTATGAATAAAATTTTGCAATATATATAAAAATGGACAATAAATAAGATAACACCGTACAATAATATTATATAGCTAAATGCGCGCGGCTTTGCCCGCATTGATTTAACGTTGCATTTTGAATGATGTATACATAGATATATACCTACTGTTAATTTTAAGCATATTGTATACTGTTCGTGCCTTAGTAAACGAAAACACTACGAATTTTTTTTTTATAACTAAAATCCAATTACGTAACTTTAGAAACGAAAACTTCCGAAAAGAACCGCGTGAAAATAATTCCAGGTTATTTAAGTTAATATCTTGTATTATTTCTTTTTTCCTCGTATTCTGAGTTGTATAAATTAGTTAAATCCTACGGAAACAATAATGATAAACCAATACTACATGCACGAGAAGTGTGTGAAAGACAGTACTTTTCGGAAAGAAATCTCGAAATGGGACGAATCAGGAATGAAATCAGCAATCAATTTTATTTTCCTGTGTCGGCCCAGTTTAGGCCGAAACCAGTGGGACGAATGCGGAATAACCCGAAAACTAAATTTGACGGTAAGCACATCACTAGCACAGACGCTAAATTTATCTCTGCTAATTATTCATGGTTTTGGACATTATTTGTATCCTAGACCCATAGGAACACATGAACTAGATTGTTAAAATGTTGTTACTACAAATTTCTAGTAATAAACATCATTACTTTAGTATTTATACTGAGCGAGAAACTTACGCATGTAATGACAAATCCGGGAATTTTACTCCACCTTTTGTGCTTCTTGAAGGACTGTACACAGCGGAATACGACATATTTTCACATTTTCAACAAAGTTTTCAGTAAAACGCAGTAATTTCTTAGAATTTCAATAAAGTCTGACCACAACATTAGAGCAAACTACCGTGTCAGCACCTGACACGATTCACACTGACAGTGCAGCATAGCTATACGTACACCATCTGTTTTACTCATTGCTTGGCTCCGTGGGATAGACAAAGATACATGACAACTATGGTGATACATAGATATAAGACCGGAAATGACTTGGCTCCCTCTTCCCTACTCTATGACAGTGACAGACGTTCGTACATTATTTTATGCTAAAAGTATCGGCTAACTAGCTGAAACCCAATATCGATTTTATTAGTTGACAATGACATTAACTGATCGTCACGGGTTGGCGCGAGATTCAAATTTGTTTTAGATTTTAATATTTTAACTGCGGTTTACCAATAATAAATCTAGTTAACGGAAAGGTAATTTGAGGAAAATCGTGATCTATTTTATATTAACCCATGATAAAACCAAATTCGATTTAATTGTATTTTTGGAGCATTTGAGAAAATGTTGATTTTTAGCCCAAAACTTATTAAATTTCCAAATGCTCCTAAAAAACCAATGAGCCGCAGTTAGCTTTTTCTGAAGTAAATAGAAAATGGTTTACGATTTGCGCCAAATTACGTTTTCGCTGTTTTATTCCATAAATACCTACCTTACAAACGTCATGTAGGTATATGTCTCCGAAATCATGCATCTGATTATTTTTATGTCAATAAAGTAGTTACCTAAGTATCTAGTACTTAGGTAACTACTTTATTGACAAAGAAAATTACAATCAAATAATAGAAACAAATTAGAACTAGTGTTCTTTTAGAAATTAGGTACCTACTTATCTATCTAGTATCAATCTACTTAGCCACCGAACCTACCATACCTACTAGGTACTCTCGGTACATAACTAGATAGCGCCTGGGTTAGTTCTCTCTGGAAAACTCTGAAAACACGGTTTCCCAGAGACGAGATGACGTATTTAGCTTAATAGATTTTTTGGTCCTGAAAATCTAGATAGGTACGTAATTATAGCAATTTTTACTAAAACCGTTTGGTACCTCAGTAGATACCTACCACCATTCCGTTACCATACCATTTCAGAGTTCACAATTTGATCGACATTCCTACTAAACAAATATGAGGTAGGTACTTACTTAGGTATTTAACCGTATTTAGTAGTCTATGACAAAGTATGACATTTACCTACCTACAGTAGGTAAATAATTTAGGTACTGAACTTAAAAAAGTAAAGTACTTAACTAGATAAGTATAAATTTTAAACAAAAATGATGTAAGCACCTACATAGGTTGGGTATCTGCATCAAACTTAAATTAGATGAGTGGGCACAGATCTCATTTTATATTATTATATTACATAAGGAATAATAATACCTACTTTGTAAATAAGTACGTCATACCTACTTAGAGTGAAAAATGAGTCTAGTAAAAACTATAATAGGTACCTACGACCCGTCTCGTCTGCTATTAATTTTATGTAGGCGTTATGATTAGATTTAACTAGGTACACACACAACATAGGCAATTTCCCTATAGTAGGTATCTAATCCTAATCTACTAGCCTACCTGTTAATCTGTCAGCTATGTGTAATATGAGTATGTAGCTAAATAGCGTTATTAGGTACTTGTAGGTCAATCGTGCAGATAAATTAAAACATTCAAAAGTTTCTAATTGTACAAGTATTTTTTCGTTCACACTATTTTGTTCTTTATAACAAAGCAGGCACGGATTTTCTATGAAGGTATTTTTATCCGTACGAGAGGAAGTATTTTTTCTGTAAACTCAATTACGACCTTTATTCTCATGCGGACTCTGATCAATTTCTCATGCAAGTATTTATAGAGTACAGTAATAAAGTATTTTACTTTCAAGGTGCGTGGAGAACCGCCACGAGTCGCGCCCGCCCGCGCCATCCGTACTTCAAGTATTTTTGATACCACAAGGTAAAAAATACTTTAAAAGTATTTTAGCCCTGATTTTTGGCGCTGGTTTTTATACGAGGACGTACTTGGAAGACCTGGTACTCGATTTTACAAGTATAACTTGCAAATTGTGATAAATCACCTAAAAGTAACCTTTTGTCGTGTACCTAACCTAGAAGCACCTTACTGAGCTAAAATTCACCTAAAAGGTTACAAAAGTAACCTTGTGGCAACGCTGCTAATGAGATGGGATTAATGGCTGATATCACACGGTAAATTTTTACGTCTAGTGTGGTCCATATCTAGAAAGAAAATGAAGTTTGGGAGTGCAAAATGCACTGGAATTTTACAAGGAACGACAACGTGTAACGTCACGGCAACGCGCCGCGCCGCACCGCACCGTTCCACGTTGATGACGTCGTCGTGCCGCCGTGGTGATGTGATAGGGACAAGCCCTAATTTACTTTGAAGCCGGCATAGATACTGCGCCTCCAGTGGCGGCTGTACGAACTACGTAACAAACATGCCAAAAATACGTACGCGATTTGGAACCTGAGAGGTATGCGGTGCAGCAGCCTTTGAGATCGATAGCGCTGTGGTCAACACGATCTATTGGTTGAAAATAAAAGATTTTTATTTATTTAATATTTTATTTTATCTCATTATGCTGTATGTAATGACATTATAAAAAATGACTTTACTTAGGTATATAAATCAAACGATTTTCTTTATGATGGTATGGTTTACTTTACAGAATAACAGGAATGTTTATGAAACATAATACATAGGTACCTACTAAGCTTACTACTTTTATTATACACAATTATCATTTGAAAACACTATTTCAGTATCACACTGACTATATACTCCTAAGTTATACTTATAGAAGGCATTACCTACTACATCCGTCCTGCAACAAATTTTTTTCATGTGTACACATAGAAGGCGTACCTACCATCGACATAGCGAAGCGATTTGGTCGCGCGATGAAATTGATCGTGCGATGGTCCAACAGGTGGCCTCGGATACCCACTCTAAATAAATGTGTATGTTCAATTGATTCTCGTCGTGCGACGAAATCGCTTCGTTCGCTCATACGATCTACGCCAATTAGGAGGAGGCCATCTTACAGTTAAACTAGAGATAAATAACAAAGGGACTAGAGCCCACCCCCACCCCCACCGCCGCCTGCCCGCAAAGGATTCATCACCGTTGACTAGTGTTCGTTTAGTTTGTATTTGTACTGCCTACCTACTACAATATATAAGTATATATAGTATGTATACCTACTAGGTAGGTAACCTACTCGGTTACAGAACCCAACGATGTTTTGTTTCGACGGAGCCATGTATAACAGACAAGATAAATTAAACTTAACAAATACTTAGGTATACTAGCAAACGATAAACTACCTACCAGCAATGTTTTCACTAACACAATACACAAACTTAACAACGCATCATTGCACACGTGCACCGAAAATGGTTCACATTCGAGTTCGGAAACGTACAAGACCAATGAAATGATGAATTAATGCTTTCAAAACCAATAAGTACCTGTCATTGTTTACAAAAAATATCTAATTATAGAAAGGTGATCAGTTTATGTACTTCCAAACAAACTCGATGTGGAACGTCACTCAGTGTACGACTGTTGTAATGTAAACATCTAAAGTGCACTCACACGACTGAGATATATACATGTACACTCAGGTATCACTTCATGTACTTATAGACAAGCCAAACAAACTCGATGTGGAACGTCACTCAGTGTACGACTGTTGTAATGTAAACATCTAAAGTGCACTCACACTACTGAGATATATACATGTACACTCAGGTATCACTTTATGTACTTATAGACAAGCCAAACAAACTCGATGTGGAACGTCACTCAGTGTACGACTGTTGTAATGTAAACATCTAAAGTGCACTCACACGACTGAGATATATACATGTACACTCAGGTATCACTTTATGTACTTATAGACAAGCCAAACAAACTCGATGTGGAACGTCACTCAGTGTACGACTGTTGTAATGTAAACATCTAAAGTGCACTCACACGACTGAGATATATACATGTACACTCAGGTATCACTTTATGTACTTATAGACAAGCCAAACAAACTCGATGTGGAACGTCACTCAGTGTACGACTGTTGTAATGTAAACATCTAAAGTGCACTCACACGACTGAGATATATACATGTACACTCAGGTATCACTTTATGTACTTATAGACAAGCCAAACAAACTCGATGTGGAACGTCACTCAGTGTACGACTGTTGTAATGTAAACATCTAAAGTGCACTCACACGACTCAGATATATACATGTACACTCAGGTATCACTTTATGTACTTATAGACAAGCCAAACAAACTCGATGTGGAACGTCACTCAATGTACGACTGTTGTAATGTAAACATCTAAAGTGCACTCACACGACTGAGATATATACATGTACACTCAGGTATCACTTTATGTACTTATAGACAACCCAAACAAACTCGATGTGGAACGTCACTCAGTGTACGACTGTTGTAATGTAAACATCTAAAGTGCACTCACACGACTGAGATATATACATGTACACTCAGGTATCACTTTATGTACTTATAGACAAGCCAAACAAACTCGATGTGGAACGTCACTCAGTGTACGACTGTTGTAATGTAAACATTTAAAGTGCACTCACACGACTGAGATATATACATACATTCGGGTATCAGTTTAAGAGCAGCTGCCTGTGTCCCTGTGTCCTGTGTATCACTAAATAATAATGAGCAGGTATAGTAAGTACTTAGTACAAGAGCAATATTAATAATAATAATATAAATAGTGCTTGTATACAATAGTTGTTACCTATATTGTACTGTTATTTGTATTTATTGTTGTAACAGGTAGCATATATATATATATATATATATATATGTATACTACTCTTTTTATGTACCTATCGAAGCATACGTAACGTACACACAATTACGAACTTATATATTCTGCCAATAAGGTTTGCTGGAAGAGAACTTTTTAACCTCTTTAGTTAAAGTGATACCCGTACCTACTCGTATGTTTCATAAAACAACCCGCCCGCACGTAGCCTAACCTAACATTAAGTCTGACACCGCGTCCCTTTATCATCTATTTAGATCACTTGTCGATTTGAGATCCTTCCTTCAATATATCTGAAGCTCGATGCCCATCGGTCACTTTTAGTATTTTGTGTGGTGGTTTGTTTACAAACATCCCACATCGAGTTTGGCTATAGTATATCTACACTATACAGGGTGGCTTTTCAACAAGTTAGTGAAAACTCGTGGAAATAGTCATGGGCTAAATTTATGAGAAAATAAATTACTTATTCAAATTTTTTTTATTTCAATTCCCAAAATTCATTATTTATGGATGTCTAGTTTATCTAGCTAGTATAAACATATCCTGGCTAGCGGCGAGCACACCAGTTGTTAGAGAAGATTATGGCTCGATTGTATCGATAGTGAAGAGAATATCAATAACACCTTATTTCTTATTTGATAATAATAACTACATATGTTTATAGTATAAAATTTGACTTGTCTAAGTGCTTATTTTGTAAGCCTAAAGAATTAAATTTATTCTGATTTTCAGCGATAGTAAAAGATTAAAAAAACTAAATTTGCACTTTTTGTTTTTTTTAATAAATTGAGGTCATGGCTCCTGTCGTGACTATTCCATAACACTAATATTTCTGGATGTGACCATCCACTTCCATTTTAAAAAGCCACCCTGTATAGTCGCCTGTTCAAACTGAATTGTTTATTGATACATTTTGTTTGTTGGTTACACACACACACAGGCACGTTTTACAAGAAAACTAATTCTAAAATACATTCTAGTGCCTTACCTATTTACTTACCTACCATCTATACCAATGAGTGCATAGAATGGTACAATCTATTGAAGGATATTTAATTTTATTTGGCCAACATTTTTGGAAGTGAGCACGGTTTGGTTGAGCAGTGTCATATCTGTCCATATGTATTGTAAGGTCGTCTGTTTGTAACATTGCTCAATGAAACCTGGCTCCGCAAACACACAACACTATTTATTGGATTCAATGATGACTGAAATACTAGTTTAATTTCTTTATATTATTTGATTGTTATTTTCTTTGTCAATAAAGTCTCAAATAATATAATATACGCTGATGCTATACGATATATTATAAGATACATGTCTAAATGGTTAGACTCCGACTGTGAGTCTGAGACTGCACAAACAATTTACCTACTAACAATATTTAAAGTGACTAGTATTTATCTTTTTTATAATGAATATGAAGCCAGACACAAGGTCTGCTTAGCTTGGGGCGAGATGATGCTGTGTGAACTGTACAGGAAATGATTTGTGACTATGTCTATACTATATACATATTGTTTCTTACATACAACAGTGACATTATAATAACATATTTAAGATGTAACGAGCGTGCCTCCAGCTGACGGAGGCCGGCAGCCTCCGTCGGACGCAGATCGTTATGTAACGAGCGTGCCTCGAGCTGACGGAGGCCGGCAGCCTCCGTCGGACGCAGATCGTTATGTAACGAGCGTGCCTCGAGCTGACGGAGGCCGGCAGCCTCCGTCGGACGCAGATCGTTATGTAACGAGCGTGCCTCGAGCTGACGGAGGCCGGCAGCCTCCGTCGGACGCAGATCGTTATGTAACGAGCGTGCCTCGAGCTGACGGAGGCCGGCAGCCTCCGTCGGACGCAGATCGTTATGTAACGAGCGTGCCTCGAGCTGACGGAGGCCGGCAGCCTCCGTCGGACGCAGATCGTTATGTAACGAGCGTGCCTCGAGCTGACGGAGGCCGGCAGCCTCCGTCGGACGCAGATCGTTATGTAACGAGCGTGCCTCGAGCTGACGGAGGCCGGCAGCCTCCGTCGGACGCAGATCGTTATGTAACGAGCGTGCCTCGAGCTGACGGAGGCCGGCAGCCTCCGTCGGACGCAGATCGTTATGTAACGAGCGTGCCTCGAGCTGACGGAGGCCGGCAGCCTCCGTCGGACGCAGATCGTTATGTAACGAGCGTGCCTCGAGCTGACGGAGGCCGGCAGCCTCCGTCGGACGCAGATCGTTATGTAACGAGCGTGCCTCGAGCTGACGGAGGCCGGCAGCCTCCGTCGGACGCAGATCGTTATGTAACGAGCGTGCCTGGAGCTGACGGAGGCCGGCAGCCTCCGTCGGACGCAGATCGTTATGTAACGAGCGTGCCTCGAGCTGACGGAGGCCGGCAGCCTCCGTCGGACGCAGATCGTTATGTAACGAGCGTGCCTCGAGCTGACGGAGGCCGGCAGCCTCCGTCGGACGCAGATCGTTATGTAACGAGCGTGCCTGGAGCTGACGGAGGCCGGCAGCCTCCGTCGGACGCAGATCGTTATGTAACGAGCGTGCCTCGAGCTGACGGAGGCCGGCAGCCTCCGTCGGACGCAGATCGTTATGTAACGAGCGTGCCTGGAGCTGACGGAGGCCGGCAGCCTCCGTCGGACGCAGATCGTTATGTAACGAGCGTGCCTGGAGCTGACGGAGGCCGGCAGCCTCCGTCGGACGCAGATCGTTATGTAACGAGCGTGCCTCGAGCTGACGGAGGCCGGCAGCCTCCGTCGGACGCAGATCGTTATGTAACGAGCGTGCCTCGAGCTGACGGAGGCCGGCAGCCTCCGTCGGACGCAGATCGTTATGTAACGAGCGTGCCTGGAGCTGACGGAGGCCGGCAGCCTCCGTCGGACGCAGATCGTTATGCTACTTAATAATAACAAAATACTGATAACATTACATCACTCAGAGATATGTACTACAGTACAGTACAGTACAGGGGCAGGGCACATGGGTACATTAGGCGATACTAAATCATTAACACCTCAACAATATACTTTCCTATATATATTATTTAGTATCTAATATGGTCACTTATTATGTACTTTATTTACACATATTATAACTGTACAGTGTACAGTGTACAGTGCGACCGAGAAGAGTACAAAATTATTAAAAGGAAACTGAACAATACAACTAAAAAAATATTAATTTTCTAAAAAAAAAAATGTGACTCGCAATTAAATAAACATTGACCTTCACGAAATTAGCATCAGCATATATAAACTGTTCTAATGTGTATTATGTCTAGGGTTATCCAAAAGCAATCGCAGTGGATCCTATCTGCCTCTACGTGCTGAGTAACATTTAACCCGTGCATTTGATTGCCTGAGTAAGATTTAACCTGTGCATTTGATTGCCTGAGTAAGATTTAACCTGTGCATTTGATTGCCTGAGTAAGATTTAACCTTTTCATTTGATAGCCTGAGTAAATTTTTTTTTATTTTTTTCAAATTGCGTTGTTTTAAAGCATACAGCAATACTATGAAAGTATTGCTGTATGCTTTAAAACATCATTAGATTTGACCATCTGTTGGTAATCAAACATCTTGTCTCACTCTATAAGTTGTTGCGTTACGTTACGATACATATCATTTAATGTATCTACATAGGACATTTGTAGGTGCATCCGTTATGTACCAGCTGTTCAAGATGAACCGTCTACTATAACTAGTATTTCAAAGAATATGCAAAAACAAAGAAGATCTTTAAAGACCTGGACCATTTCAATTAGTGTGCAATCAGAGAACATGTAGTTTGTTGTTTAATATTAATTTGTAAATAGATATTTTAAATTATTTTGAAATTGTTTATGTATGTGGTTCAGTAATTAAACTAGTTTTGCTAAAGTATAAAATTATTTTAGATGCATGATTATGATAACGTTCGTACAAGGAAACCTTACAATAATATCGGCCCGTCCGTCCGACCGCAGCGGGGCTCCATGAGACCATTAGTATGTATGTACTTCAAAGCTGTCATTAGTCATGGATATTCAAATTGATAACGCCGACAAAGTGCTTAAATAAAATACCGTTTTCAACCAAATTTAATTCAGAGAGGCAAAGATCAAAAGTTATTTCGTGTTGCCATCTAAACGACAGCAGATTCTTTATTCTCTACTCTTAATGCTCGCACTGTACTTGAGGGTAGAACTAAAACAACACGATAACAATAAAAAAAACATGTTTTGGCAATAAGTTTTGATAAGGTAGGTACGTACAATTGATGACTAATGTATCAATATCAAAAAACAAATCAAAATGATTTATCTGATTAATGATTTGGTGAAGTGTATAATTATTCGTTGTAAAACAAACAATATCTATCAAAACCATTCGCAACGATATATTTACTAACGATGCATTTTTATATCGAAAGGCGAAAGCGACGGCTGTCGTTACCGACAACCTTCGTGACGCAGCGGAACAAGATGCGCTTGCGACGCAGGAGGTTGTGGTTCGATTCCCGCCTTTCTATGTATAATAAAAACGTATTTTTCGCCTCTCAAAAAGTGTGTCCAGCACAACATCATTCGTATTTTAATGTTTTACTTATTTATTTAAATATGACGCTCTGAGCGCTTCCTGATCCTGAGACCAGGAACCACGATAATCAATTCTTGTACAAATATTGTAATCGAACTGCATCACCCGCGTCCCGGGGCATCGCGACATCTATCCTTTGATCTTTGTAGAGGGGCGCGTCCTTGTGGTCGGTGCGGAGCGTCCGGCCGCGCTCAGGGATCGGGGGGCGACGGGCCGT
Organism: Eupithecia insigniata; assembly: GCA_947859395.1. Classification (NCBI taxonomy): domain Eukaryota; kingdom Metazoa; phylum Arthropoda; class Insecta; order Lepidoptera; family Geometridae; genus Eupithecia; species Eupithecia insigniata. The sequence continues at coordinate 15,103,406 of OX402006.1, forward strand.
CTTCGGGCGGGCGCGGCGCGGGCTCGCGGAGCCGTACCGAGAACTCTCCGACGCGGCCGGGCACGCCAGGCAGCACGTCCAGCTCGCCGCGCGTCGCCTTTGACAGCACGTCGAGCAGCACTCGCGATGGCTGCGGCTGCGAGTGCCTCAGCCCCGCCAGCAGCGCGCGCCAGGTGACGGGCGCGGAGTCAGGCAGCGCGCGCCGCACGTCCCGCGCCAGCGCACCCAGGTCCAGCGGGGCCGCGTGCGCTGCGCGCCGCGCCACCTCTTCCTGCCAGCTCGTCGCCTCCGACATACCGCATACCTGCCATACAGTTATATTCATTATAACAGTTCGATTACTGCGATTTTTTCACTTCTTCCACAAGTTGGCAAAAAATTAAGTGAACAGAAAATGAATAACACCTAGGACACAATAGGGGGAGACGTGGACAAAGTTTTTAATGACCTAAAAATCATCACAGATGAATTTCGGCAAATAGGTTTAGAACTAAATTTTTCAAAGTGCGAGCTTTTTATTTCGGACTCTTGTGTAGACAAAAACAATATCATAATAAAATTCAATAGTTTGGCTCCCAACATTACAGTTGTAGATAAATGTTCACTTCGCCTCCTTGGTTCACCAATTTTTGATGAGTCTTTTCAGTCATTTGTAGATGAGAAAATTCAAAATTTCAACAAAACCTCGAACAGACTTCTCAAAATTAATAGCCATATGGCTTTTACAATTATTCGGTTTTGCTTGTTTGTACCTAAATTTACGTATTCTTTGAGATGTTGTCAACTGTGGAAACACAGCGAGCTCTTGGAAGGCTTAGACAACATAATAAAGAATACTTTATCATCGGTTTTGAATATCTGTTTCGATGACAAGGCATGGTCGCAGGCCTCCCTGCCTGTCAAATTGGGAGGCTTAGGTATCCGCAAAATTTCAAGTGTAGCCCTGCCAGCGTTCTTGTCTTCCGTCTACAGCACTAGTTCTTTAGTGGAAAAAATTTTATATCCGTCTTTGGTCTCACCTGGAAATTCATTCGAAATTTCGTTCTTAGACGAGGCTCGAATGGCTTGGCATAGTGCTTGCCCTGATGCTGCTCCCCCAAAATCTCTTTTGTCCCAACGGCAATGGGACGGGCCTCTGTGTGAGTTGACACGGAATTGTTTGTTACAAACGTGCTCCAGCTCTGCAGATCGTGCCCGTCTCCTGGCCGTTTCTAAATGGGAGTCAGGACATTGGTTGCAAGCACTTCCTTCATATAATACTGGCACTCTATTGGATCCCGTAACTTTCCGTATAGCAACATGTCTTCGGTTGGGTGCAAGGTGTTGCGCGCCTCATCAATGCCAGTGCGGTACTGTTGTCGAACAGCTTGGTCATCACGGATTATCGTGTACTAGGGCTGCCGGTCGGATATCTCGCCATGCCAGCCTTAACGACATCATCCGGCGGGCCTTTGTCACCGCTAACGTACCAGCTATTCTCGAACCGAATGGTCTGTTGCGTGACGATGGTAAGAGGCCCGACGGCATGACTTTAGTCCCTTGGGAGCTGGGCAGGCCTATTGTGTGGGACGCTACATGTGTCGACACACTTGCGCCTTCCCATCTTTCAAGGACATCCGTGAGGGCTGGTTCGGCGGCAGATTTGGCCGAGGATCTCAAAAGGCGCAAATATGCAGGTCTCGACAGAGCCTACGCATTTGCTCCCCTTGGAGTCGAGACCCTAGGTCCGTGGGGTACCGAGGCTCTCCGGGTTTTCAAAAAATTATCTGAGCGCCTGGTCGAAGCGACGCGTGACCCGAGAGCTGGTGAGTATCTGGCGCAGCGCATTAGCATTGCCATACAGCGGGGCAATGCAGCCAGCGTCTTGGGGACGCTTCCGACTGGTATTGATATGGACCAGTTGAGCTATCTGTAGATTGTTTGCAACAGTCTGCAGTTAGCTCAATTGTTTAAATTGTAAATACTAGTTTAATTTCTTTATATTATTTGATTGTTATTTTCTTTGTCAATAATATATTACATAACACCTTGTTTCTTATTTGATAATAATAACTATGTATATATGTACATATATATTCAGTTTATATTGATAACTGATAAAATGTTCTGTGTTACATGTGGAGTTTTATAAATGATCGATTCATTTATTGCTGTTTATAGTATAACATTAGACTTGTTTGTCTGAGTGCTTATATTGTTTGTAAGCCTAACAAATAAAGTTAATGCAATCTGAACAAAAACTCCATAACGATTTAGCTCCACGTTGGAAACACATCCTATCAAACGGCTTACTAAAACGAGAGAAAACTGACCTGTTGAACCAGTACCTGCCACCAGAATACTGTGCGTACATGAAAGCGCCCATACTTAGATAAAGTTAGCTAAGTATAATCCCTATTTCTCCTAGTCCGGCTATAACTTGAGAACAGCTTACCGATTTCATTCATCCTTCATTTTTAATGTTTTCTAATATTTCGTAGTTCTTATAATACATTTAAAAAATTAAGAAAATTGCCTAGTATCTTAGAAAATTTAAGAAAACTTAACGACCACCTTTATTAATAACTTGTAACCTTATCCCCAGCCTTATATACTCTTTGCTAAGCACATTTGAAATAACTGTCAGTTGTTTGACTTGACTCACAGGACAACGTCTGTCGGGTCAGCTAGTTAGATATAAATGCAAAGAAGGATTCTTATAGTGAACAGAAGTGAAGTTATTTCGTTACGGATGTATTTATTCAAAAATGTTCGAATGAGACAAGTTTCTGGCCCTCAACTCAATTACTCTGATAATTATCGATACTTAAATAAAACTGTAACAGGTCCAATTCTGTACATTGAAGATATTTTGAAATTTTTTATTGGAGGGCTCTCTATTATCGATACTGATGCCAAAAGTGATATTTTTTTCCATCATGTCTGTCTGTCTGTATCTTGGCCGCGCATAGCACCGAAACTACTGAAGGTATTCTAATGAAACTTGACAGGATTTGAGTACATAGTATGAGGAAGGACATAAGATACTTTTTATCCAGGATTTCAATAGGGTTCCCTTGGGAGAGGGGATGAAAGTAAAATTGCTTGGCTGCGCATAGCGCTGAAACTACTGAAGGTATTCAAATGAAACTTAGCATGATTTAAGTTCATATTACGAGAAAGGGCATAGGATACTTTTCATCCCGGATTTCAATAAGGTTCCCTTGGGAGAGGGGATGAAAGTAAAATTTTTTGGCTGCGCGTAGCGCCGAACCTACTAAATGTATTCAAATTAAACTTGACAGGATTTGAGTACATAGTACGAGGAAGGACATAGGATACTTTTTATCCCGGATTTCAATAGGGTTCCCTTGGAAGTGGTGATGAAAGTAACATTCCTTGGCTACGCATAGCGCCGAAACTACTGAAGGTATTCAAATGAAACTTAGCATGATTTAAGTTCATATTACGAAAAAGGGCATAGGACACTTTTCATCCCGGATTTCAATAGGGTTCCCTTGGGAGAGGGGATGAAAGTAAAATTTCTTGGCTGCGCATTGCCCCGAAACTACTGAAGGTATTCAAATGAAACTTAGCATGATATAAGTTCATATTACAAGAAAGAGCATAGGATACTTTTCATCCCGGATTTCAATAGGGTTCCCTTGGGAGAGGGGATGAAAGTAAAATTTCTTGGCTGCGCATTGCCCCGAAACTACTGAAGGTATTCAAATGAAACTTAGCATGATATAAGCTATCGATTCAAAACAAAAGCATAGTAATGTGCGGCGATTTCAACGTTGATCTTTTGGTTGATTCTCCATTCAAACAGAGACTTCTTTTTCTATGTAAATCATACAATTTAAGTGAACTCTTTCATGAACCAACGCGAATTACAACCACAACAGCTACGTGTTTAGATAATATATTCCTAAATTGCGAATACACAGATAAGGAACTTTTTGATCGTCTTGGGTCTGATCATAAGGGCCAGTCAGTTGTGCTTTATAGTCATGCCAAACCGATTGTGACTACTAAGATTTGTAGACCTATCACACAAAAACAACTGTGGGATTTTCGAAATGCTGTAACGGAGCAGTTAGTAACACTGTCCTTTGAATTTGATAGACAAGATGCAACATACGATGCCTTTTTTAAAATCATTACAAATACGTACCAATCCATCTTTAAAACTATAAAAGTTAAACAAAATAGAATACCAATATTTGCAGAGTGGGCTACCAAGGGAATATATATCAGCCGAGTGAAGCTCTATGATCTTTATGACATGAAACAAAGAACAAATAATATAGTTATCCTGGAGTACATTAAAAATTACTCAAAGATTTTTAAAGCTGTTTGCAAGAGTGCTAAATCTTTATTCATAAAAGCTAAAATTAAGAAAGCTAATAATAAAATAAAAACGACATGGGATGTAATTAAATCAGAAACTGGTAAGCAAAGTGCAGGAGAAGGGATAGATAACATTCGAATAAATAATAAACTAACTAGTGACAAGATGCTTATAGCTAATAATTTTGCGTCATATTTTACAAGTATACCTTCTGAATTAACCAAACACCTAGATAAGTCCAAAGGTATTACTGAAGTTTTTCTAAGGGACAATGTTGCTCGTTCACCTCGCAGATTTGAATTTGAACATGTAACACCCGAGACTGTGTTTAAAACGTTTAGAAGCCTCAAAGCAAAGAAAACTGAAGACTTATGGGGTCTGTCAGTTGTAGTGCTGAATAGCGTAATGGATCAAATATCTCCAGTTCTAGCTGATATATTCAATTCCTGCCTAGATCAGGGAATTTTCCCAAACCTAATGAAGGTAAGCAAAATTATACCCTTGCATAAATCTGGATGCAAGGAAAATCCGGAGAACTATCGGCCGATATCTATTTTACCAGCATTAAGTAAGATCTTTGAAAGGCTGGCTTTGAATCAGTTATTGAGTTATTTTTCACTTAATAAAATTTTACATAAACATCAGTTTGGATTCACAAAAGGTTGCTCAACTCTTGATGCTGGCTCTAAATTAATTTCCTATATACTTCAGGCCTGGGAAGACTCTTATGATGCCTTGGGAATTTTTTGCGATCTATCCAAGGCATTCGACTGTGTCCATCATGACACGCTTTTACTCAAACTCGAATATTATGGAGTACGCGGCTTAGCTATGAACTTCATTTCCTCATATCTCGCAAATAGAGAGCAGCAAGTTGCAATCGGCGAAGTAAGGTCATCAAGCTGCCAAACTAAACTAGGCGTGCCACAGGGGTCCATACTTGGCCCCTTTTTGTTTTTGGTTTACGTGAACGATTTACCCTATGTCATCCAAAAGCAAACAAGCAATGAAGTGGTGCTCTTCGCTGATGATACGTCACTGCTTTTCAAGATCAAAAGAGGTACATCGAACCTACCTCATGTCAATGAAACCTTAGACTTAGTGTTTAGGTGGTTCTCTGCTAACAATTTAATATTAAATCCCACAAAAACTAAAATGGTTAAATTTACATTACCAAACGTACGGGCGTCAAAGCCAAATATAGCAATAATGGGTACGAATATTGACACAGTAGAGTCTACGAAGTTTTTAGGTATAATTATAGATAGCAAACTACAGTGGGGTTCACATATTTCTGCGTTAGGAGGAAAGTTAAGCTCGGCTTGTTATTCAATCCGGGAGGTTAGAAAGTTAACGGATGAAAAAACTGCCAGACTTGTATACTTTGCATATTTTCATAGCTTGGTATGTTATGGTATATTACTATGGGGTGCTGGCGCTGACATTGATGAAATTTTCATCCTCCAAAAAAGAGCAATACGTGCAATCTTCAACTTAAGATGTAGAGACTCACTTAAAGAGATTTTTAACAAAATCAATATTTTGACGGTCCCTAGCCTTTACATTTATGAAAATATTATGTTTTTAAGAAAGAATAGTCATCTATTTGAAAGAAGAGGTGATATACATAACTATAATACACGAGCTAAAGACAAGATTTCAAACAAAGCATATAGGTTACAAAAGTCCAACAAGTGTTTCGTAGGTAACTCTATTTGCTTCTACAATAAAAACAATAAAATTCCTAGTCATATTGTAAACTTACCAGAAAAAGCATTTAAGAAACATGTTCAAAAACACCTATCAAACAAAGCGTATTATTGCACCAATGACTACATTAATGACAAAAAGTCGTGGACTGACTAGATAGCCTTAGTTTTTAAGACAAAGCCTCTTTACAGCCGCACTCATTTTAATTTTTATTTGATTATATAAACTTATTATTATTAATGGCTTTTTACAGCCATTCGTTAACTCATTACTTTATGATTATTACTATTTTTATTGTACCTATATTATATTCTGTAGAAATTGACTTGACCAAGTGTTCCCTGTGAATTTATGGTAAATAAATGATTTGAATTTGAATTAAATCTACTAATAAACACACACACATGTACATATTTTTATTGAACACTTTCTATTTAATTCACTACGAATTTAATTTTATTGTATGTATATATACAGGATGTGACGTAAAGAGTGGTCAAGCCTTTACCTACGGGTAGGGCACATCAGAATTGTTCAGAAAATAAAAAATGTACCCAGTAAAAGTCTAAAGGTTTTCGAGTTATTGGAAATGTTCATCTTTTTTACCCTTGTCCATTGTTTTCGATGCCAAGGTTACAAATCAAGAATTTTTTTCAATCTGTTTTTGTTATAGCATTCAAGGATAATTGTGCTATCAACGCTGATTGCCATTTGCGTGGCAAAGGAACAATTTTTCTTTTACAACATGTTAAACAAACCAAAATGTGATTTGCTAATTTATTCCAAAAATTTGACCTCCATTGGTGTAAAAAAAACTATAGTCGGTTGAGAATGTATATTTTAATGTATATATAGGTACATTAAAATAGTAGGTAATTATTTTAAGGACAGGGCCGAGTCACAACTGCGGTGTAGACGCAAGGACCGACCGAGCTCTCACTCAGCCGGAGATCTAATGCCAGTCGGCTAAGGATACCTACCATAGAAAAGGCAGCAGCTTCTTTCTGCGTATTTTTAACGCTACAACTGCGATCACCAATCCGTCTGGCAAGCGCGGACAATTGTATGGGGCGGCATGTGGCGCATTGGCGTGCACGGGTGTGAGTGTGGTGATCACCGCGGCGCGCGGCGGGTCGGCCAGGGTGGGCGACAGGTCGTCGGGGCTGCGCTCGAATAACTGATGCTGAGTACACACCGCGGCGCGCGGCGGGTCGGACAGGATGTGCGACAGGTCGTCGGAGCTGCGCTCGAATAACATGCTGAGCACTCACCGCGGCGCGCGGCGGGTCGGCCAGGATGTGCGACAGGCCGTCGGAGCTGCGCTCGAAGAACTGATGCTGAGCACTCACCGCGGCGCGCGGCGGGTCGGCCAGGATGTGCGACAGGCCGTCGGAGCTGCGCTCGAAGAACTGATGCTGAGCACTCACCGCGGCGCGCGGCAGGTCGGCCAGGATGTGCGACAGGCCGTCGGAGCTGCGCTCGAAGAACTGATCCTGAGCACTCACCGCGGCGCGCGGCGGGTCGGCCATGGTGGGCGACAGGCTGTCGGAGCTGCGCTCGAAGAACCCGTCGTCGTCGGAGTCAGCGAGCAGCGTCGCTGACAGCCGCCGCGCCGCCGCAAGCGCCGCGCTGCCCTCCAAGCGCGGCCACCCTCGGAAACCTGCCGATACATTATATAAAATTAAAATAACACTAATCTACATCAGGCACAACAAGGAGATCATGGAACGCTACTCACCGCCGATGTCCTTCCAGGAGCTGTCGAAACCGCGAAAACCTGCAAAACAACAATACTTTAATCTTAGAGTTTTCCCCGCATTGGTTGAAAGCGCCGCAGCGGTCAAAGCGGGTCCTCCCTGAGGTTCAGCTTCAACATCTCGTCTATGAGGGCCTCAAAAGAGGGATCCGCGTTAAAGCTATGGAGAGACTATGTGGAAAGGTTTGAAAGCATGGCGTTGGAAAATGCACCCGTGTGGCCTAGACATTGGTGGCGCTATGTGGAAGACGTGTTTGCTATTATCATACATGAAGTCCATGCTATAATATTATACACAAAAGACCATATTGACACACTGTTAGAACACTTCAATGGGATACATCCGAAAATAAAAGCATTCACAGTGGAGTATGAGAAGGACGAAGCCCTGCCTTTTCTTGATGTCTTGGTTTAGAGAGTTTACTCAGGGCGATTGATAAACACGGTTTATCGCAAACCGACGCATACAGATAGGCTGACTCGCATCATCTGACACACCTTTCATCGGTACCATGCACCCTTATAAATAGAGCTCTAACGTTATGTGGCCGCGACATATAGACAGTGAACTGCAACATGTCAAAGAGGTACTAGAGCGAAATGGTTATGGCTGGAGACAGAGCTGCCGCATTGCCAAGATTTCCGAAAGAAAGCGGCCCCATTCCATCGAGAGAGCTGTCACATATAAGTCACGGATAAGATCGGTCAGCTACTGCAACGAAAATACATTGATACCAATAGCTCGGTGGTGGTAGAACTGGTAGAACACTGTATTGAGGAAGGATCATCGCATAACGTTCGTTTTGAGAATTCAAAGCCCGTGTCTTAGGTTCTAGGGAAAATGATTTGTTCCTCGCAAGATACGCGAGCCAGTGGCGGATTTGCCAGTAGGCTGAGTAGGCTGGAGCCTAGGGCGGCAGATTTTAGGGGCCGGCAAATCTGGGCCAAAAATATATTGACTTAGAGAAATAGAAATGAATGTCAATGAATACCTAAATGTTTTTCTGTTATATCACATCTGATTTTTGTTAAATCACACCCAACCTATTTTAAGAAACGTAGCGATGTGATTACTCGGCAAAAAAGAAAGAAATTAAAAAATTTGATTTACAAACCCCTGTGCCTTAAAGATATATATAAAAGAAATGTTTATAACATGTGTATCATCATCATTTACAATAAATTACCAAAAGATTTAAAAGAACTTCATGGTAATATCTTTAGGAAAAAGTTAAGTAGATGGTTACTGGAAAATTGTTTCTATAATGTAAAAGAATATCTGGAAAGTTGAATTGTAACATAAATGTAATAGTACCTATAATAATATGACTGACACAACATTTGCACGCCTGCGCGTGCGTGCACGCTGAATACAATTACCTAAATAGTTATAAGACCTGACATTGTATAATATTTATGTATTCTTGCAAATAAATGATTTGATTTGGTTATTAGGACCAGTGTAATCTACACTAAAGAGTGAGATTTAAAAATAATCTAGAACTATGAAACTGACACATTGGTCCCCTAGTTCACAACAAAATCATACTAATAACAGGAATAAGCTGATTCCATCCTTAGTGTAATAACATAGCCTACTGGCGGCAAATCTATAAATCCGCAACTGACGCGAGCCGATAGAGATCGGACGGTGGCGGCGGCCCAACTTCAGTAGAGATACAGGTTGGAACCTACCACCCGCTTGGAAGCCGTGTCTCCATGGGAAGTCGGATAGCAGTATAGAGCCGAGTGCAGATAGATAGATACTTTTAGTTCCGTGTGCACACAAGGGATATATACACATACACGTTTAAGTTTATGTAACGAACTCGATACTTACAACTGGGACACGGCTCTTTCGGATGGTTCAGTGGATGACGCAGTTGAACTATTCAAAATATGAAATAAGGCGGATATAAATTCGTTCAAGGTTTTACGAGCCCCAGTGAAGAGAGTTGAGCATGAGTGCTACCACAATTACATTAAGAGAGTTGAACAGTCCATAGTATACAACTTGACTTGTCTAAGTGCTTATTTTGTAAGCCTAAAGAAATAAAGTTATTGATTAGATGATAAGATCCTAAGGCATTCTGGTCATATATTAAATCGAACAAACATCATAATTCGTATCCCTCTTGCATGACCTATATGTCTGTGTTAGACATAAATGAAGGTGCCAACATCTGCGACTTTTTGCCTTTGCTGATTTCTTTAACTCTAACTACCTTTCCCCTTCATCTTCATGCTCAGCTTCAACTTCTTCCCACTCCGATCATTTGGCCCAGGTCTCCACTATGGATCTTAAATCAGTAGCAGATACATCTGCTACCGATTTAAGTACTATAAAAATTTCACCCTTACAAATTTTAAAACTCTTGAAGACTATAGACTGCAATAAATCAGCTGGTCCAGATGGTCTCCATCCCGTGATATTGAAAAGTTGCGCCAAGTCATTATGTTATCCCATCTGTCTACTCTTCAGTAGATCACTATCAGAAGCTATGGTACCTTCTATTTGGAAATCAGCATCTGTTACTCCTATTCACAAAAAGGGACCTAAACGCGACATTTGTAACTATCGACCAATATCTAAATTGGGTGTACTTATTAAAATTCTTGAGAAAATTGTTCATCAACAGGTTTATTCGGCTTTAAAGCATTCTTTCCTTTGCCAGGAACATGGTTTTCTCAGAGGGAGGTCGACTACCACCAACCTTATAAGTTTTATAGATTCTGTTACTGATCGAATGGAGTCGGGGAGTCAGGTAGATACAATTTACACAGACTATAGTAAAGCTTTCGACCGTATCGACCACTCCATCTTACGTGGTTTGCTTCGTGGTTTGCCTCTTACGTTAATGGTCGCTGTCAGACTGTTGTCCTCAACGGATATGCATCTGGGGTTTCGCCGATCCCTCGCCGATTCGCGTACCCCAGGGTTCGATTCTCGGTCCACTACTTTTTACCATGTTTGTCAATGATATCATGTTTTTCATACTCCCAGTTTCTATTATTCGCCGACGATATGAAAGTTTTCTCTAAAATTGATAGTCCGTCTGACGCTTTGCTTCTTCAAAGTTATCTAGACCGCCTTCATAGGTACTGCGAAGTCAATAAGCTCAATCTTAACGTAAAAAGTGCTATTGCATCTCCTTCAGTAGGTCCCCCAACATCCTAACCTACAATTATAGCATAAACGATCAAAATCTCGTAAGGACTGACTCTATAGTTGATCTAGGAGTTACCTTAGATTCTAAATTATTGTTTGGCAAACATGTAGAAAAGATTACCTCTAAGGCAATGAAGATGCTTGGCTTTCTTTTCCCGGTGACCAAGGACTTCAGTTCTCTTAAAACGCTTAAAATTCTCTACTGGTTCGAAGTCACCTTGAATATGTTTCAGAGGTCTGGAATCCCCAGTATAACAAATACGTTGCCCTGCTCGAAAAACACCAGGGGAAAATTTTTAAGTTCAAAAATTACAAGCACAAGATATATAAACCCGAGTACATTGATAGCTGCAAACATCATCACTTGCTACCCCTGGTTGTTGTTGAGAAGAGAAGCCGCAGACCTGTCACTACTGTTAAACATCATCTTAAATATTGTTGACTCACCCCCGCGCCCCGCTCTTATCCGGAATCGGACTAACTGTTCCGTCCAGTCGGGCTTCTCGACGAAACTACCTAAAACTTCATGTCCCGCCCTGTGCCACTAAATATCGGATATATTCGTACCTACCTCGGACCATGCATGTTTTTAACAAAAGCTAGTACTCACAAAATATTGATTTGTTCAACATTAGGCGTAATACTTTTAAAAAACGAATCAACACCAACTTCTTTAAATAAGGGTTTTATATTATATTATGTATGCATTATGTTTGTATTTATGTATCCTAGCCCCCTTTCCGTAGCTACTCCATCTAGGTACTTGATTGTAAACTGACGACAGGCATATTTCATATTTTGTATTTTTTGTACCAGGTACCGTAATTTTGGTTGTTACTCATATTAGGCACTTTCTTAGTTGTTATAATGTTATATGTGTTCTATAAGCGGAGGCTGTCCTAGCTTTAATTGTTCTAGCTTTGAAATTTATGTTAATTAAGTAAGCTTTTTGTTTACCAAGTAAATAAATAAATATACACTACCCGTCACGCTGATATATAGAGTCGCCATGTAGCAACACTGAAAGTCAGGCGTGTCCATCAGCTGATACAAATTATTTTACGTAAAAAATACATTTATTGTTGAATTATTCACAAGTTTAGTGTATAAAACAGTTAATTTTAGTATAATGCATAAGTCAAAGTGAAATATTTCGATAAATACTGACAAGAAACTTTGTAAAAATTTTCAAATGTCAACGGACATCGCTAAGTTTTCGCCGGCCCCAAAGAAGCCAATTTATAACAAATCAAGCTCAAACAATACCTACTGAGGAAAATCATCACATTTACTTTCATCAACGGATGATGATACCTGGCGATTGATCGAATCCAACGATTCTCAGCGATAGTGACGAACATTGGTTGAGGCAGAAGATTCGAGCCAAAGTTTGGTCCGGGACAGTTCGAGATTGACATCATTAGTACTGTTACCTGGGGAGTATTGTTATCCAATTACCTTATTCACCCACACACACAATACTCAACATTTAAATTAACAGAAAGCTACAACTGCTCACTCTGTGAGTCACGTCACAAATCACACACAGGCTTCGTTTCTACATATATCTCTTAGCTTGACAAACTGTGGAAGCTGAGTTGTATGAACGAAACATATTGCCTCAGACAATGTTACACTTACAAGATACTCAACAGTAAACAATACAAAATAGATAGGAACTAGAACCCAATGTGTATGCAGTAATTGCACTTATATTGTCACACTTTTTACAAAAGTTCTCACTAGGCCTTTCAAATTATCAAATATTTTCTTTAATAAATAGAATAAACTTAGTAAATGTTCTCAGAATAAGCTGAATAAACTTCACACACTCAGTAGATGTGTTAGAAATCCCTTGTTTTCCCATCTAACCTTTATTTTCTTTTATATTTACATACAGTTCTAACTACTTGTATATGAAAGCATTAAAACATTTTTTTTAATGAATAAACTTAGTAAATGTTCTCAGAACAAGCCGAGTAAACTCCAAACATATTTTAGCAATCCCTTATTTTCCATTTGTCTGTTTGTTATTTCTCTTCATTCCTCCAACTCATATCTCTACTGGTTTCTTTCACCGCTGGTCACTGGGTTCTCTTAGATCCATCAAACCTCACCTAGGTTGTTGACCTAACAGAGGGTGACCTAGAAAGAACAAGTCTTCAATCAGCCTTTTAATTTAAATTTTTTAAATTAAAAATTACAAATTCACATAACTACTCTTACTCTTCTACTAGAAACTCACTGTATACTGCTATTTTTCAGGGATTCATACAATGGTTATGACTAGAAATGTATGCGACCTGGAGGCCAAGCTGAAGCTCGCTACGGCCCAGCCCAAGGAAGCGAACGAAGACCGAGACAGGCTGCTTCAAGAGCAGGAGGATAGCGAAGCTGAGTTCCTGGCTTATCTTGGCAGGATCAAAACTCTCAAGGGAGAACTCGTTAAACTTCAAGCTCACCATGAAGACGCATTATCAGAAGTGGACCGTTTAAAAGCATGCCTGCGTTCTGTGGACAATTGTTATGAATCATATGAACTGGTGTTGCAGCTTAACAAGGACATACAGCAAGAGCTTTCAGAGTGTAGAATAAAACTTGATAAATTAGAGTGTAAGCAGCAAGTTTTTGTAGTTTAGATCTACAGACAGAGCTCATGATATGTGATCCCAACATATCCAATGTTCTGACTACACCATGTAGCCAAGGACAGAGCCAAACACCGGTCATAAAAGGGAGTAATAAAATTAAAAAATATGTAAAAATAAGGAACTTCACTAAGAAGTCAACGAAAAAACTTAAGAATCAACAACTTCTCAATAATGCTAAATTGAGCAAGGAAAAATGTAAATGTAGCTTACAAAAAGAACTGGACTCCTGCTATAATTTAATAGGACGCCACTCTAAGGATTTAGACTATATGGCTGGGGAAATAGTTAGCTTAGAAAGGACACTTCATGACGTAACATGTAAATATAAACGGCCAATGACCACAATCAGGAAATGCAGGATATTGTTAATAGCAATAGTATGTATGTTGAAGTACGGCATAACTGTACTCAAACAGAACAGAGGTATTCTATCGAATCAAAAGTGATTAGAGATGAGTCCGGTATTCAATAACTAACTCAGTACCTGTTAGCATGGTCCTAAAATATCTAACGCTATTGTAAAATCCGCATACCGCTAGGGAATAATTGTGCAAAGCGAGCATCGCGCCTAACCGACCGTGAGCCATAACTACCCAACGCTTCAATACCTATACTTACCTAACTATCATCTACGCATAGGTACTAGCGGACCGTTCACCCGTAAAGTTATGTAGCTGCAACAAGTATTTGGTATTAACCAAATCGGTTAGATGGTATTTCTAACCAAATCGGTTAGATGGTATTTCTAACCAAATCGGTTAGATGGTATTTCTAACCAAATCGGTTAGAAATATATTGGGTAGAAATCAGAACAGGTATATAATATAACGTTATTGGGTACCAGTTGGTACTAGCGGTATTGAAACAAAATACCCAACTAATAACCGGTAGCCAAAATATCCAATAACTCCCATCCTTAAAAGTGATGCACAGCAATGGCGGACTGTCACTTAGTGTGAGTGTTTTAGAGAGTTGCCAACAGAAGAAAAAAAATACCGATTATTTTCATGTATTTAAGATCCTTGTCCTAAAAATTATTTATGAATACAAATTGAAATAATAAATTAATGATTAGTTAAGATACACAGAATACAGTATATCGGATCCCGTATAAAATACTGGACCGTCAAAATATGCAGCATCCGTTTTACACGCCCCGACACCGTCGAGATGGCGTATGTATGTAGTTGTATTCTGCCGTCATTGGAAGAAAAACCGTAACTAGGTTGGAGGTGATTCTGAGATATTACGAGTTTTGTTTAAAATGAAGTCCTGCCTCTTGCTGGGTTATTTTACTAATATCTTTTTGTTTCACTATATGCAAAAAAAAAAATATGATTTCCTTTTGTATGTGATATTATTTTCATACTTGGTCTTATTAGGTTTTTATTACGGTTTTGCCCTTTCATTTAAGTAAAAAAAATACAATAAATTACTTGATACTAAACTGAAAAGGCTTAAATATGCAAAATGCTAATAGGTCCTTTCTTACTATGAATCTTATCTTTGTAATAAGAATAAACTTTTTTGAAAAGCCTTAACCAAAGAATTCTTTGGCTTAGGCATTGGCTTTCTTTCTAGAAAACTTAAAATATTTTCATTTGAAAGGAGTGTCTTTGAATAAAAAAAAGAATATTAATGAAGGAACTTTATTTATTTACTGGTAATCAGTTCAAATGTTATATTAAAAAAAGCAGTCTCTTTTCTTGATTATCATCTATCATCATAATTATATCGAAATCATAATCTATCCAAAAGTAAAACAATCATCATAATCATATCTATTACAATAGGAACCATGTACATACCGAGTATAAAAAATAACAAACCCCCGCGCGACCCCGCCCTCCGTTCCTACATGTTACTGCATATTCGCGAGGTAAGAACCAAAAAGAACGTATGCTCAAAAAATTCGAAAATATTTCTTTTTTGATAAATGTATTCCATACATAATCATACATATTATGTCAAAAAAACGAATGCGTAAAGTCAAAATAGTTTACTTGTTCCAATAAAACGTGTCTACTAAAATCGGCACTTGCATTTAAACCAAATTAAAGCAACTTGATCACTGTCAAAATAGCTCTAGATGGATCAACTAATATTCATTAAAAAAGCATGCAAAGTTTGAAGATGTGTAATAAGACCGGTTTTTTCGGTCTCCTGTAAAATTTAAAAATGGGAGATCCGTTGCTTTTGCTCTTACCCCGCGTTAAAAAACACGTATCATTTTAAAGTAACGCCTTATGTTTTAAGGAGACCGAATGTGTGTTCATAGGTTGTGCTAATTAAAAAAGTCTTAATTCGAAGTTAGGGCTTTTCAGACTCATATAATACTATTACTAATAAAAGAAGCCTTAACTTTGAAATTAAGGCCTTTCCGACTAAAAAAGCTAAATTTTTTGCTTAGTTATGCCTAAAATCCTTATTATATCTTTGGATTCAGACGAGTTAGGGCTTTGTCTGTAGGACTATACGATAGCATTTTCTTTGCTGATTTCAGATCTGTATCTAACTCATTTTGGTCAAAAATCCTAGTTACGGCTTTTCTTCCTATGACAGCAGTATTAGCTAGTTCACATACATGACAGTATTCCTAAGTTATTGGTGACTAGCCGACCACCCCGCGGCTACGCCCGCGCAAGAAAATAAGCTACTCGAAGTACTAATCCTAAGCAGACGAAGTCGCAGGCACCAGCTAGTATCACGACGGTGCACGGCGGTTCAAAATGATGCACGGTGGTACTCGGCAGTGCACGGCAGTGCATGGTGATGCACGTCAGTGCACGGTGGTGCAGAGTAACACCGTGCACCGACGTGCACCACGGTGCACCGCCGTGCACTCTTTAGTACCACCGTGTATCATTGTGCACCGCCGTGCACCATCATGCACCGCCGTGCACCGACCAGCACCGCCATGCACCGACGTGCACCACCGTGTACCGACGTGCACCACCATGTACCGACGTGCACTACCGTGCACCGCCAGGTACTGGCGAGTACCACCACACGTGCATCATTGTTTGTGGATGTGCACCGACGTGTACCACCGTGCCCCGAAGTGTACCACCATTCAGTGACTTGCACCGACGTGCACCATCATGCACTGCCGAATACCACCATGCATCATTGTGCATCGCCGTGCACCGATGTGCACCACCGTGCACCGCCACCACCGAAAACGGATCAGCAGAGCAATTCAGAGTGGGTCGATTTCGTGTTCGAAATTGATTTTACTCGGAAACCGCTAGTTTCCGAGACGGATTTTGAAATAGGCTATTCAGAGCGTCCGAGCACGGAAATTTTGGTCGAAATCGACCCAACTTTTCACGGAATTATTTAGAGTGGTAGTTGCTTGATGGAATCTAATCCGAGATACAATTTCTAACAAATTATCATGATTTGGAGAAAACCTCCGTATTCTTCGTGAAGTAATCAGTGAATTAAGATGATTTTAGCACTTTTATGCCCCCAAAAATCTTTCTTTGCATTTTTTTGTGTTACATTGAGGTTATGTGCATAGTAAACAAAACAATTTTAGATGGAGCATAATTCTCGTTTTACAACACCAAAACCGGCGTGATGGAGCAAGACAGAGGATAAGCACACTCCGTCGGTGCCTGATTCTGCGGGATTTGACAAATCCTTTTATAGATCCAAACTTTAGGGGGATATACAGACTCTCCCGACATGGCTCTGAATTTGATAAACGACCTGCGTGCGTATTAGCCTTGGACGAAGCTTTTTAATGCGGTACCAGTGGAGCTAAAAGTAAGCATTACCTACAAACAATTGAATACTTACCTTTATGTAACCTATAGGTCCCTATTTGTGACTTTATGTACATATTGCTTTGTAGTTTTAGTCTGCCCTCCACTTTTGCGCACAAGGCAGTTACCAAAAGTCGGATGGGAGGGAGTACGCTTTCTGCCTGAGTCAGTCATCGGTCTGCAGGGCCATTAATGACACAACAGATGCATTGAACAGGCAGTCAGTACTGTGCAGGTGGATAAAGTTTCCCTTCAATACTAATGCGATAGATAGCACAATCCAAAAGTAGCTATTTATTTGAGTAGCATTGAATGAAATATTACCTAATTACCACTGCTGGTACCTTTTCTTTAACCTACATAATATCTAGTCACACTATTATTTTTAAACATTTAACTTTTTCAGGATTAGATAGATTTAATAATACCTCATACTTGAATAATGAGATCACTATACAACCTAATCACTAATTAGAACAAATGAACCACCTAAATAACAAATTAAAAGCACTTTTAACTTTTTTCAGAAACTACAGAAATCTGACATTGCCCTGCATGCTGGGAATTGTGAAGATGCTGCTGCTGGGTATTAAGAGAACTAGATCCCCACCTCTTGCTTGCCTTCATTGGCCGGTCTGAGTGGAGTTGCGAGAGATGCACCTTAGATGTAGACTCGGAGGTGGAAGTGTCTAATGGCGTAATAACGAGGAAACCCGCTCAGGTTTCTTCACCACACACATTTAAACACCCACGAGTTTAAATGGGTCACTGTTTAAAGAAAACAGTCAATGAACCACTACTACTAGTTTCCCTGCAATACAACCTACTAATGGAATAGATAACACAGTAAAAATGTAGGTATATTGCCTGGAAGAAATCGCTTCTAAGCGATAAGGCCACCCATTCTACTTGTTTTTGTTAATGTCTATGTGTTTTATTTGTCTTTGTGGTGTATAATAAAGAGTTTTGTATTGTATATTTATTGATAGCCATAATAATCACAATATTGCTTAAGAGAGTTGAGATATCTTGTATCTAAATTTAATTCTTTACATAAATTATTTATGAACACTTTGTAACGTATGATATTTACTAATAAAATACTAGAAAATAAAGAGCTATTTTTATTTTTAGATAATTGTAATATCTTTAAGGTTTATCAAGTCTTAATGAGATCACCTCATAATTACAAATTGATACAACTAGTTACACTAATAAAGTCTAGTAATAAATCTGTAACATCAATGTTTAAATAAATACCATGTTTTGAATAAACTTACACAATAGAAAACCACAATAATCACAATCTTGGCTTAATACTAATTACTACTTAAAATATAATTGTTTTGGCCGAGGATCTCAAGAGGCGCAAATATGCAGGTCTCTATAGAACCCCTTAGAGTCGAGACCCTAGGTCCATGGGGTACCGAGGCAATGAGTTTTCAAAAAATTATCTGAGTGCCTGGTCGAAGCGACGTGTGATCCGACAGCTGGTGAGTATCTGGCGCAGCGCATTAACATTGCCATACAGCGAGGCAATGCAGTCAGCGTCTTGGGGACACTTCCGACTGGTACTGATATGGATTTAATTCCATTAAGGATTCTTCCAGCTCCAAGAGTGGTGGGGGGCACGGACCTCCACCAGTTCCACTCATAAATTTCTCTCTCTTTAGTGCCTTGGCCTTTGTGTCACAGCGCCAATCTTGCCAGCACTGTAAATAGTATGTAAATTGATATTTACTACATGTACATAAATGAACAATAACAATAATTAGTTATGATTCTTACTTTCAGCAATTTCTTTGGGGTCTTAGTTGTTCCTGAACCACAGGCGTTCAGCATTCGGACCATTTCTTCACATTTTTTTTTGCGTTGTCGAGCGGCATCGGGGCCCGTTACTCGACCGCGGGCGTAGTCCACGTGAGCCTTCACGAAGTTGAGCATTATAATTCTCTGATCAGGTGAAACTTTCACTCTATT
The DNA here is from genome assembly GCA_947859395.1 of Eupithecia insigniata. NCBI lineage: Eukaryota > Metazoa > Arthropoda > Insecta > Lepidoptera > Geometridae > Eupithecia > Eupithecia insigniata. The sequence continues at coordinate 15,122,775 of OX402006.1, forward strand.
ACCCTGAAAATTTGTATTATATTGATTACAACATGTGAAGTGAAATTAAAATTTAGGCTGATCTAAAAAAGGCACTTACTTTGTTTATTTCTTGCATAATTATTATTGCGAGACTAGTGGATCATTTATTCACTTCACTGCACTAGTAAAATTGTGCAATGCAAGGAGAATAAACGAAAATTGTTTGTATTTCGAATTGGTTGATTTGTTATTGTTTTGTTGTGAGGGCGGCGTGGTGCTGCCACCTTGGTTTTCCGAAAAGGGGCTAGCGGGCCTCAACAGGGTTAGAAAAGACGAACTCGGTTTTTACAAGTAGGACTAGAAAGGGCTAAATAAGAAAATGAATACTTTTGCTACAAGGAAAATATTTTCATCCATACGATTAACCTTGTTTTCAATCTTAGGATTTTTGCCTCACTCAAGGGAGAAAATTAAGAAATTATAAGTTTTTAAATCCAATGTAGCTAACGTTCTATAATCCATTTTTTATAATGATTATTTTCTAACAAATATATCGTTTTCAACTGCCTCGAGGATGTTCATTATTTAAAATTGGGTATTTCTCAAATTCAAGATAGTGTTTTTTTTTTTCATATTTTACTCCCGTTTTCGACTAATTCGAGGGTGTATATTACCAATATGTGGTATTTTTTTTATTCCAAGATGCCTGGACTTTTTCTTGACTAATTCGAGACCTAATCTACACCGACACCTTCTAATTAGTCAAAAACAATATCATCACAAAAAACGATATAGCCACCTTGGATTTGAAAAAACACCGCATATTCGTTATCCACGCCTTCGAATTAGTTGAAAACGATACCCATATTTTAAATAAAAATTATCCACCATCTTGGATTAGTAAAAACATCATTATTTGTTATCTATGCCCTCAAATTAGTTGAAAACGACACAAATAATTAAAATAAATAATATCCGCCTTCAGAATATACATCTTCTATTAAAATAAAAACGTCAAGTGAACGTCGTCTCACCTAGACTGGGTCAGTCTGAAAACCAGCGCTGTTTTGTACCCTGGTGCAAAATAGCATACTGATCTGACTGATCCATTTTGGCCTCACCTCGGCAGCACTGACATACCTATTGACCTTTAGTTTAAATTTTAGTTTTTATGCTTGAGTGTACTTTTGTAATATTTGATGTTTCTTTCTTCTTTTTTGAATTGTTTGTGTGTTTTACAAGTATATTTTATACAAGTATATGATACCTACCTACTACAATGTCTATGTTTGTTTTTTTGTTTTTGCTGTCTATATTTGTGAACCAAATTAACCATCTATCGATCTATCTAAGTGCGAGTTGAACTTGTGCACCGAGGGCTTCATAATAATAATAATTATAAGACCTTGTGACTTCCAAATTTCATGATTCTTCAACTATTCGTCAACGGGATGTAGGTAGCTTATAGGTTTTGGCCGCCAGTAAAAACCAAAAATATTTATTTTTTGTGAATTCACTAGGTATTTACATTTTTTGGATTTTTTCCTGTACTTGTGCTATAAGGCCTTGCTTCTTGCCAAATTTCATGATTCTAGATTTACGGGAAGTGCCTTCTAGGTTATCGGTCCATGGTGAGAATCAAATATTATTTATAATATGAATAAACTATAAATTTACGGTTTTTGGATTTTTCCCTTTATTTGTGCTATATGACATTGCTTTGAAAAATTTTATGATTATAGGTCAACGGGAAATACCCTATAGATTTTGTGTGCACGTGATTCCAATGGAAATTTCACGGTACCGCGTCACTTGTTGACCTTTACCGCGAGATCAAAGGTATGTTTTTATACTGTCATACGACGTTGATATTGAAATAATATAAAATTTAATTGATAAAATCTTCCGCAGTCAATCTCTAAGGGAGAAAACGCTTCCTACGCGAAAACAATTTTAAGTTATTAGTGAAAATTTTAATTAAACAGAATTATGAAAATGTTCTACCACAAGACGAGCAAAATCTTTCAATCAAATTAATAAGCGTGGTAAGATAGGTTTTGTAAGTATGTATTTAGTATGTTTCAATGTCAAAAATGTCAAACCGGTTCATTTTGTAAAAAGGCTAGATCTATCTTGTAAATGGCTAAGGTTGCAACACTAGCCACCACACTTAGGTTGCCCCACAGATAAAAAAGCTAACGTTGGGTTAGGTTTACGAAGTAAGGTTGCGCTTTTATTAATACACTTTATTTCAAGTTTCCCAAATAATCTCATAAAGGTTTTATTTCATCAACTAATGACTAAATAGTTGAAAAATAATCACAAAATTAATTTCTAGCTATAGTTTTCTTACTAATTCCAACGTTTTAATTTCTACCATGGTGTTCATTTTCTACCATTTTTAAAGCATTCCCCGTAAAGTGTTTCCTTGTTCGTGTAGCCACCGAGAGCGAGTATGAATCGCGTTTTTGACCTCGCTCGGTAGGGCATTCGTAAACGTGTGTCTTCAGCCATTTCCGAGACGTGATCTTTTCGATCGAGTTAGAATAGCTATGCAGATATAACGAATCCTCTAAATGCTGTGTGAATATTACCTCCGATAAAACAGATCCGATATAACGGATCCTGTAAATGCTGTGTGAATGGTTACCTACTTCCAGTAGCGACGGATCCGATATACAGGATCCCGTAAAACGGACGTTCTATGTATGTATACGCGCCGTCAGTAAAAGTTTTATCAAAATGGGTCCAGCCGTTATGTAGATTTGCTCACACAAATAGAAAACGATTCAAATTATTAATATAATAGTATTTTGTTATAAGTAAAAGCTGTTATATTTACATTATTTTAAAACATGAGTTAAATTTTATTTATTTAAAAAAAAACATTGAACACCATTACATAGACAACCAAAATGACCTGTGGGGTACAGGTAATTTTGGTTGTCTATGTAATGGTGTTCAATAAAGCCGATGGACTGCCTATTGATGTCAATGCAGGGTCAATGAGTGATTGCAGGCTCAAGTCATTATGTACAGTGCACCCACCTTCAACGAGCAATCAACTATTAGCAAAAAAGGGGACTATTCCGTATTACTTCCGCCAAGTTGTGCCAAGTACCAGTTCAAGTAACGAGAAGGGCTATTGTCAAACCATGAGACGTTTTTTCGTCAATAATTCTATGAATTTAACAGTTTTGCACCAAAATATTTGTGGGGCTCTTAACAAAATGGAAGAAATATATTCAGCACTTTCTAAGCTTAAACAAGATGGTACAACTGTAGACATTCTTTGTTTTACTGAGAGTTTTATTTCGAAGGGTTCAGAAAGATTTCAAAAAATCCCAGGTTTTAAAATTGCATCGGCATACTCACGTACTGAAAAAAAAACGTGGAGATGCCTGTATTTTGGTGAAGACAAATATTGAATATAAAACTCTGGACTTTATTAATGATTTTGCATGTAATTATTGTTTCGAATGTACAGGAATTCAAATTTTGACATATAATATAATATTAGTCTGTATTTATAGAACCCCCGATAGTTCCACAGAAGTATTTTTTGAAAAGTTCTCTAGACTACTGGAAAAACTTACAGTAAAATATAAAAGTATAATATTATGCGGTGACTGGAATATTAATACATTAAAAGCTAATAAATATAGTTATGAACTCTCAAGTATCTTAAAAAATTATAATTTTGAAATCTACATTGATAGTCATGTTTGGATCTCATTGTTAGTAACATCAAAAAATGTATTGGTAAAATTCATTACTTAGCCTTGTCGTACCACGAAACAGCCCAAACATTGGAAGTCCCCATAAAGAAAAAGTTTGAAACATGTCAATGGTTTGAGTATAAAAGAGACTTCTGCGAGGAAAATATAAACAAGTTTTCCAAAAGTATGTCTGCTCTGTCTTTCTCAGAGATGAGGGAAAAACAATCCCTAAATGAGGCTTTTGACTATTTCCATGATCTGTATGTATTATTTTATAATCTCTGTTTCCCTGTTTACAAAATAAAAAAGTCAAACAAGGGCAAGAAATGTATATGGCTCACTAAAGGACTTAAGAGGTCAAGTTCGAATAAAAGGAACCTCTATTTAAAACTAATAAAGTCATGCTCAAATAAAAAAATACATGAGAGTGCATACTACAACTATTAGAAACTATTAAAAAAGTGTATATACAAATCACAGCAGCTGCAGAACATGAAATTAATAAATAATAGCAGTAATGTATGCAAAGCTGCATGGGAAGTAATTACTGTGCTGAGGCTGTGCTACATAAAAAGTCCAAAAAAAGTAAAAATATAAATTATTATAATCAATTTTCTGAAAAACGATCGCTTATTAAATCCTTGATAAAAGATGCCTATGATAATTTTAAAAGGGGGTTACAAGATCGATTCATTAGTGACCCTAAATCTTTTTGGGCTTTCATAAAAAATAAGAGGACTAAAAGTAAACCGCACCTACATTACAAAGGAAGGTAGAGAGCTTCCACCCAAAGATTGTGCTAGGGAGTTTTCCAATTATTTCCATTCGGTCTACAACGACAAACCGCCTCTACTTAGTTTAGTGATGCCTTGGAGTCAGCCGGAGCGAGCGGATCGCACCGAGTGGCAATATATCGGTTTACCCACTCCGATGTAAAAATGGCCCTTAAAAATCTTAAGCCTAAACTATCTTATGGCCCGGACGGAATACCACCCTTTGTGTTTAAGGATTGTAGAGTCGCGTTTATAGGTCCACTATTGCACTTGTATAATCTCAGTCTAGAATCGTGCACGTACCCTGAGGAATGGAAAATCACTCGCGTAATCCCAGTACCAAAAGGTGGCGTGAGTACAGATGTTCGGGGTTATCGGCCAATCGCTGTACTGTCATCCTGTGCAAAAATTTTGGAGTCTATATTACATCGATACATCTACAGTCAGGTAAATAGTCAACTGTCGGATGCCCAGCACGGGTTTAGGCCAAGTCGAAGTACGGATAGTAATATACTATGTTTTATGACATATGCTGTCCCAGCGGTGGACTCTGGGAAACAGGTGGACGCGGCGTACTTCGACTATCGTAAAGCATTCGATACGGTTGATAATGACGTCTTACTGACGAAACTGGTATCGATGGGATTTACTCTAGATCTACTTGAACTTTTTGCTAGCTACATGAAAGGTAGAATGCAATACGTAGACTACTTTGGGTACCGTTCAGAACCTTTTTACACAAATTCAGGCGTAAGTCAAGGAAGTAACCCAGGGGCCCTTGAATTTTTAATAATGATAAACGACCTGCCTAGTGTCGTAAAAGATTCCGTTTGTCTTTTGTTTGCCGATGATCTAAAGCTGCTAATGCGGGTAGAGCAGGTCTCGGACTGCGAGCGATTGCAACGTGACATAGACCGTGTTTCACGGTGGGGTCATGATAACAGGCTCTTTTTTAATGCATCCAAGTGCTATACTATTACCTACGGCCGTGCAAAAAATCCTGTTATACATGACTATTCGGTCGGTTCGGATCGTATAGATCGAGTGCATTCTATTCGTGACATCGGCATTCAAATGGACACGGAATTAAACTTCCTAAGCCATGTAGTCGATATTTGTAAAAAGCCTTTCAGAAATCTGGGATTTATATTACGACAATCTGGTGACTTTCGCAATATCGGCACCATTAAGGTACTGTATAATGCGCTAGTTAGAAGTAGGTTGGAGTGTGGATCCATGATATGGAGCCCACATGAAAAAAAGTACTGTAATATGGTGGAAAAAATGCAGAATAAATATTTAAGGTTTCTTTATTTAAAATAGGAGTTTACCCATTTTTCCCACTAATGTATCTCACTTTATTCGTTATAGGTATGGTGGGGTATATTAAACTTGAAATTAGAAGGGAAATGATGTTAATAATGTACATTTTTAGTCTGATTAGAGGCATGATACACAATCCTCTGGTTTTAATGCATATTGGACTGCACGTATCTAACAAGTATGTACACGCGCGTCGAAGACCTAGGCTACTTGCAATTCCGAAGGCAAGAACTAACCTCCTGAGCAAGTCCCCGTTCACACGGGCCCTTCGCGCTATTAATAGTTTATGTGCAGATGAGGATGTTGATATATTTCATACGTCATTGCCAAAATTCAGGGATGCGGTTTTAAAATTTTTGGATAGGACGCATAGAAATAAGTAATGTCTATTTTAAGCTATAGTATTAGGTTATATATGTATATGTAGTTGGTAGATTAATTGTGTAATTTTAGTTTCTTTTGTATTATCTCTTTTTTATATTTCTTTGTCGCCTTGGTGCTCTACTGTAAAGACAATGTAAATATTTAACTAAATAAATAAAATAAAAAAAAAATACTTACAATATAGGTGATATAGAGCCTTTAAAACAAATAGACAGTATCATTAGCAATAACTTGACATATAACGACCCGCATGACATTAGTGAATTATTTAATAAATATTTTATAGACATTACGAATTCAAATCAATTTAATTTTAAATCATCTGACATAGCTAATTCCATTGACGACTCTAACTTATCTTCTATTTTTCTCTATCCAACTGACCCAGTTGAGATTTTTAAAGTTATCAGGAGTCTGAAGAATACAAATTCTGTAGGCATAGACGGACTAAGTACTAAAATTATTAAACTCAGTGCAAACTATATTTGTGAAAAACTTAGTTATTTGATAAACAGGTCCTTTGAAGAAGGTGAATTTCCTAGTAAACTAAAGGTTTCCATTGTTAAGCCACTTTTTAAAAAAGGTGACAAACTTAACATGGATAATTACCGCCCTGTAACTCTTATACCTATAATATCAATTTTTTTGGAGAAAACTATGTTAAGGCGGCTTCAGAGTTTTGTTACAAATAAAAATATACTAAAAAACCCGAGCAATTTGGATTTCGGAAAAACAGCTCTACCTCTCTGGCATGTTTCAACGTCATCAAACTAATAATGGACGCTGTAAATGATAATGTACCTGTGATTGCTCTGCTACTAGACATGTCTAAAGCCTTCGATTTTGTTGATCATAAATTGTTGCTCTACAAACTGAATAACTATGGCATTAGAGGTAGAGCTAATAAATGGCTTCAAAGCTATCTAAATGATCGTCAGCAATGTGTTGAAGTAGCGAAAGTTTACAAGGGAAATAAGAATACTGTGCGGTCTAGCTTCAAATACAATAGATTTGGAGTACCACAGGGTAGTATTTTAGGACCATTCTTATTTCTTATATACATTAATGACATTCCTAATATAACTAACCATAATACAATTTTATTTGCTGACGATACCACAATTATTATAAAAGGAGAAAATAATATAACATTTGAAAAGGAAATCAATATGACATTATCTAATACAATTGAATGGCTGAATAAAAATAATTTGAAAATCAATTTAACAAAGACAAACATCATACAGTTTGGAACATACAGAAGGGAAAAGGTGAATGTTGCTGTTAAATATAACAATACTGGGATTACTGAAGTGGATTCAGCAAAGTTCTTAGGTATTTGGCTCGATCAGCATTGCAACTGGAAAGCACACGTCAATCATGTATGTGACAAACTGGACAGATTTGTTTTTGCCATAAAAAGTCTGAGACTACGTGTCTCTATAGATGCCGCGATCAAAGCGTACCACGGGTATGTTTCGTCAACCCTGGCGAACGGACTGATCTTGTGGGGAAATTCAACCGATATACAAAATGCATTCATTGTCCAAAAAAAGTGCGTCCGAGCTATCTGTGGCGCTTGGAATACGGATAGCTGCAAACCCCTATTTAATATAATATAATATACTTCCGTTGCCCTGCATGTACATAAGAGATATTTGCTTGTTTGTGAAACAATATCCTCACTACTTTAAGACTCATGCAGATGTGATGGAGAGACACACGAGACATAAAGACAGGCTCTATGTTCCAAAATATAGAGTAGAACTTGTTAATCGGAATGTATATCATCAGGCAATACGCATTTATAATAAGTTACCCAGTGAATTTAAAACTATGACATACAATTTATTTAAAATTAAACTGAAAAGGTGGTTGATGGATAGATGGTTTTATGACATGAAGGAATATTTTAATTACAAAACGATAAAATAGGTATTTAAACATAAGTAACAAGTCTTTTATCCTTTTAGTTTTTTTATGTTTTATCTGTCTTTTATTGTTTATTCTTACATTTCTGATAAATTTTAATAAGCGTAACATTATAATAATTTTGCCCTCGCCCTGACGAGGCAGAATGTATTGGAGCTATTATTTTATTATTAAGAACTATTGTACCGACATTCCTGCAAATAAATGATTTATGATTATGATTTATGAGTGTGTAGCGTACGTACAGAGGATTTTATTTGTTACTGCGACTACGTCCGAAAATTTCCCTCGCCCCTGCTACTCAGTCTGAAAAGTTATTAAAAGTAAAACGCACTGAATATTATAGCAAATTGATGAACGACTCCTCCGAACAAAGCCAAATGTATGTGGAACGTGATCAGCACTAAATTCGGACGGAAAAATGGTGAAAGGGATGTTTATACCGACCTGATGCGAAACGCTTATGGTACCCCCCCCCCCCCCCCATTCGCACTAAAAAGAGCTTGTTGATGCGCTGAACCTAGAGTTCACAACCGCCGCCAGTAAGTGTGGAGCTCCGACAGCCGACATAGCCTGCGCTAACGCCTCCCTCAGTGCTGACTCGCCTCCCGCATGCGACGTATCGCTACGGCTTGAGCTGTTTTCGCCGGATGAAGTAATGTTAATAGTTAATAAATACATTGCGTCAAAAAATAGTACGCACTGATACGGCATATCGTCAAACCTACTCAAAACTATCGCAAAATCAATCAACATTGTTATTGCCTACCTGTTTAACGTCTGTACCCGAGCGGGAATATATCCCGAGCCCCTGAAACAAGTAAGTAGTAAAATACCTCCTCTCTACAAGGGGAAAGGGAAACAATCTGAAATAAAATCATATCGGCCGATTTCCCTTGTTCCTGCTATCAGCAAGATTTTTGAAGCCGGACTCAATAAAAATTTATGATCTTTTATCGGGGATCGAAACATCATGTCAGACAGACAGTATGCATATAGAGCCGGACGAGGCACCACACATCTGTAGGGGTATTTTAATTCATCGGAAAGGCCTGCGGATTAGGAAACTTTTCACGAAGAACGCTATCTTAAAATATCGGATTCGAATGCGGGTCTTTAATAGCAGAGCTTCCGACAGCTGGCAGAAGCCGTTTTTGTTCGTGTTTGCTGTTAGGAGAGAGAGAAGATAGAGATAGAGAGAGGAGAGAGGAAGGAGAGTAAGATATATATATAGATGAAGGTGAGAGAACGAGCTCAACGACATACCTATTCACAGTTCAATGCACAGTATAACAACAACAATCCGTCTGCGAGTTCCAACACTGATTACAAATGTTTGTAATTAGGACTCTACTTATGTTATAGTAGAATGTAAACACTTCTACTTATTTATACAACAGTCAGTCAACAAACAGTCTCGGTAAATGCACAATTTCTTTCAACCCGTGGATTCGCTTCGGATACTTTCGATCATAGATTCGAAACGAAATCAAAATAGCGTTATAAAGATCCGCCGGAATCGATTTCGAAACAAACGTTTTTCAATAGGAAACGAATCTAATGAATTAAAATACCCCTAATGGTGAGAGAGGTGGTATGTCGCGTGCTGAGCGTGCGCAAGGAAGGTCGATGCGTGGCGCTGTTTTGCTGCGACCTATCCCGCGCGTTTGATACCGCCGTTCAACTTATTTATTTATTAAGTTGGAAAACAAACAGCTTATTAAACTTAAATAAGAAGAAATAGTAGCTTAACTTAAGCCTAATAGTTTTCACTTGTACAACTTAAATATCTTAAACTTAAATTTATGTACATAATCTAATAAACTAGATACAAATAATCAAATCAATCAGATTAAAGTGCTTTTGTTTGCTTTGGTCTGAAGAGTCATATATTTCCCCTATAATATACAATGTGTCTGGTCACCGGTGTCGGAGACTTTGGGGGGGTGAAATCCGGTAAATTTTATCGACAAATCACTATCCCTATTTGTTTTTTCTCTCTCCATGATAAAATGGCAGCCATTTTGTTTTCTGCATGGGTGCTTGTACTGATTAAACTATAGCTACCCAAGTAGAGGTCCTAGGAAGACGATAGAGGACTCATTTGATAGCTAATAATGTAGAAAATAAAGCAATGATAACTTTGTTGCACTTTCTATTTTATCATAGAGGAAAAGGGAATTTAAAATACAAAAAAATGCTTTTTTAGCATTTTTTTAAAATTATTAGCTTTTTCATAAAATTGAAACTGTCAAGCTACATGTTTTTTGTTTTTAGACGATAGTACAGAATGTATGCTTCAAAATAAGACGTGCATGTTAGCCCTAAATACGATAGTTTAGAAGTTATGACGGTTTGAATATGACCCTTGACTAGAAAACGATAGCGGAGTCCAGGAAACCGTTAGTCTAGTTATTTATTAGCGGGATATTTAAGGGTCAAGGGTCATATTCAAACCGTCATAACTTCTAAACTATTTAAGCTATTTAAGGCCACTCCCAAGAGAACCATATAGAATTCCAGGATAAAAAGTATTACATGACCTTCCTCGTAGTTGAACTTAAATCATGCCAAGTTTCATTTGAACACATTCTGTAGTTTCAGCGCTATGCGCAGCCAAGAAATTTTACCCTACTGCGGGGGGCCACTACGGGGGCAAACTACCGGTGCCCTCCACTGTGGGGGCTTACTGAGTGGGTCCCACTGCGGGGCAATGTGGGGGCCCCACTGCGGGGGGCTACTGGAGGTCCCACTGCGGGGAAATGTGCCCACTGCCGGCGCCCCCACTGTGGGGGCTAATGAGTGGGGACCACTGCGGGGCAATGTGGGGGGGGGCACTTCGGGGGGCCATCTGCCGGCGGCCCCCACTGCCAGTGCCCCCCAGTGGGGGCTATCGCTCTCTACCGCCCTTGCCCCGCGCGCCATCCTGCAACGCGCAACATTTCACTTCCATCCTCTCTCCCAAGGGAACCCTTCTGAATTCCGGGATAAAAAGTATTTAATGCCCTTTCTTGTAATATGAACTTATATCATGCTAAGTTTCATTTGAATACGTTTAGTAGTTTCGGCGCTATGCGCAGCCAAGAAATTTTACTTTCATCCCCTCTCCCAAGGGAACCCTATTGAAATCCGGGATGAAAAGTATCCTATGCCCTTTTTCGTAATATGAACTTAAATCATGCTAAGTTTCATTAGAATACCTTCAGTAGTTTCGGCGCTATGCGCAGCCAAGCAATTTTACTTTCATCCCTTCTGAAAGGGAACCCTATTGAAATCCGGGATAAAAAGTATCCTCTGTCCTTCCTCGTAGTATGAACTCAAATCCTGTCAAGTTTCATTTCAATACGTTCAGTAGTTTCGGAGCTATGCGCGGCCAAGATACAGACAGACAGACAGACAGACATGATGAAAAAAAATACATTTTTGGCATCAGTATCGATAATAGAGTGCCCAAAATATCTTCAATTGTATCAAGAATTGGACCTGTTACAGTTTTATATTATAAGTATAGATTACATACTGCTGAGAATTCAAAAAATATAGTTAAAAACTAAAACCCGACTACATAAAAGTCTTAAACAAGCGTTTACCTATTGCCCTTGTCATTTTCTTTTGATACTTACGAGTAGGTAGTCGGAGGCCTTTGTTACTAATTGTACCGTAGATATATGGGATGGGTGCCTCCGAATACCTAAGTATCAAAAGAAAATGATAAGGACAATAGATGAACGCTTGTTTAAGACTTTTATGTAGTCGGGTTTTAGTTTTTAACTATATATTTTTTATAACTTTTTGCTAATAGCTTGAGAATCGTTAATCTCACAAAAGTTTGATCGGTTTTGGAAAGTACAAACAAAGACCTTTGCAACGATACCAACACGAGCATATTTACTAACATTGAAATTTTCGACCCTTTCTTCGACCCCCGCTATCTCGTTAGACCCCGATTTTTATCTGACGTCACATAGCCTATAACCATCGGGCTATTAAGACGAACCATATGACACCTCATTTGTTGAAATCGGACCAGTAGTTTCAGCGCTACGAGGGAACATAAAAATCGGCTACATACATACATACATAGGGTGTCAAAATCATAACCCTCTCGTAGTCGGGTAAAAAACATAATTTTTTTGGATACTGTGTGTTTAATTTTATTTTTCTTGGTGTGGAATAGATCAACTATTATCTCCAATAAACTCATCTACTACGGAATAAGAGGCCCGGCTCTATCCCTGCTGAATTATTTCATGTCCAACCGCACGCAGACTGTAGTATGCGAGCATGGGCGACTGAAGTGAACTAAATTGATGAACACCATGAGCGTACCGCGCGCAGGGTTCGTGCCTCTCAAACACGTTGTTCAGCCTTCTGCTGAATGACCTTCCCAAAGCCGTCGGCGAAGCGCAGGCATATATCTATGTATGCCGATGACGTAGCCGTCATTGTGACTGCGCCGAACACGCCCGAACTGGAGGTAAGCCTGAATAACGTAGTGCAGAGCTTAGAGCGGTGGTTCCGGTCAAACGGTCTAGCACTGAACAGGGTCAAAACTGCTTCATTACATTCCGCCTTGATGGAACGCCGAGACCACTGTTTACAGTGACTGCCGGAAACACCGCTCTACAGACGGTGGAATCCACGAAATTACTGGGATTCATCCAAATCGATAGCGGTCTCACATGGGAAAACCACATAGAAGAGCGCTGCTCTAGACTAGGCCGCACATGCTTCGCACTGCGCTGCCTCGCAGCGCCCGCCACCAGAAGCGTGGTGCTAGCGTGCTACCACGCGACAGTGCACAGCCCGTACCATCACGTACGGCGTGGAGCTTTGGGCGCGCGCTGCTGATGTAGACAGAGTCTTCGTCATGCAGAAGCGCGCAGTGCACGCCATCGTTGATGTGCCAGACGACGAGTCGTGTCGTGAACATTTTAAAGAATAAGGGGTTATGACGCTCGCCTGCGAACTAATCCACCAGGTGGCGATGTTTACCCACAAAAATATAGTTAAAAACTAAAACCTGACTACATAAAAGTCTTAAACAAGCGTTCACCTATTGTCCATAGCATTTTCTTTTGATACTTAGGTAGTCGGAGGCCTTTGTTACTAATTTTACCGTAGGTTGGGGTGGGTGCCTCCAAACTATTAACAAAAACTTAGGTAGTCGGAGGCACAAATCATATGACACCTCATTCTGAAATCGGACCAGTAGTTTCAGCGCTACGAGGGAACATAAAAATCGGCTACATACATACATACATAGGGTGTCAAAATCATAACCCTCTCGTAGTCTGGTAAAAAAGGGTGGTACGCGCAATTTATAAATTAAAGCCACCCAACTCTTTGAGGAATTATTTAAAAAAATAAATATTTTGACAGTAATATCGCAATACATCTATGATAATCTAATGTATACGCACAAAAATAGAGATAGCTTTTTGAAAAAGTGTGATGTTCACAATAGAAATACAAGAAACAAGAACAAATTACACATCCCAGCATATAGATTATGAAAGGTAGGGAAATCATTTATGGGCAATTGCGTGCGCTTCTATAATAAGCTTCCATCTGAAGCAACTGAACTCCCTATTCGTAAATTTACACAGTACATACAAAATCTTATCAGGAAAGCCTTTTACTCCATAGATGATTATACCAATGCTGTTAATGCTTGGCCAGATTCGCTCCGTTCCGAACTGTCAGTAGTATGTAAGAAACTTAATTTCTATGTGACATTTCATTTATTTTTACGTTTAATTTGATTTGTTAACTGACTGTATTTGTACTTTTTATTATTTGTAAACATTCCGACACAAATATATTTGTTTGAGAATAAACTGAAACTGAATTTTCTGTTTAGCTTTATAGAAATATTGACATGTATCTAAACCGTATTAAATTTAGATTAAAATAGGCAAAATAACCATGCATTAGACACATAAGTTGTACAAAGTACAAGTTATTCAGTCCGTACGTGTAATATGTAGTTCACCTACATTATAATAGCTTAGCAATGTCTACCTACTTCCAATCAGTACGTGATGTTTATTCTTCCGTATTAACCTTTCATTTTAACCTAAGTTTAATGAATATACAGTTGCGATCAAACAGCGTTAGAGTTATCATTCCATTTCCCCGGTAGCTGTAACATAAGTGTTAAAAAAAGGTCTAGTGGTTTCTTTTTCACTTCTTCCAATAGTGGACAAAAAAATTTAGTGAAGAGAATATCAATAACACCTTATTTCTTATTTGACATTAATAACTATGTTTATAGTATGGAATTTTACTTGTCTAAGTGCTTTGTTAGGAGCGCGCGCCACGTACATACCTGGTCCCGCGGGCGAGGGGGACAGCGAGCGGCGCACCGACAGGAGCGCGTCGCGACGGGCACGAACCACGCGCCGCACCCAGAGCGTCGGGAGCGCGAACTCGCGCATCGGCACGCGGCGCCACATCTCTGCAACCAACAACACGCGCACGGTTACCACGAGAATGATTCCATTTCATACTGTACACTTTCGTCCAAAATAGTAAAGATTGATTATTTGCGAAAGAGATACTTGCCTACGTCTATCTCGAGCGTGATGACAGATTCCTCGGAAGCGATCGTGAGCTGGCGCTTGCGCACCAGAAGCGGCGTCGGCAGCGGGGTGGAGGTGTAGAGAGGCGCCAGGTCGGCCTGCGGGGTCGGGGGTGAGACGATCGGCAGAGGCGAGGGGATCAGCGAGGGCGAAGTGGGGGGAGGCGAGCCCGCTGCGTTGCGCTCGATGGCCGCCTGCAGCTGCAGCAGCGATAGCGGCTGCGCAGGCTCCTCCTCCTCCTCCTCGTCATCCTCGTCTCCCTCCAGCTCGTCCACCAGATATCCTCTCTGCGGAAGGACAGAGGTGTACAGTCGATGCGGGAGCGGGTCCTGCGAGGTCGGCGATGTAAGGTAATGTACCAGTGTGCGGCGGCTGACGTAGAAGTCGTCGAGCGAGCCGATGGGCTCTCCGCCGAAGTAGGCGTGCAGCGCGTGGTCGGGGCGCGGCTCGCGTGCGCGCAACTCCGAGTACTGGCGGGGCAGCGCGGGCGGTGGGCCAGGGGGCGGGGGCGCGCGTCGCACTGACAACGGTGCCGGCGTCAGCACTATGGGTAAGAACTCTCCGCTGCCACCGCCGCCAGCAACGCGCCGCCGCCGAGGGCTCGCCTCCGCCTCTGGATCCGGGGCGGGAGACCCTCTGAAACAGCTCTCGCTATATAAAACTTTTAACGGATAAATAATAAAAGCTAACCCCCTTATTCATAATGGTCTGCTTACTTAAAACAGCTGCTAAGCAGTGTTATTTCTCACTCTGACTTATGTCAATAGAAGAAGACAGAGTGAGAATTAGCAATGCTTTAAGTTAGCAGACCATTATGAATAAGGGGGTAAGTGTTCAAACTTCAAAGCTTATGAGCTTATCGGAGCCCCCTTAATAAATAAAATATAAGGTTCAAAAGTTCTGAATATTGAGAGTTTTTTTTTTACTTTTATGGGACAAATGGATATAGATTTTTATTTATTTAGTTGGAAAACAAACAACTTATTAAACTTGAATAAGTTGTAAAGTATTATTTAGCTTAACTTTTGTAGAACTTAAATATCTTAAACTTTAATTTATGTACATAATCTAATAAAGTAGATACAAATAATCAAATCAATCAGATTAAAGTGCTTTGCTTTGGTCTGAAGAGTCATATATTTCCCCTATCTATAATATATTACATATATATATATAAATGTGTAATACCATAATATTAATAAAAAAAATATTATAAATCTATCTGTTTTTTGATTACATATTTACTGCTGAGAATTAAAACCAAAAAACAATTTGGATACTGTGTTGTTTAAATATGTTTTTCTTGGTGTGGAATACATCAACTTGTGAGTAGTGTGTATTATAGGTACGCATTATGCGAGGCAGGAAGGAGTTCTTACGGTAATTAGTGGAGGACGTAGGGAAGTATAGCTTAATAGGATTGGTTCTACGAGAGGAGCGACGAGAGGGTACCGACAATTTGATATCAGATTACAGTGAGGGGGCATCAACTAGGTTTAATAACATATTATGCAGTAACGTTAAGTATGCGGCTTCTCTCCTGCTTTCCAAGGGCAACAAATGATGGTCCTTGCAGCTGTCGATGTACTCCGGAATAAAAATCTTAAGTTTGAAATTAATAAACTTGAGGAATTTCTTTTGTGGTTTCTCTAGTTGGGTTATATACTTATTATAATGAGGATTCCAAGCCTGGGAGGCGTATCCCACATTACTCCTGACTAGTGAACAGAACAGTATTTTGAGCGTCTTTAGCGATTTGAAGTCTCTAGTGACTCTAAGGAGAAATCCTAAAGTCTTCATGGCTTTTGCCGTGATCTTTTCTATGTGCTTATCAAAAAATAATATAGAGCCCAATAGCATTTCTGAACGTTAAGGTCTAGCTTATTTACGGAGCAGTAAACATAGAGGTTATCCAGGTCATTCTGAAGTAGTAAGAGGTCAGAAGGGGAGGTTATATTCTTCGTTATCTTCATGTCGTCTGCGTATAGAAGAAAATTGGAATTAGCGAAACAGGAGGAAATGTCATTAATAAAAATATTAAATAGTAGTGGGCCCAGGATCGAACCTTGTCGAACTCCCGAGGGAATCAGTGATGGATAGGATTTAAAACCATTTAGAACTACAGCCTGGCAACGACCCTGAACATACGAGGTAAACCACCGAAGTAGATCACCTCTTATTCCTGCAGCGCTGATCTTCGCGAGTAGGATAGAGTGGTATAGATTATGTCCACTTGACTGCCTGACTCCATGCCGGCGGTAACAGCATCAATAAAAGTCACGAGGTTGGTGGTAGTACACCTATATTTAAGGAACCCATGCTGCTGAACTATGAAGGAGTGCTTAAGAGCTTGATATACTGTTCGTGAACAACCTTTTCAAGGACTTTAGCCAGCACATACAGCTTTGAAAAAGGTCTGTAATTGCATACCTCGCGTTTGGAACCTTTTTTGTGGATGGGTGTTATAGTAGCACTTTTCCAAAGTACGGGCACGACGCCTTCTGTTAGGGATCTTTTGTAAAGTAAACTAACAGGGTACGCGATTGAAGCCGCACAGTATTTGAGAATGTGTGGGTGAATGTCATCAGGGCCGGCTGACTTATTACAATCAAGACTTCTTAAAGATTACAGGATGCAAGACGCGATTATTTCAATAGCACATAGGTCGGCAGAAGGCAGAGGTAAGGCTGTCGTATCAGGAGGTGCTGGTGACGAAAAATGAGAAGCTAAGGAGGAAAACACAGATGTAGATACTAGCGACGACAAGAAGAAGATGAAGACAAAATAACAGTAGTGGGTCCTGCAACTGAAGTTGATGGTAAGTAACTTGAGTCAAAATAGTTTGGAAAAGCATTGCAAATGCTCGGACCCGTGCTTAGATTAGTAGCTTTGTACGTCATAGATGATGGGTAACCATTATGTTGCTTTTTTGACTGTATGTACGACCAAAAAGCTCGAGGGTTGTCTTTAATAGAATATTCTTTAAATATAATTACAATAACATTGGTGTTCCACTCTCTTAGCTCGATCGCGAAGTAATTTTAAAGAGTTTATGACACTTATATTTTGGTTTAGCTTTCTGTGGTATTTATTTTTTCTTTTAAGATTCGAATAAGCGCAGGGGAAGGCGAAAACCAGACTGGGTAGGTACTAGGGTGAAATTTCTTAAATGGGACATATTTAATTATAAGCTCAGTTATAATATTATTAAATAATTCAACCGCTTCATCCATGGAACAACTCAGTAGAAGTGAATCCCAATCGTAGGTTTCGAGGTTTTTGCAAAACGGAACGTAATTTCCTTTAGCGTAGCAATAAATGGGCCTAGATAGAGACACAAGAGTACTTGTATTTACAAACATCGGACAGATGAGATGGGCTGGGTGATGAGCGCTATCTTCTTTAGACAAAGGATCAAGGCAGTGCGTCACACTCACCTCGTCGTTACATAGAACTAAATCTAATATTCGGTTCAACCTATTTAATATATGATTATATTGACCCAAGTTATTAAAATGTATCATATCCATTAATTCGGAGTCATTAGTATTATATTCAGGTGTCAAGTAGACATAGAATTTTGTTTCCAACTTATATCACTGAGGTTAAAGTCATCGAGTAATGATATTTTGTGAAATGGGTTCTGAGTTGCGACAGTTGAAACTATTTCACAAAAATTAGATAGCTGAGTTGCGAACGAGTGTCCCGACCTTTGTTCGCATAGGTACATACAGCCTAGGTGTAAATTCAACGGCGGATTTTCCCTGTTACCGGCAAAATTAATCGTAACCCAGATATCTTCCGCTGTTGAATGCCATTCCGGACGCGCGAACGCAGCGATTTCCCGCCTTACAGCGATAAGAACGCCTCCGACTCGCGACTGGCGCGTGAGCCTATAGTCTCGGTCCCGCCGCCATACAGTGTACGCGTCACTAAACAGCTCCTCAGTTTTGAATCCGTCGTGTAACCAAGTCTCAGTCAATACCACAATATCGTAGTTGCACAACTTATATGTATTGATTCAACAACTTTAGATGACTAATCAAGTACCCAAGTCAACATTATAAACGGGATCTCTCATTTTGGAGTAGTGACTCCAACGGAAAGTATATGAGCTGATAGCTAGAGCTGAGCTGAGTAGAAGCTACGGGTTGCTCCCCTATAGCTTCGAGCTGAGAAGGGTTGATCTCCGGAGAGAATAATACAACCAAGCTAGTTGACTTATTGTAAGTGTAATCGATACGTGAGTTAAAACTAAGTAATAGTACATTTTGTTGTTTTTTCAGTTGTACACCTTGGCGAGAACGTGCCTAATTCCTATCGAGTGTGTCATTTATAAAACACACGAGGTAGTAATCGCACTTTCTGCCGAGTGATACATTACTGCACTACACTACACTACACCTTCGAGGAAAATCAAAAGCAAAATAAATATTTTATTTCTGGCGGTGTCATAAAACTTTCACTATCACTCGACGACATTCTGTAGAATTAATAAAATTGCCTACACCAAATTCAAAATTAGAAGAACTTCCCGCGCCAGCCTTTATCACTTGGGTTATTTTTTCAAAATATTGTTCGGAAATCGGAAGAGGCAAGCGGACTTGGAGTAAAAACTTTTTGTCGTTTGTCGTTGTCGCTATTACGAAAATAACCATAGCAACCGGCCGATCTTTTAGGAAATTAAAAAAAATAACACGTTAGAAATGGATTTCCATACAGTTTTCCCTCCCGCTAAAACGCGTGAGAAATGAAATTCCATAGAGTTTTTCCTCCCGGATTCCTATACGCCTGCAATGACTTACTTTCTATCTTATATTTGGAAAAGGAATAGGCAACTTTCCGAGCAGGTGTAGTATAAAATACATGTCATGATCACATCATCATCATCATCAGCCCATACACGTCCAGTGCTGGACAAAGGCCTCCCCAGTACGACGCCACAAATAGCGGTCTTGAGCCGCCTCCATCCATCGACTCCCTGCGACCGCTACGATGTCGTCGGTCCATCGAGTGGATGGTCTCCCATGTAGGGGGGGGATTTGCCATAATCACCACGCTTGGCACGCGGATTGGTGATCGCAGTGTTGGTGTTTAAAAATACTCAGAAGGAAGCTGCTGCCCTTCCTCTGGTAGGTTCCCTTAGTCGGCTCTTACGACATCCACGGGTTGAGTTGAAGGGGTGGATATTCGTACGCCGCGGCCCCACGGCACATGATCACATAGATACGTGCTTATCGACATTCTCCGCATTCTTCCTAGGTAGCTGAATCTGTACGGCTCGTGCTCGTTCTCGTACATCTCAAGTGTTAAACTTTTATGGAACCAACTGTGTCATTGCGAATGCGAAATAATCGGCGAAGAAATAGAATAACTAATTAAGTTCTTTAATCTTTGAATCTAACTAATTAATCTTTGAATCTAACTTAGGTACCTACATCAGAATTGGAACCACCTTTTTTGAAGCGAGTTGATACTATAAATAAAGGGTTTCTCAATAAGGGTGGGTAGATGAATGAAAAATAGAAGCTGTGTGTGAGGTGTAAACAAAATTATTTTTTTATTTGAAAGGCTCATTATGTGCCATTTTTGTGGAATATGACATCGTGCAAATTTTTTAGTTTCTACTTAAAAAACCATTCGTTTGGTAGAGGACCCCAATTTAGCCAAAAAAATCATTAGCGCCGAGTTGCATTTTTGGATGAATGGCTGTGTTAATAAGCATAATTGCCGTATATGAGACAACAGTAAACCCACGCCAAGTTCACCAGGTCATAATGCATGCTCAAAAACCATTTGGTGTGGATTTTGGGCCGGCGGCGGCGGCTTCATTGGTCCATACATTTTAGATAACGGAACTTTTTCAACGGCGAGCGCTACAGAACGTTACCCTATTTCTTATGGCTCAAATTGAACCGTATGGACCTAGACGACATGTGGTTCCAGTAGGACGGCGGCGCTACGTGCCACAGAGCGGACGCCACGATTGACATTCTGCATGAACAATTTGAGGGTAAGCTATCTCTCGATAAATATGACAAATATTTATACGATATAAAATGACATTACGATAAATATGACATCATGCAAAGGCATGATGTCATATTAAGGCCCTTTACAATAAAAAATAATTTTGTTAATACCTCGGAGACAGCTGGTTTTATTTAATTTTATCATCGACCCGCCCTTATTGAAAGAGATTTGGTTGGCACTCACTCGCGGTCGAGTCCGCTGAGCTCAGAGCGAAAGCGGTAGACGAGATCGATCAGATGGTCCACTTTGCGCGAGTAGTTGCAGGCGTAGCTCTGCAACAGCATGCCAATCTCCGCAAAGTTGGGCACCGCGCCGCCCTCTTCCAGCAGCCGTAGTCCCGTCTCCGTCAGGTATTCCTCCAGCAGCTGCAACACACACCCACACACCCTTCTGTCACTCAACAGTAGAGCACCGCGCCGCCCTCCTCCAGCAGCTGCAACACACACAAGAACCGCGCCGGCGTGGCCGCGGCGCCACACCGCGCGTATACACTTCATCACTCTTCATTCAGCATACGTCGCTTCCTACATACGTCATTTATTATTGTTAACTAGCTGCTGCCGCGCGTTGGCCCGCGTTTTATGGGGATAAAAATAGCCTATGTTATTCCAGGTCCCAAACTACTCATACCAAATTTCAGGCTAATCGGTTCAGTAGTTTTTGCGTGAAAATGTAACAAATATCCATACATCCATCCATACAAACTTTCACATTTATAATATTAGTAGGATTATGAATTTAACTTTATTATATACTAGCTGACCCGAGCCCACTTCGTTGAGCGGTAAAAAATTTTAGTTGTTTATACATATATATATAGCCTATAACACTCACAAATAACGTGGGTTTCAACGGTAGCCGAAAAGAGTCCCTGGTAGAGTGATCGCAAAACTTAATGAGCTCTATGAACTTAGGCACGGAAGCAAAACTGCGCAAGTACAATCAAATAGAAAAGTGATATTTATCAACTAGCGATCCACCCGGGCTTCGGGTAGAAACCCTTTTTATGGTGCTAATAGACACACCTGTTGCAGCAGCAGTCCGCTGAAGTACCATTTTGAGGTTACATTAAGACCCTCATTGTCTTCTTTTGTCATGAATCTCATGACATCGAACACCATTTTCCATGTTTGACGACGCAGTAGGTACGTTAAACCGCATGCAAGGCATATTTAACGTTTAAGAGAAACAGCTATTAACAGGGAATACAACACAAAATCGCAAGAACAAACTATAAAATCAACGATACGAACACTAGACAAGCGTCAAAGACTTTGCTGCGTAATTGTACTCAAAAGCATTCATTCGACAGTATTGCCCACTAGATTGTCAATAAATTTGCTACCTATAAATTATTTTATTTTGGGAACTTGGGTTAATTGCTGTTCGGGTAAACCGACCAACGTATCAGAGATGCATTTAGCTGCGCTTGCATTTGAATGCGTATCTGCCCTCGTTTACCTAACTTACTCAGTCCGCGGCCGACCGCCAACGTTGCGGGTTCAATCCAAAACAATATTAATATTTCATACCATTTTTACCATAAGTTGGCGGCATAGTTTAATTACCAGTACAAAGTGTGTCTTGTGAAAATACTCCGTAACCAGTGACTTTGCTTGACCACTCACCAAACACCATACCAAATATCACTCTCAAAGGGCTGTTTGGGGACTTACCATTAACATCTACCACAAACCCCAACCACAACCCTTTTCATGGTCCTTCGAGCCGGATTATGTTCGGAGCAATTTGGGGGAACAACCATATAACATCTACAACAACCCCCAAAAATGATGATTACACATAATTGATGAATTGAAACATAATTTGATATTAATAACTATGTTTATAGTATAAACTTTGACTTGTCTAAGTGCTTATTTTGTAAGCCTACAGAAATAAAGTTATTGATTCTGATTCTGATGTGAGATGGGCAGTGATTATTGAAGACAGTTTGCAGAAAATGAGGTCAGACAACACCATCGCCATCAACCATAAGGAAAAATTTGGCATAACCAGACCAAATTTTTCGGAAAACGATGAGCATGACCAGGCCAATTGCAACACAAAAATACCTACCAACATGAAACCAGTTCACCAACCTCACCTCGGGTTACACGAGTTGAACCACGCTAAAATGCTGACAACCAAAACAAACAAACACGCTGAATTTTTAATGACGACCTAGTTAATTTACAAAGTGCACACAAATAATAAAATAATAATAATGTTATGTCGCAAGAAAAAGCAAGGATGCCCAAAACCACGTCACCATGGGGGATAGTCTAGAGTGGACCGTGACACCAATAACCATGAACGGTCTGCTTAAAACCCCAATCGGCAAACCATCGATCCTACTTAAAAGCTTACATAACCAGAATTTGATGAACCAGCCATCAAACCAGAACCAAATCGAAGAAGATACCTCACTAAATAAATGCCAAGATGATCAGATCAACCATAAAAATACCAGACTGCGCAACTAACCAATAACTCGCTTGACGACCGATGTGGCGCGGTGGGCGAAGGTCCGCCTGCGACGCAGGAGGTTGCGGGTTCGATTCCCGCCTCGGGACAAATATTTGTACGATCTGCAGATATTTGTTCAGGGTGTTCTGGTCGTTTTTCTATGTATAATAAAAAATATCTATCTATGTAATATATTGTATTATGTATATCAGTTATCTAGTACCCATAACACAAGCTCTGCTTAGCTTGGGGCTAGATAATGCTGTGTGAATTGTCCAACATTATTTATTTTACGATTTAATAACGGAGCCTAAACTCATTCCTCACGAGTTTAGGAGAGTCGATCAATAAACTAAAGAATACCAAAAGAGAGTGGACGTACGTTACTCCCAGCGGACACCTGCGGAGCGCCGCAGCGAAGGTCGCTGCACGCAGGACGCCGCCGCGGCCACACCGCCGCCCTCCAGACTTCGGCGTTGACGCGGAAGTCACTGTCACCAGCACATTGCCCCGCAGTAGCCCCAGAAGTATATTAGACACTTTTTATCCCGAAATTCACTAGGGTTCTCTTGGGAGAGGGGATGGAAGTAAAATTTCTTGGCTGCGCATAGCGCCGAAACATTGTGCTGCGTACCCGGGATCACCTCTTGCAACGCATCAGCGAAACGTACCTACCAGGCATTTGATACTCTTCAGTACTCGCTTATATACCTACCTACTGTCGTGGCGAAAACGGATACAACTTTGATCTTCGACATGTGAATCCGACAACTGACGAGACTGTCGACACTAAATAAGTTTCCGCAATGCAATTCTACGCCTAGATACATTTTACCAATAAGAGAATATCTCAGTACGAAGATCATAACTTTACATTAACTTCCTTTTATTTTAGATTTCCTAAAGATGAACTTATTAATGAAAAATAGGTAAAAGTAGCATATGAGTAGACAAGGACATAAATCGAGCGCAAACTTCCGCCCCAGACCGGTTCAAGGTCGCGGCTAGACGTTAAAGCCCAGCTTCATGCTCAAACATTTGTGCAAGCATGCATACACGAAAGCAGTTTGCGCAAGCAAGATGGAGCGTGTGGGTGCTTGCGCAAACTGGTTTGTGCAATCAAGCATGCACAAATGTTTGAGCGTGTAGCCGGGCTATTAATACAGAATATGCAGTCTATCCCAGTCGGGCTGAGTATTTTGTTCGCGAACGTGAGCCGGTCCGGGGCGTAAGTCGCTCTACCTATGTTCTTGTGTGTGAGTAGACAAGAACATAGGTAGACGAGAAGATGAATGGATCCCAACGACAAACTCAACAATTTCTTCTCAACACTTTTTGGAAAGTGAAAAGTACGTCACAATTTTTTTTTCGAAAACTTATCTGTACATGTTTATTTTGTACATGCTGCATGCTACGAGTAGGTCCCTTTTTACCCCAGTTCACTATAGCTGCTAGCGTCTATGCGATGTCATAGGCTGTCATTGGCCGTCAGACAGCTAGCCGCTCATGTAACTGTGAACGTATGTTTATCTCTTTCTGACAACGGGGTCCTATATATCTCTATGATCTTTTATCCTGCTAAGTGATTGAAATAAAGTTCCATAGGTCCTATGTTGGGAGCTATAGTAAAATATTGCCACGTTTTTATTTCTTTATAATGAGTATAACGTCTGTATTTGTAAAAACTCATTGACCTTTACTCAATGTATTAAAAATAAATGACTGCAATTGCTGACTGGGGTCATCCATAAAGTACGTCACACTAATTTCGTGATATTTTGACCCCTCCCCGTCCTTGTCACAGTTGATCACATTTGTGAGAGTACTACCATGATCGTACGTGCGGTCGCAAAAACGGTTTACGCTGTCACTGCACAAGCAACAAGCCCGTTCAAACGCTTGTATGCTACTAATTGCACTCATTGTTTATCAAGCGAGGTATACATGGACGCTCAAGTATAAAGAACTGTAAATCGCAAAGTTATCGGGCGAAATACAATCACTGAGGTACAATATACCCCATGCGTGCAATCCAGTGTTAAAATTGTTCGCCATATTAATCGGAAAAATGTGAGATAAGTTAGAGTGTATACATTTCAAATGCATGAAATAAGTTTCACTATTTTCGAATGTAGTATCAACACTAAACTCGTCGTTTTCGCAAAAAAAAACCCCTTTATAGTATCAAAGTTTTTGTGTTATTTTGAGGGCTACGGAACCCATAAAGTTTTCAAAATTAGCAAGAACTTATTCAGTCAGGGTAATGTAGGTAATTATTTTTTTAAGTTGAATTCAAGTAGAAATTTCTCTCAAACAGAAATTTTTATTTTAGATTTGAAAATATTTTTTAGTTTTTCGTTGATAGTTCAAGTTCAAACTTTAACACTAGCATTTTAACACTTAGTGTACCTATTAGATTTTGAAATGTGACGTCACGAAACTTAGGACCCTTCCCATCCCTTGTCACACTTCGTTGACCCCCTCCCTCCCCCTTAGCGAGTGACGTACTTTTTGGATGGTACCCTAGTGATCTCGTTTGCCGTTAGCAAATAAACTGTGTCATTATTGTGTTTGGTGAAAATGGACATATACTATTAAGTTTACTGGTTTAATTAAAAATTCGAAATGGTACTGAACAGTCCCTTCAACCGGAGCATCCCTCATCTCGCCCTGCAGTAGTGTGTGGAGACCTAATCGCTACGTCGGAACTACAAAATTGGATGACGGGAATCGATCAGTGCTGAAATGAGATCTGCACAATCGCTGAAACAGGCAAGCTTAACTCCGAACAAAAGTTAAAAGTAAGCACTTAATGCGAAAAATGGGTCATGGCTCTTCGCAGATGGAAACAATTTATCAATCTGTAAAAGCAAGGCCTATGACCTTGAACATTGAAAATCAAGCCCTAAAAGAGAAGATGAACCTGTCAGAACGGCCCCAAAATATGAAGGATAAAATTGACGAAACATCCAAGCCTCTCTCTGGAAACTCCTCTTTAGCAGACACGGTATACAGAGGCTTTATAAAGCCTGGTAACATAAGCTCTGTGGCCATCTAACCGCAAGACAAACTCAAGTCGAGCGAAGACACCAAAACTTTAGTTCAAAAAATAATTTGCCCTGAGGATACGAAGCTACAGGTTAGAGGCCTAAGGAAAACAAGAAATGAAGGAGTAATAATAAGCACCGAAAAGAGGGGCGACATAGAGAAGCTGAAGCAATCGGCGCAGCTCACTAATTCTGGCTTACTGGTCCATGACCCGCAAAAACGGAAGCCCAGCGACGTAGTTATTGGAGTGCCCTCATCTATGCAGGAAAAAGTCGTCTTTACTTGAACAAAATATAGCCGAATCTAACTGCCGGATCTAACTCTAGAAAAATACCTGTCTTTGACCAAACTGAGGTTCCAGCTAAAACGATTTAAATATTTCTTTCCATGATAAAAAAATCTGAAAATTTAAGTAATTTTCTGAAAGCAACTGGATTACCGGGACTTAAAGTTCTTCAGAGGCTATTCAACTCCATTATTCTCGATGGCCAAATGCCAGTGGCGTAGAACAGGAGTGTGGTACCACCACACTCCTTTTCTGACTGTTTCATAAGAATGAATGGTGACAATTGTGAAAAAGCTCTCCTAGAGAACTATAGGCGCATCTCTATGCATTTTGACGGTTTGAAGGTTTTATGACTTCCAGCCTCGCACTAGCCGGATTCTGAAAAGGCTTTAGTACCGTAAACCACATACTTATATACGCAAAAGATTGTACAGAAAATAGAGGAGCATAATCGGCTGTTATATATGGCGTTTGTGTACTTCGAGAAATCCTTTAATTTAGTCGAAACTTGGGCAGAGCTACAGTCGATCCAGCGATGCTTAATTGAGTACCGATACCTATATATGTACATATATCTAAGTGTGTAAATGTTTGGTAAGGCTATAATGTTTATCCATATCCAAAAGCTGAGCACAAATGAGATTTCCATTGCAAAAAGCAGTGAGTCAAACTCAAAGTGCATTATTTCTTTTAAACCTTACACTTACACTTGGACTTATGGACACGACACTAAAAAATAATTACATAAGTAAAACTGGGAAATAAAATTATCATTTTGATTTTTGGTCTTTTTAAGGTACAGTAAAGAACATGTTACTGTCATTATATTTAGTTCTTTGATTTTATCACGTAGCAATTCTTTAGGATCCATGTTATAGATTGCACGAACTGCAGCACAAATACGCAGCATTCCCCACAGCAGTACACTAAGACCTAATACTATGGAAGTAGCTGAAATAGACAAGTCTAGAAGTATCAATGTCTGTAAGATGACTGTCTACAATTTCTAACGTTTCTCCTTTTACGTTTAAATCAGCCTTAACGAGTTTACATCAGGTAGAATAAATCTAATACGTTTAGTTGGTTTCGTTTAGCAAAAGATTATTAACACTAAACCAATGGACTATTATTAATATTGCTTTGTCTACTATCATCAAAATTGTCTAATCATCTTAAAAGTTAAAGAAGTATCATCAGCAAATAATACGATCTCGTGATGTTTTTTAACGAGATGAGGTAAGTCGTTAATATATACCAAAAATAGGAAAGGAACTACAGATCCCGAGGACCGTGTCCTATTAATTGCAACGGTTTGTATCCTGTCACTCAAGTAAGAAATAAGAAGACTCAACGAGTTATCCTTTATTCCATAGTAATGTAGTTTCCTGATTAATATTCTATGGTGTACACAATTGGATGCTTTTGACAAGTGGTAAAAACGCCTAATGGATCTTGCGACTTTTCCCAAGCATCAAAAATATGGGATGCTAACCCGGTGTAGAGTTGGTCTCTACACTGGCATCAGTAGTTGACCTGCCGCGAGCAAACCCGAATTGCTTACGGTGTAGCAGGTCATTGTCATTGAAATGCCTATGTAACTGATGTAAAATAAGTTTTTTAAAAACTTTGCTGAATTTAGGCAGTACTGATACTGCGTACTGATGACGGCAGCTGTAGTCAGGGAGAGTTCGTTATGTTCCGAAACAGTTTAAATTTATCCTCCAAGGCAGAGCTGAACTCTGCCTAATAATGAATTAAAAATAACATAAATTTAAACTCTTGGTCTAGGACAGATATGACATCAATATACACACATCAACATCGTCTAGGGATATTTATTATTTTCTCAATTTACTCAAAATTTGTTATAAATAACATGCAACATGTATATATTTTTGAAAAGCCCGTTTAGTAGACTAGACCTTCGAATACAATAGAAATATTTTTATTGTGTAAATAAAATTTTATTCAATAAAAAACAAAATATGAAAAAATTTTACATTTAGGATGTTGTGTTTTAAAAAAAAATGCAAATTTATGCGAAATTTCCTGTTTTTTTGCAATTATACGAAAAATCAGTAGTCAGTAAAACCACCTATGACGTTACAAACGGTCCTGCAACGGGTTTTCAGGCTTTGAATCCAGTTATTAAAGTCTTGCTGCGGGATATTGTCCCAGGTCCTGCTAAGATGCAAAAATAGTTGCTCTTCAGTCGCGATGTTTGCAGGAAAATGGTTCATAGCCCTTCTTTGGAGCATGTCCCATGCATGCTCTATGGGGTTTAGGTCTGGCGATTGCGCAGGCCAGTTTAAAACCGACACGTCGTGCTTCTGCAGCCAGCTGGTCACCACTCGCGCTGTGTGCGGACGGGCATTGTCGTGCATGACCGTGAATTCTTGGCCCATTTGTAGTCGATGGGGGTAGACTATTGGTACTAGCACCTGGTTACGGTATTTTTCAGCGGTCATGGTGTTTCTGATCCAAACGAGATCTGTTCTTCCACCAATACGTATTCCCGCCCAAACCTTAACTGTCCCACCGCGGTATGGGTGGACTTCCTGAGGGTGTTGCAGACGGCTCTCACGACCAGGAACTCGCCATACACGTACTCTTCTTGAATCGGGATGGAAACCGAATCGGGACTCATCGGTAAACAGCACCGCAGACCACTGGTTCTCTTCCCAGAGCAAATGTTCACGAGCCCACTCTAATCTTCGTCCACGATTTCCTCGGCGTAGTGCTGGAGTACGAAGCGGTTTGCGAGCATGAAGGTTGGCTTCATGCAGTCTTCTCCTTACAGTTTGGTCACTCACCAGCAACTGGTGCTCTGACTGGAGCCTTTGGACCAACTGCATTGCCGTAACATTTGGTTGTCTTCTAGCGGAAACTTGCAAAAATCGGTCTTGTCGCTGGGTGGTTATGCGCTTCCCGCCTGGGTGCCTTTCAGCCACTTCACCGGTAGCACGATAACGTGACCATAACCTTGAGATCACGTTTTGTTTTGTTCCAATCTCCTCAGGAACACTCAGCTGAGTAGCCCCAGCTTGGAGCATACTTACTGCCCTTAACATTTTATCTCTAGTTAAATGGCGCCGCCGCATGATGCATTTGGTAGTATAAAATCGAAATTAATTAATAACGTGTTTTAAAACTTCAATTTGACACAAAAAAATACCATAAACTATGGAAGATAAATTGTAACTTTCGACCTTCGCTATAGCAATGCCGCGCAAATCTTTTGTTTTTTATTCATTTGTTCAATTTGTTTATGCGTATTAATACGTGAAATTCAATCACATACATTTTTCAAAGGAACCGGGGCAACCGGGTTAACTACTTTTGGAACCGGTTCCACGCATACCATGCAAGAACCGGGTATACCCGGCTATCTCAGAACCGGGTAGAACCGGGTGCATGCCCTAATCTCGACTCGGTAGTCGAGATCGAGAATTTAATTAGCCCTAACTGCAACTGCACACAACTGACTGCCTCGTCGACCAGATAACTTTACAATGGAAAAAAGTCATTAAAAAGAACCATTACAAAAAATATGTTGAGCAGATGTTGACTGCCCGGACTCTCTATTGGTCAAACTAGACAAAGAAAAGGTGTGATCTGTAACCCAAAACCAACGCAAGGCAAAATTTTTTTAAACTGGTAAGGCAGATTTTACGCCGATGGTACATATTGGCTAACTAAACGATCTTTCAACATCACATGATGTGATTGGAGCATAAATAAATTTGCATAATTTTGCAAGTGAGTAGGGCACATCTAGGTTGCCTTCGAATGTCCCGGTTAGCATGCTGCAATTTTTTTTCGGCGTATGAAATCCCATGTTTTTTCCAGTACATACCTTAATTTTTGCTTAGACGGTTCAGCAATGGGGCTCTGATTCCAAACCTTCTTTTCGATAATTTTCAAACTAGATGTTAACTAGTGAAGTGGATGAATTTTCTAGCAACTTTATATGATGTGATAAAAAACAATAATTGCTTTTTTAACCGACTTCAAAAAGAGGAGGTTCTCAAGTCGTCTGTAAGTTGTTTTTTTTGTATGTATGTTACGTTTGACGTCGGTTTTTGGTTTTTTAAAACACGCCATATTATGTGTACACCAAATCACCATTACCTCACAGAGTCTCATCTTCGAAAAGTTCTTTCGCAAATGTAACTTGCAAAACATAATTTTTACGTAAGTTAAGGTTACCATTATTCGTGGAATGATAAAAATATGGCCTTATGATTTTTTTAAACTAAAATATGGATTTATGTCTGAAATATGGAAAATAAAAATTGTATTTTCTCGTTCTAAATATCATAACTTGGATAGAAAACAAAAATCATTACAATAAAAAATATGTATTTACATATTTATCGGAGCCCTAGTGATAAGCACCCAAGTGATAAGCATTGATGGTGTTACAATTCCTTTTAGCAAAACCGTTAAAAACTTGGGACTGATCGTAGACCATGAGTTGTCCTGGGGTCCGCAATTGACTGAGCTCAGCCGAAAAATGTTCGCATCGGCCGGCTCACTGCGGCGACTGCGCAATTTCCTTCCAACTTCCACTAAGGTAACACTGGCCCAGTCTCTTTTGCTCCCCATCCTTGACTACGCCGACGCCTGTTATCCGGACCTCACTGAAGATCAACTAAATAAGCTTGAGCGCCTTCAGAATTTCAGCATCAGGTTCATATTTGGCCTTCGCAAATATGACCACGTTTCCGAGTATCGCGCTAAACTCAAGTGGTTACCCATCCGACTTCGCAGGAATACTCACATACTATCTCTCTTGTACAGTATCTTGTTCTATCCTCCCAGCCCATCTTATCTCAAGGAGCGCTTTAAATTCCTCTCCGACTCTCACTCTCTATCTTTGCGTTCCTCTGAAACCCTCGTCATAGAAGTTCCTTCTCACTCTACTACTTTCTATGAAAAATCCTTCACTGTACAAGCTATCCGTCTATGGAATGCTCTTCCCCTGGATATCAGACGTGCAAAATCTCTCCCTATCTTTAAAAAACTGCTTCATCAACATTATTTATTATCCGTGTAACAATTAGAATAAACTTATTTTTATGTTTATGTAAGTTTATGATAAGTAGGTATTATAGTACGTAGTGTAGGTGTAACTATTATTGTTTTTATTTCTTATAAGTAACAAGTAACTCTTAACGCCACCGTCTTTATTGTTCTTTTATGTCCAGTCCATCCCAAGGTTGCCTGGAAGAGATCGCTCAAAGCGATAAGGCCGCCCTTTGTACTTCATTGTTGTCAACTTTTCCTTCTCTATGTATTTTGTGTTGTGTGGTATAATAAAGAGTTTTCTATCTATCTATCTATCTAAGCATCCAGCATTATTTTTATTTTTCATGTAAATCGGGTGATTTGTAATAGATTCCATGTCCAGTTTGCACTAGATTCCATAGTTTTAATCTCAAGCCTAATTAGTTTTTTGATTTTTTTTGGTCAAAACTACATTTCTGACAGGTCATTTATTTCTGATTGGCGAATCAAATGTGGTTATGTAGTTATTTGATCTTGAAATACCTTTCCACTACTAGATGGGCCGGCTTCGTCCTCTTCTATACTCGACGAACAAGAAAATCATTCCATCTATGTGATATTTAGGTTCTCCCCATTGCATTGGTACACCAAAAGGCATTTGTTTTATAGTACCCTTGTGCCAACTCGTCAAATAACAGGTATCTCAATACAGTACACTTATTAAATTTGCTGTAATTTTTTTCATTCATATGGCTACTCTCATATTTCACAGCTTTCACCTATGATTATTCCGATTTATAAAAATGGAGCGTTACACAAATGAAGAATATGTTATCAATATATTATTTTCTGTATTTTACTAAGTATGCTTAATATGAATAACCGTTTGGGATACTGATGACTTTTTTGGTGTTGCAGGCAACATTCACTATTGTTGCCTGTCATTGAGCCTATAATTAATTTAAAATATTTAAACTTTTATATTTTATTTATAAAATAATATAACAACGTTTAGAAGTACATAATTATTTCTAAAAAATACAAAGCATTTCATTTTTCTTATTTCCATGGTACGTACGCTAGACATCACTTTAGTACTTAAAGGTTAACTCAGGCTAATGGTTAGGTCATCCTCTGGCTGTCCCTCTGGCTGTCCCTCAGGCATATAACAACCTCTGGTTGTTTATGTAATAACTGTATCTACCTGTATTAGGCGTCGCAACTGTTGATGCCTTGTGTTCTTAATGTGTAGACACTGTCAATACCGAACATGTGTCCCCCGTTCAAGGAGGGGGGATGTTGCCATAATCAATTCCAAAGTTGTTTGTTTACTGTGCTACAAAGGACTTGGTTTCATTTACTTTCATGTGGACACTTGGTAATACCTTATGTTTTACATGTGCACTTCATTTTATGATCTGTTTTTATAATTGTGGACTTGAACCTATTAGGTATTATTGTACTGTATAGCTGTTGCATTGATTTAGTGAAAATGAATGATAGGAGAGAAAAGGCGGGAGGTGTTGTGTTGTCGGGGGCGCTTGTCCATTTTGCACTTACCCCTGCGTCATCCCGGTCGAAGCTGTGCCCGTGATCCATCACCGGTTTCATGAGAGCTTTGACTATCTGCTCTAGTTTCTGCGAGGACAGGCTCCACCGCTGCACGCGCCGGGATGAAGACAACCTGCAATCCGTATGTTCTCATTTTTTTATACTGAAAACGGCGGTAGGTACTGCGCTGACAAAATGTATTAGACCTGACCGAACAATCAAACATTGTTTGTTTGACTTGACTTGTTATTGGCAATTTTGCCACTTTTCTGCCAGTTCATGGAAATTTCGTTTGGTTCACTATCCAGATTATTGGCGCGAAACTCTGTGTCAAAGACCAGATTTTGATTTTGTCACAACTTTCTGCGAGTTTATTTTATTTGATTATTAGTACAAGTATTACGATTACCTTCGCCTTTCTCTGCCTTCCATAGCGTCCATTTTACAATACAATAAATGAGTTAGAAGGAAGAACGTAACAAAAACGGTGGCCATTTATTTACGTTATCATGGGAGATATTTTCTTGTGCTTGTTTCGGTGTCAAATCTGTTCGGTTCAAATGTTCGTGTCAAGTTGACTTGACACTTCATGTCTCTCGGAGCAACAACACATGACTCGAGCAAAGCTTTTCTCGACATTGAAGCCAGAGTAAGAGCTTTAGCGTTTCTTGCTCGCATTTGACGCAATGTAGATGTAGTCGCAACGTAGGCGTCGAATGTTGAAGACCACTGATGATGATTTGAGAATGCTTATTGACGAATGATTAATGAGGAATTAGAATGATTAATGATGAATGATTTGAGTGGCACTAAAAAATGAAGTTAAAGGTGAGTGAGTTGTTATAGGCTTGCAGTCCTCAGACAAAATACGAGTATATAAGGTACTTTCTGTGATCTGAGACCACAAATCGTTCTTGATCACTGCCCCTTTACAGCAGCTTAAATTTATTTTATTAGTATGACATTATGACATTTTTTTTATTTTCATTTTTAGTGCTTCCTTTTTCCTGTTATAATTTTAATTTCCATGATCACGGGCAATATAGTGACCCGGTCCTTTGGGAGGCATGTGTGGGGCCGAAGCCAACAGCACAGAGGTCCTTTATGAGAATTAATTAAAGGCGAGAGCTACACATAGCGGGTATCATCCTTGGTTGCACAATATGATACACCCGAAGATGATATCCGCCAGGTGTAGAGACTATTGCAAAGGAAAATGAATATAACAAAAAAGCCATGTTATTGTGGTGAATGGACGGACTGGGTAAATGGGCTATGGGGGAAACTATGGACGCCTGCCATAAACATACTCTCAATACTGTTACAAGCGGCAGACGGTGGCTTGCCGATTACTGGATGGGTTCCTCAAAATGTTGGCATAAATGCCGGTAAAGGAACAACATCGGTGCAAACGACTAAGGGGTGTCGAGAGGTGCGGCCCCGATTTCACCATCACGAAGACACGTGAGTGGGTTTCCTCATTATTACGCCATTAGACACTTCCACCTCCGAGTCTACATCCTAAGATGCATCTCTCGCGACTCCACTCAGACCGGCCAATGAAGGCAAGCAAGAGGTGGGGATCTGGTTCTCTTGGGATACCACTCCG
Source organism: Eupithecia insigniata (assembly GCA_947859395.1). NCBI lineage: Eukaryota > Metazoa > Arthropoda > Insecta > Lepidoptera > Geometridae > Eupithecia > Eupithecia insigniata. Next base: position 15,157,457 of record OX402006.1, read on the forward strand.
CAAGCGGATACGAGAACCAGGAACTTCCCCGGAAGCACTCGGTATACCCGTGGTGTCGCTACTCACCAACAGCTCGCCACAAGCTGCCCAGCAGGTTTAATTATTATTATAAATTGTGTATTAATGTAATAATGGTCATATTTTAATTAAGAAATTAACGACATCAAGCAATACCTACGGCGGAAATAAATAAAATAAAATGAAAAGATCTATCTACCTACGTACATATTTAATTTATCGAATTGGTAGGTCGGTAAGTACCTAGCCTACAATGATGTATAAGAATATGAACAGTTTATTATATTACTAAAAACTAATAATTAATTTGTATTCACATATGTTATTGTTCACTCGCTTAAAAGTATGTACCGAGTTACGTATTAGATTAGATCGGAGAGTTTGGTAGGTACCTACATATGTATAATATGTACAACTGTATATACAACTCTATAAATATATTAATTTTCTACTCCAACTACAACTACTATCTACTAAACATTTGTACGACTAAAAGTCAAGTATAGTGATACTCTTTTTCAAAACCAATATTATGCAAATAAATACTATTTCATTTCATTTCAATATCCGAACTACGATAAGTCAAAAAATTATCGAAAACCCTATCGATTACGAAGCAACAAAAGGCCGCCGCGCCGCCGCCCGCGAGGGGACTACTTGAGTAGGTAGATGCGGGTGCCTTTGAGCGAGCCGCCTCTCTAACAGGGGATTTCTCTAATTGCGTTAGGAACCTAACGCTCTGTGCGTTAGGAACATCTTGAATGGTGAAAATGAGTTGGTAAGGTATCTGCTACGAAGTAACATTACCTAATTTGTTCCATACGTGCGTCTTACTTGCGCAAACTGGTATGTGCAGGCAGCAGAAAGACGGAGCGTGTGGTCGACCTATAAAAAAACCGTGCTGATTCAGTAAGCTAACTATCGATCATCATAACACATAACGTAACGCGCGCTATCAGCGTTATTTGCGCAAATTTTCGTGAATGACGCGTTAATGTCTCAAATAGCCCGGCTACACGCTCAAACATTTGTGCAAACATGTATGCACAAACCAGTTTGCGCAAGCAAGACGGAGCGTGTGGCCGGGCAAACTGTGTTTGTGCATGCATGTTTGTACAAATGTTTGAGCGTGAAGCCGGGCTAAAAGAAATGACGCTAATTTTCGCGTGAATAACGTGTTCTGTTAAGTATATCGCTTAGCGTATAGTGTGTATATAAAATTTTAAGTAAACGCAGTAATTTCTTAGAATTTCAATAAAGTTCTTCAGCCTTACCACAACTTTTGACAGACTAGTCTGTGACATGGTATAAGAAAATAAGGTATGGTCTTCCGAGACACGATGGTCACGTGGGTGGCTCTTGCTTACGTCATCATCGCCATCGGCGAATGAGAAGACGAATCTGTTTCCTGGTACCAGTAGCGTAAAATCGTAACTCCCCGAGCTCCTGTATGAATCTGATAAAACTATGTGGTTTTGTATTTACCAAATATTTATCGCATAAACTCGGGTTAAACTTACGCTGTTTTGACTAATTTAACTAACATAATTTTATCATCATCCCGTACACGTCCACTGCTAAACATAGGCCTCCTCCAAGCGACGCCACAAATAGCGTTCCTGAGCCGCCTCCATCCAACGACTCCCTGCGACTGCTACGATGTCGTCGGTCCATCGCCGTCCTTCGCTCCGTTTCGCATTACATCGCGGTCGCCACTCGAGAACCTTTACTTCCCAACGGTTATCGGTTCTACGAGCTATATGGCCTGCCCATCGCCTCTTCAGCCTGCTGATTCTGAGAGCTATGTCAGTAACTTTGGTTCTTCTACGAACCTCCGTATTCCAGACCCTATCGCGTATAGAAACTCCGAGCATAGCTCTCTCCATAGCTCGCTGGGTGACTTTAAGCTTATGCACAAGGCCTATAGTGAGCGACCACGTCTCGGATCCGTAAGTCATCACTGGTAACACACATTGGTTAAAGACTTTCGTCTTGAGGCTCTCCGGTATCTATGACGAGAAGATATTGCGAAGTTTCCCGAACGCTGCCCATCCGAGTTGGATTCGTCGGCTAACCTCTTTATCGAAGTTGGATTTACCTAGTTGGACCATTTGGCCACCACACTTCTGTTCCACGCCTGTGGCGTTTGTCCCTCGATAATGACGGAGTTGTATTGCCTCTGAAGGACTTTAAGTACTGGTGATCCACCCGTTTTCAGAAGCTCTGTCGTTATTCCGTCATCCCCGGGTGCCTTGTTGTTTTTAAGCTGTTTGAGAGCCGTCCTTATCTCGTAGAGGCTGACGTCCGGGATATCTTCGGTCGGTATAGTGTCGGGTTAAACGGGCTCTTGCCTCGCCTGCCGTGCTATTTGCAAGGCATTGCGATGAGGTGTAGAGCTGCCCATAAAACTTTTCAAGTTCTCTCAAGATCTCGCTTGGGAGAAATTACATAATTTACGATTGACATTTTTTATTTGTTTTTCTAATTGACCCTTATCACTTGTTTCCCAATTCTACATGTTAAGCAAAAAGTGGCAGTGACCTCACCTTGAGTCACTCCCGGAAGAGCAGACTTTATTTTCTTGGATCATGATCTGTGATAATCTGGCACGATTTATACTGACAGTGCAGCATAACTATACGTACACCAGCTATTTCTTTTACTCATAGCTTGGCTCCGTGGGATAGACAAAGATACTTAACAACTATGGTGTTACATATATATGTCACAGGCGAGTGAAGCGAGCTGTCGTCGTCGCATTCACCCGTCGTCAGATTGCGGCTCGCTTCGCTCTCCGCAATGCTCCACCCGATAAAAAGGTCAAAATAAGGCGTATTTTTATTAAAAAGGGGGTCTACAGGGGCAGGAAGGCCGGCAACGACTTTATGTTACTTTTTACTATAATTACTATAAGGATGGAATTCTACCAGTGCACTTTTCAGTTTCAAAATTATTTCCGGCCGAAACTGGTCCAAATAAGGAAAATAAAATTGAAGGCTGATTTCATTCGTGATTCGTCCCATTTCAAGATTTCTTACAGAAAAGTACTGTCTTTCACACACTCCTCGCGTAGGTAGCATTGTTTCCGTAGGATTTATTTAAATATTTTATATACCTAACTCAAAGTGCGAGGAAATAGAACTGAAAGGCGCTGTCCATATATTTTCCGTCCACGATTCCATCAATCCAGATTCAGAGCCATCTCCCAAGAAGTTGAAGTTGATTTCGCGATAGACTGCGATAGACAAGGTAAGGTAGTATGCATCGTTTGACGTAACAGGGAAAAAGAAAAAAAAAGTAATTGTTTTATTTGGGTTTTGGCAAGGCGTACATAACGAAAATCGAAAATATTAAATTATACATATTTGGATACCGTAATTCTTGAAGAATTGCATGAAAAAGTTAGATCTTTACTCTCCGCACAAAGTAAAATGATTTAAAACTTTACTGAAACGCCAAGTTATTTGAAGAATTCCATTGTTTGTTTAATACCATCTAGCCAGCGACGACATGGGAATGTCACGGTGTTACTCGCTCATGAAATGCCTGCTGATCATTTTCAACATAATCTTTCTGGTAAGTATTGAAAGAAAACTGCGTTTAGTTTAGTCTTCGCAATGTCGTTGACCCTTTTGATATCAGATAGAAGGTTACCAAATTTTATAATTTAAATGTTTTGTCAATAACCTTGCAAGGGTAGGTATGAATACAGGATGGTTTTTGAGAAGGGCGGTGCGGTGACAACCAAGTCCAACTGAATTTACGAGAGTTAGAGAAAAGTCGTGAAAGAATTCATGCCCTCGTTTTAGAAGAAAACCAAAACTAGAGATTTATTAATTAACACGGTTATTAAAAACCAATTACATTAATTAAAAGGATAAAAATTACATAAAATCGTCAAAACAGTAGTATATACACATAAACAGAATGTCAATATGATATATAACATTATAGTACATACATTTAAGCCAATCAAATCAAGACCAACACACAGAATACAGTAAATTTAGTAAGGTAATAGTTATTATAGATTTAATCTGCAAAGACATATTGACCTGAATTTTCATGCCATTAAAAACCTAAATTTTTAAGCCATAATAGATGATGTAGATGGTTTTTGTGGTAAGCCTGATTTTTTTATTTGGACGAGGACTTGGGCCACGTTTCTTTTTTGTCATCAAAAACATAAAAATTATTAATAATTTTTATTATTCTTTGAATCTTTTTGCATTTTTATTTTCTCAGCCTACTAAAATAAACATTTGCGTGGAAAGAGCTAGAGCTTTTTTTATTTTGTATGATCCAGGCGCTGATTTTCCCGAATAGCTACTAAACTATTAGAATTTATTCTATACTACTAATATAGTAAATTTCAAAGTTTGTAAGGATGGATGTATATTTGTTCCTCTATCACGCAAAAACTACTGAAATGATTGGGCTGAAATTTGGTATGGGTATATTTTGGGACCTGGAATAATATAGGCTTTTTTATCCCGATAAACTGTGAGCGAAAGCCCGGGCAGCAGCTAGTATATTATTAATAGTAAAGTAGTTAAGTACCTATACATAGAATTATATTAAGTTACTAGCGACCCGCCCCGGCTTCGCACGTGTGCAATGCTGATACTAAATCATACATATAAACCTCCTATCTCCTCTTGAATCACTCTATTTATTAAAAAGACGACATCAAAATCCGTTGCGTAGTTTTAAAGATCTAAGCAAACATGGGGATAGACAGACAGCGGGAAGCGACTTTGTTTTATACAATGTAGTGAAAAGAACAACATTTTGTATTTTTACCCGACTACCGGAGGGTTATGATTTTAGCACCCTATGTATGTATGTAGCCGATTTCTTTGTTCCCACGTAGCGCTGAAACTACTACTTCGATTTCAACAAGTGAGGTATCGATTGATTCTTCTCAATACCCCGATGGTTATAGGCTATATTGTGTTCGACAAAATTGAGGATCTTAAGAGATAGCTGGGTCTAAATTACACCTGGAACACTTCGATAGCGCGATAAAATTTTGCAAGAGACGACATTTAGTTACAGTTCGAGTCTAATTTAGTTTGATGTGATGAGTGAAGGATGACACACCCGTTGCCATGGAGACCTCCTGTGTACAGCTGTTGGCATGGCAACTATTTATTTGTTACCATGGCAACGGGTCATCTAGGGATGGGCAAATGAAAAAAATGTATCGATATATGTATGGTAACAAAAAGGTGTAAAAAAAATACAGTTAAAAACTAAAAGCCGACTACATAAAAGTTTTAAAAAAGCGTTCACCTATTGTCCATAGCATTTTGTTTTGATACTTAGGTAGTCGGAGGCCTTTGTTACTAATTGTACCCTAGGTATATGGGGTGGGTGCCTCCGACTACCTTAGTATCAAAAGAAAATGCTATGGACAATAGGTGTACGCTTGTTTAAGACTTTTATGTAGTCGGGTTTTAGTTTTTAACTATATTTTTTTAATGCTTGATCTGGCGGCTGGGACCGAGAGTTAGCACAAAAAGCTACGTATTTCGTCTTTTGTAGGTACATCTAGAGTGAGCCATTAATACTGAGCCAGTGCATGACTATCCGGAGACCATTTTCAGCGTGCTTTTGAGCGATCGCCCAAGTATCTGTACTGTATGTAATGTTTACCTACTTAATATGATCAGGGAGAGGAGGGCGCAGGAGGTAGGTGGCCCTGCAGTGGGCGATGCAGTCTAGTCGGTGACAACTAAATTAATATTAGGTATTTACGTACCTAATGCTTGTTATTTCATCATGTTTCAGTTTAAAACTCCTATTGAACGGACGACGTGCGGTTGCTCTAATAATATTCGAATTTATTAATTGTTTATTCCCTATTGACTGATTGCTGTTTTCGGTCCCTCTCGTTTTCACTCAAAGGATCTGGACGTGTTGCTCCTCCTAGTGGGCGGACTTGGGTGAGATAGATCTATTTCTAAACCTGCTGTACCCGATCCGAGGCGTGACTTGAAAACTTTTTTGGAACCAAAATTTGATCACTGGTGAGATTTGAACTCGGTGTCGCTGCGTCGAGGTCGGGTATCGAACCAACTGAGCCAACAGTTCAGTGTGTCGCCGCTGCGAAATTATCAACTAGTTGCCATGCTTAGCTACGGATGTTGTGAATCGACGGACATCGACCCCGCCGGTGCCTTTTGTTGCAAATCATGCAACGTTAATTACCACTGCCAGTGCATTTTGCCCGCAAAAGCCAAAAGGCCAACCAAGGAATTTAAGTCTTCGTGGATATGTCCTGACTGCTTGTCGAAGAAAAGGAGGTTAAAATCGGACACTACTCCTGTGCGCTCGGGTATACGGGAAAGTAAGGATAAAGAGACTGCGAAGGAGTCCCCGTTACCTACTCCTGACCCCGAGGTTCCTGAGAATAAAACACCTTTACAGAGCACACCTCTTCTGCAGATACCTGTAAGCCCCACCCTAGATTGCGCAGAAATTATAAGGATTGAAGTCGAGAAAATGAATGTCAAATTAGAGTCTTTTTAGGCCCTTTTTTCTAAAGAAATTTCTTCCCTTAAGCAGGAGTTAAAAGATAAAAGTTTCTATGGAATTCATGAATCAAGCAAAATTGATAATTTGGAAACCAAAACAATATGATGCTATGAGTACCGAGGTTCATTAAGGGCATCCATGAAGGAATTGGAACGGGATACTAATGCAAGAAACCAATGGGCTAGACGCTCCAATATTGAGATTTTCGGAATTCCGGAGAAAAAAGGTCTTATGGACATTATGCGAAAACTGGCTAGACGTTCGCAATTTGTGCTTCTGCCGTACGACATCGACTTCGTCACCCGCATTGCGCCATCTTCAACGGAAGTGAATAAACCGAAGCCTATATTGTTCTGCGGATGTTGGGTCGCTCCAGGAAAGTCGAATTCTTACGAGCCCTAAACTCTCTCAATCGGGCGAAGGCATCAAACTTAGGTTTTTTGGGTAAAGATTTTCCCATTTATTTCAGAATCAGAATCAATAACTTTATTTCTTTAGGCTTACAAAATAAGCACTTAGACAAGTCAAATTTTATACTATAAACATAGTTATTATTATCAAATAAGAAATAAGGTGTTTTTGATATGCTCTTCACTTCAATTTTTTGTCCACTAGTGGAAGAAGTGAAAAAGAAACCACTAGCACATTATAATATCACTTATGTGTCTAATACATGTTTATTTTGCCTATCTAAATCTAAATTTAATGCGATTTAGATACATGTCAATATTTCTATAAAGCTAAACAGAACATTGAATTTCTTACATACTACTGACAGTGCGGAACGGAGCGACATCTGGCCAAGCATTAACATCATTGATGTAATCATCTATGGAGTAAAAAGCCTTCCTGATAAGATTTTGTTTAATGTACTGTTTAAATTTACGAATAGGGAGTTCAGTTGCTTCAGATGGAAGCTTATTATAGAACCGCACGCAATTGCCCATAAATGATTTCCCTACTTTTCGTAATCTATATGCTGGGATGTGTAATTTGTTCTTGTTTCTTGTATTTCTATTGTGAACATCACACTTTTTCAAAAAGCTATCTCTATTATTGTGCGTATACATTAGATTTTCATAGATGTATTGCGATAATACTGTCAAAATATTTATTTCTTTAAATAATTCCCTCAAAGAGTCACGTGGCTTTAATTTATAAATTGCGCGTACAGCCCTTTTTTGAAGAACAAAGATAGCCTGGATGTCAGCTGCCTTTCCCCAAAGCAAAATACCATAGGACATAATACTATGAAAGTAACTGAAATAAACTAACCTAGCTGTATCTTCATCGGTAATATATCTAATTGTACGAACTGCATAGGCTGCTGAACTAAGTCTGCCTGCGAGAGCATCAATTTGCGGTTTCCATTGAAGAGTGGAATCAATATGCAAGCCTAAGAAAACGGTAGAGTCTACAAAGTGAACAATCTCATCCTTTAGCATTATCTTAGTTGGAAATTCTTTTACATTTGGTAACATGAATTTAATGCACTTTGTTTTTTTAGCATTAAGTAAGAGGTTATTGGCGGTGAACCAATCTAGTACGTGTGAAAGCGAATCATTTACATCGTCATAATTACATTTATTTCTGTCAACTTTAAAAATCAGTGAAGTATCATCAGCAAATAAGACTATATCACACAGATCTTTTGCTAAAAAGGGGAGATCATTTACGTATACTAAAAATAAAAAAGGACCTAATATTGATCCTTGCGGGACGCCTAATTAAATTTTTGAGCCCCTAGATCTTTCTTTGCCAATAGCTACTTTTTGAACTCTATCAGATAAATATGATTGCATAAGGTCCAGTGCCTTGTTTTGAATTCCATAGTGACTCAATTTTCTAATTAATGTACCATGATCTACACAATCAAAAGCCTTAGAAAGGTCACAGAATATACCAATAGCGTTTTTCGCTTTATCCCAGGCATCCAATATATGCTTTAGTAAAACTGTACCAGCATCGGTTGTTGATCTACCTTTGGTGAAGCCAAATTGTTTTTTATGGAGTAGCCTATTAAGGACAAAATGAGAGGACAGCTGTGTGAGAATAATATTTTCTAGGAACTAGCAGTATCTAATATATCTTGTTCTGATGACCCTAATGTTCTATTTACCAATCTTTTTAATGTTATAAACAGAGAACACAGTGAAATATTCAAACTTAAAACATGCACAGTTAGAGACAGGGTCGGGTTTACTGATTGGGCTACTCCCGGCATTTATAGAAGTAGGAATAGACTATACGATCTTTATGGTGCTAGAGAAGCTATGTTACATGATCCTGTGTTTCTCTTGTATGTAACCAACTACTCGAAAACATTTAAGAAAGTCTGCAACACAGCAAAGTGCCTATTCTTAAGGAAAAATATTGTAAACTCATCTAATAAAATAAAAGCAACATGGAAACTAATAAATAACGAAACTAGTAAATCAAAGCCACGTAACAGAGAAATAAGGTTAAAAATTAATAATTCAATTCTTATACATGAAAAGGATATTGCTGATGCTTTTGATGCATTCTTCTCCGATATACCTAAAGTTGTTACCCCGACTCTAAACTCCTCCCCTTAGATGGCGGTTGAATTATTAGAATCATCTGTTGAAAAATGTAAAGAGGTCTTTATATTTACTCATGTAAATGCCAATTATATAGTCAAAACGTTTAAGTCTATTAACATCAAAAATACTGAGGATCTCTGGGGTATCTCAACCAAAGTACTAAGTTCAATTATAAAGGAAGTGGCTCCTTGTTTGGCCTTTATTTTCAATAGTTGTGTCGACGCAGGAGTTTTTCCTGATCTCATGAAATATAGTAAACTGGTTCCTCTTTTTAAATCTGAAAGTCACACTGATCCGGCCAACTACAGACCAATTTCAATACTTCCAGCAATAAGTAAAATTTTTGAAAAAATTATTCTCACTCAGTTGTCCTCTCATTTCAACCTTAATAGGCTACTCCATAAAAATCAATTTGGCTTCACCAAGGGTAGATCAACAACCGATGCTGGTACAGTTTTACTTAAGCATATATTGGATGCCTGGGATAAAGCAAAAACGCTATTGGTATATTCTGTGACTTTTCTAAGGCTTTTGATTGTGTAGATCATGCTACATTAATTGGAAAATTGAAACACTATGGAATTCAAAACAAGGCACTGGACCTTATGCAATCATATTTATCTGATAGAGTTCAAAAAGTAGATATTGGTAAAGAAAGATGTAGGGGCTCAAAAATTGAATGAGGCGTCCCGCAAGGATCAATATCCTTTCTTATTTTTAGTATACGTAAATGATCTCCCCTTTTTAGCAAAAGATCTGTGTGATATAGTCTTATTTGCTGATGATACTTCACTGATTTTTAAAGATGACAGAAATAAATGTAATTATGACGATGTAAATGATGCGCTTTCACACGTACTAGATTGGTTCACCACCAATAACCTCTTACTCAATGCTAAAAAAACCAAATGCATTAAATTCATGTTACCTAATGTAAGAGAATTTCCAACGAAGATAATGCTAAAGAATGAGATTGTTGACTTTGTAGACTCTACTGTTTTCTTAGGGTTACATATTGATTCCACTCTTCAATGGAAACCCCAAATTGATGCTCTCGCAGGCAGACTTTGTTCAGCGGCCTATGCAGTTCGAACAATTAGATATATTACCGATGAAGATACAGCTAGGTTAGTTTATTTCAGTTACTTTCATAGTATTATGTCTTATGGTATTTTGCTTTGGGGACAGGCAGCTGACATCCAGACTATCTTTGTTCTCCAGAAAAGAGCAGTACGCGCAATTTACAAATTAAAGCCACGCGACTCATTGAGAGAATTATTTAAAGAAATAAATATTTTGACAGTAATATCGCAGTACATCTATGAAAATCTTATGTATACGCACAAAAATAGAGATAGCTTTTTGAAAAAGTGTGATGTTCACAATAGAAATACATACAAGAAACAAGAACAAATTACACATCCCAGCATATAGATTACGAAAGGTAGGGAAATCATTTATGGGCAATTGCGTGCGCTTCTATAATAAGCTTCCATCTGAAGCAACTGAACTCCCTATTCGTAAATTTAAACAGTACATTAAACAAAATCTTATCAGGAAGGCCTTTTACTCCATAGATGATTACATCAATGATGTTAATGCTTGGCCAGGTGTCGCTCCGTTCCGCACTGTCAGTAGTATGTAAGAAATTCAATGTTCTGTTTAGCTTTAAAGAAATATGGACATGTATCTAAATTGCATTAAATTTATATTTAGATAGGCAAAATAAACATGTATTAGACACATAAGTGATATTATAATGTGCTAGTGGTTTCTTTTTCACTTCTTCCACTAGTGGACAAAAAATTGAAGTGAATAGAATATCAATAACACCTTATTTCTTATTTGATAATAATAACTATGTTTATAGTATACAATTTGATTTGTCTAAGTGCTTATTTTGTAAGCCTAAAGAAATAAAGTTATTGATTCTGATTCTGTCTGATCATCTGCCGCTGGTCATTGAGTGCAATATAAGCCTTGTAAGACCAAAATGCATGATCCCTGACCTACAACTCAACAAAGTAATTTGGGGAGAAAGAGACGAGAGTCAAACAGCAAAATACCATGAACTATGTCATGAGGGGCTACGTAACATAGATTTTCCGTCTGAATTTATAGAGTGTGGTGGTGGATCATGCAGTTTGGAAGAGCATAAGCCGGTGCTCGATAAGCTTTACCATGGCATAGTAAGTATCTTATGTGATGCAGTTATTAAGACTAGTGAGCGGCGCATGCAAAACAAAGGTAGGCATCTCTGTGGTTGGAATAAGCATGTCTCTGAGGCTCATAAGGTGGCCAGGCTTAACTTCAAAATTTGGATTATGCATAATAGACTATCATCTGGTAAAATTTTTGAACACATGGATGTAACGCGTAAAATATTTAAGAGCCGTTTAAAATGGTGCCAAAATAATCAGGAACAAGTTAAAATGGACATACTAGCAAAACACAGGGCAGCAAAAGATTTTAGGAAATTCTGGAAGTCGACGGGTAAGTATGATGTTAAGCCTGGCCTCCCGGTGAGTGTGGATGGAAAAAGTGAGACGGAGCAGATTTCCAACTTGTTTAGAGATCATTTTAGGGTTCATTCTCCACGGGGACCTTCGTCTGCACTCCCCATCTCTGCTGAGCCGGATCGTCAGGGAGAGGCGCCGCAAATATGCTTTACTGCAAAGCAAGTAAGGAAAGCTCTGAGTAAAATGAGCGGCGGCAAATCTCCCGGCCATGATGGTATCAGTGTGGAGCATCTGAGACATGCGGGTGTTCACCTACCGAGTGTGCTGGCTCTGTTCTTCTCGATGTGTATCAGTCACTCCTATCTACCTCATGACTTAATGAAAACCATCGCGGTACCCATTGTGAAGGACAGAACCGGTGATATCTCCGACAAAGGGAATTATCGCCCTATCTCGTTGGCAACAACGATAACTAAAGTGCTGGACAGTTTGCTTAGCACTTACTTGGAAAAAATTTCTCATCTACATGACGCGCAGTTCGGATTTCGATCCGGACTTTCTACTGAAAGTGCCATAGTGAGTCTTAAGCATACTGTTCAGTACTATACTGATCGTAAAACGTCGGTACATGCCTGTTTTCTTGACCTATCCAAAGCCATTGACCTAGTGTCCTATGACGGGCTCTGGAGAAAGTTGAGAGACAGGGGTGTGCCGGCGGAAATGCTCAGTATATTTAGATATTGGTACGCTAACCAAACGAATTTTGTTAAATGGGCGGGTTCACTATTTGAAGCATATCTGTTGGAGAGTGGGGTAAGGCAAGGAGGGTTGATATCTCCTCTACTGTTCAACATATATGTGAACGATCTCATCGTGGGGCTGAGCAGCATGCGTGTCGGATGTCGGATAGATGGCGTAAGCATCAATAACACTAGTTATGCGGATGACATGGTGCTGCTCTGCCCAACGGCGGGTGGCCTACAACAACTGTTGAAAGTATGTGAGGTATACGCTGCTAATCATGGACTTCTATACAATGTAAAAAAAAGGAATACATGGTCCTTGAAGTCTCCGGCAAAGGTCCAGATAAGAGCACGAGCATCCAAAATATTACCCTTAATGGCATGAACGTAAGAAGAGTTAATAAATTTAAATATCTTGGACATATAATTGCCGACGACCTCAAAGATGATGCTGATATTGAAAGGGAGCGTAGGGCGCTGGCAGTTAGAGGTAATATGCTGGCCCGCAGGTTTTCCCGGTGTACTGAGCATGTAAAGATAACGCTTTTCAAAGCTTACTGCCAAAACATGTACACAGGAAGCTTGTGGGTTAGACACATCAAAAACTCGCCAATATAATAATAGATTCAGGATGATGTTGGGTCTGCCTCGCTTCTGTAGTGCATCGGGGATGTTTGCTGAATATCAAACGGATAGCTTCGGTGCCATCATTTGCAAAAAATCTACATCCCTGATCCGCAGAATGCGTGACAGTCACAACAGCATCCTGAAAACATAGCGGATAGATACTCGTCGTCGCTGTGGGCAAGCCTGATTCGCAGAGTGATCCCGGGAAAAATCCCGCTACTCTGGTGAGATCACTCTGGGAATGAGTCCTGCGTTTATTTTTATATCTTGATCTCGTCTCGATATACTAACTAACCATTTACTGTATTTTTTTACTGTGTTACTAACCCTCTATGGATCTATGTTGTCCGAAATAAAAGGATTTTATTTTTTTATTTATAATGGCTCGTTTGTCTGACTCCAGTCCTGTCCTGCACTTTTCTTGCGAGGATGATTTAAAAAAGATTGTTTAGGAATGAGTTAATTTTTTGCTCACATGTTTTGAGTTTTTGGTTCCTTGTTTTTGTATATTTTTCAGATTTTATTATTTTTAACTTCGGAATGCGGCAACTTTTTTGTAACTGTTATTAGTTAAAACCTATATTTACTTTTTCTCACTTGGCTCGGTTAAACATATTTTATTAATTGTACTCGTATATCATTTCTATAAGATTACTTGCGTAGTTAATGTATTAAGATCGATATTACAATGTATTCTATAAATGATTTAAAAATATACTATCAAAATGTTCAGGGCCTCCGGACCAAGTGTAACACTCTTTTTTGAATGTGTTATGCTATGATTATGATATTATTTGCCTGAGTGAATCGTGGCTTATGGATGGAATCTTCAGTTCTGAATGTTCTGATGGTCGTTAAAGTGTTTATAGGAGTGATCGGGATTACAAAAAGCGTGGAGATTCATTTGGTGGTGGAACGCTTATTGCCGTACGTAGAGAGCTGCCTGTTTCTGCTTTCTCATGTGTTCCCTTTGAAAATTCGTATGCAGATGGCATTGAGGTGGTAGTGGATTTGAATCGTAATTCTAAATTGAGAATTTACTGTTGTTATTTCCCACATGGCACAGATCATCAAATAATGGAGGAATATTTTTTCGACTTAGTTTCGAATAATTTATTGAGTACTCCAAATGATGTTTTTCTTGTTACTGGTGATTTCAATATTACTCATGGACAGTGCGATTTTTCTGGCTCTTTACCTAGGCTAGTTAATTCACATGTAGACTCATTTGCAGCGGCGTTTCGAATAATTTATTGAGTAATCCAAATGATGTTGTTCTTGTTACTGGTGATTTCAATATTACTCATGTACAGTGGGATTTTTCTGGCTCTTTACCTAGGCTAGTTAATTCACATGTTGACACATTTGCAGCGGCGTTTCGAATAATTTATTGAGTAATCCAAATGATGTTTTTCTTGTTACTGGTGATTTCAATATTACTCATGGACTGTGGGATTTTTCTGGCTATTTACCTAGGCTTGTTAATTCACATGTAGACTCATTTGAAGCGGCGTTAGACAGGTTCCTCTCTTTTACAGGATTTGAGCAATTTAATTATATTTCAAATCAAAATTAAAGGTTTTTAGATCTAATTATGGGCAACTTCTTTTGTAAATTGGTAAGATCAACTTATCCTTTGGTACCGGAAAATATTCATCATCCTGCACTTGAGTTCACACTATCTGATCTCAAATGTAACGTAATCCGTCCAGCTCCACGTACTGTTTATCTTTTTCAGAGGCTGTCAATAAAGCACTAAAACGAAACGAATTGGTATTCCTGTTTGAATGTTCACGACATCGAAATCGGTGTCCAATCTTTTTATAAAATTCTTAATTACATAATTAATAAATATGTCCCCAAGAAAGCTTACAAATCAAACAATCGTTTTCCAGTTTGGTGTACTAAACCATTAATCAAAATAATTAAAGAAAAACGCAAATACCATACGAGATGGAAAATTTACGAAAATAAAATTGATTATGACACTTTTAGCATGCTTAGAGCTAGACAAAAGGAATGTGAATCAGAATGCTATATTAATTACATAAAAATGTCTGAGCATAAAATAAAAACTAATAGTAACCACTTCCGGTCATTTGTGAAATCTAAAAAAAGGGCCGATGATCTGCCTGACACAATGAATTACAACAATACCCAGAGTTCAGATGGAAATGTTATTGCAGGTCTTTTAACTCTTACTTTCAGTCAGTCTTCGAGCCTGCAACGCCTGGTCATGTTTCTTCAAATGTTAGCAATTGCAATTCGAATATGGTTATCACCTTGGGCAATATTGAAATATCGACGGATATAGTTAAAAAATATCTAGATCGTTTCGATGTTAATAAAGGTAGCGGGCCTGATGGCATCTTTCCCATGTTTTTGAGGCAATTTAGTGATGCTTTAACATTACCTATCTTTCTTTTATTTCGTTTGTCTCTTCACACTGGTTGCATACCTAAAATATGGAAGCAATCTTTTCTTGTGCCAGTTTTTAAATCAGGCAATAAAAATGACATTCAAAACTATAGGCCTATATCTAAACTCTGTACAGTTGCCAAAATGTTTGAAAAAATTGTCTACGATACACTATTCCCAGTTATGAGACCACAGATCATTAGTGAACAGCATGGTTTTTAATAAAACCATGCTGTTCACTAATGATCTCGGTGGAACGCTTGCTAACCACCGAGACCAATCTTTTTGAATTCACCCATGTGGTATCTGATGCTATGGATAATGGTTATCAGGTAGATGTTGTATATACAGACTATTCCAAAGCATTTGATAAGGTATCCCATTCCCTCCTAATTTACAAACTATCTAAGGTTGGAATTCATGGAGATCTTATAAGATGGCTGGAATCTTACTTACGATGCCGAAGTCAGGCTGTCACTGTTAAAGGTTACTGCTCTACATTTGTACCAATATCATCTGGTGTTCCCCAGGGGTCCCATTTAGGTCTGTTACTATTCTTAATATTTATTAATGACGTCACTGAAACCTTTCTTCATTCAAACTGTTTAATTTATGCTGATGACACAAAAATTCTCAAGAATCCGACTGTCTTTTGCTTCAAAATGACCTGACTAGACTTCGATTATGTTAGGCATGACATTCTACTAAGCAAACTTGAAGTATATGGTGTGAGAGGAAATACTCTACAATTGATCAAGTCGTACTTAGAAAATAGAAAACAATTTACTAAGATTACAAGTATTAATTACAAAACTAAAACTGAAGAAAGCCACCTCTCACGAGAACGGATAGTAAAATATGGCGTCCCCCAAGGGAGTGTGTTAGGTCCTCTACTATTTATTATTTATATAAATGACCTTCCAATGGCAACCACTCACCCAGTATCACTATTCGCTGATGATAGCACGGTTACTGTAGCTTGTAATAACATTGACACTTATAAAGATGATATTAAATTAGCTTTGACTTCAATTATAGACTGGTTAAATAATAATAACCTTAAAATTAACATAAACAAGACAAAGATCATACACTTTAGACAACGCGATAATGCATCTGCAAAAACAATTGACATTAATTACAACAATAACGAAATCGAAGAGGTGGATAATACAAAATTTCTGGGCGTGTATATTGATAAGAAACTAAATTGGAAATCACACGTAGAAGCTCTTTGTAAGAAAATCAACAGCTCAGCATATGTCCTCTACAAATTAGCACCAATTGTCGATATAGATACCTTGCTAATTGCTTATCATGGTATAATTGCTTCTAATATTAGATATGCAATATTGTTTTGGGGGAATTCGACAGATGTTTTAAAAGTCTTTAAATATCAGAAGCGCTGCATCAGAACCATGTTTCACCTTAAAGTAACTGACACATGTAAACCCTTTTTCCTTAAGTATAAAATTTTGACTCTACCATCACTGTATATTTTAGAGACAGCTATGTTTGTCAGAAATAATCAAAATCTCTTCGGCCGACCTTCGGATTTCGTTGTGCGCAATAGGCGCGACAACAATAAAGTCTGTCATATAAAAGTAAAAACCACAATGATGGGCAAAAGTATCTTTGCTATGGCACCCTCCATATATAATAAATTACCACAATCTATAAGACTGCTGCCGAATATGGAGTTTCAGAGAAAGTTAAAAACCATTCTTTCAACTAAATGCTATTATGCTATAAATGAATTTTTAATTGACAAAGATTTTTCTGCTTCATGACATTCGTTATTCTTAAGTTGCTTTCAGCATTAGTCTCAATTCCAGTTTTATTTTATTGTTAGCCAAGTTTATTTGATTTTTGTTATTTGTACAAAGATATTGCACACCGTAAAGGTAGGAATACATTGACACATACTTATAGACCTAAAAACACCTGTACCTACATGTATTTCATGCAATAAACGATACTTTACTTTACTTTACTTTAGACTTTTCAACTATTGTCAAACTAACTCCATATTTCTAAATGCAAAAAAGTGTAATATTATTTCTTTCTCTCGTAAGCCAAAGCCAATAATTTTTACGTATAAATTTAATGATATTGTTATTCCTAGAGTTCATGAAATTAGAGATCTTGGTGTATATTTAGATTCTAAGTTAACTTTTAAGATTCATTTTAATACCATCACTGCCAAAGCATATCGCATGCTTGGCTTTATTCTGGGAGTTTCTAGAGAATTCAAAAATTTTGATATATTATTACTTTTATACAATAGTTTTGTCAGGCCCATTCTAGAGTATGCATCGACGGTCTGGAACCCGCAATATCACATTCATATCTATGAAATTGAGAAGATTCAGAACAAATTACTTAAACATTGTAAGTACATATCGGTTTCCCTTTTACGAAATTGATAGCACAGCTAGCCTGCAGGACCGCAGAATTGTTTGAGACCAAGTTTTTCTATATAAGATTTTTTTGAGAAATTGAAATTTTTCTTGAAAAATTTCTTTTTTGCTTGAAAACGTTCATTTTCATTGCCTCCGACTATCTGCACGTAATAAAAAGACTTTGCTTGCCTAATGTAAACACAAAATACAGAATAAATATGTTCCTTAATCGAGTTAGTGAAATATATAACAAAAAGTTGTCAAGTATAGATATATTTAACTTGCCATTGCCAAAATATCGTAAAGAAATTAAATTAAGCGTTGCCAAAGCCTCATTATAATATTATAGTATGTAAATTGTCATGGTGTATATATATTTTTCTCTCTACTGTGATTGTATAATTAATGCAGTAGGTATGTTTTTGATATGTATATTCATAGTTTTTTTTATATTGCTCTGTTCATTTAGCTCTACATGTGTTACAAAATTAACAAGTATAAGAAACCTCACTGACCTCAAAATACAATCATGACTTAAAATACTTTCACTTATAGGTAGATAGATGGGTTGGGTGTGGGTACGGTCTAAGCGTGGGCTAGGTCTCGTCTCGTCTCGAGGGGACAACGCGATGAGTGAAGTACATATTGCATGTTGTGGTACAACAGGTGGTGGGAGTGGGGTGCGGCGGGTTCGCGCTGTGGGCGCTGTACGACGGCAGCGCGTCGGCGGAGCCGGGAGGGCGCGCCGGGCTCTGCGCGCTGGCGGGGTGGGCCACCGCGCTGGTGGCCGGTGCACTGCTGGCGCTGGCCGGCGCCGCACGCTCCTCCGCGTCGCTGCTGGCCGCCGCCTTCGCTCTGCTAGCCCTCAGGTACCTTACCTACTTCATCATTAACACTCTTAATAAACTATCTAACGTTCCGCCCCTCAGTACGGGACTGCGCTAACCTCCTACGGACTCCGTAGGAAGTCCTGAAGATTTTCGACTCGTCGGGTACTTGATTTCGTGGCGTAGTTGTTAGGTGTGGCAGTACCGCACTGAGGAACGGACGGGGGTTCGATTTTTTTCGGGATATCATTTAATAACTATTAACTAAGTAGTTAATAGTTAGCTCCTAGCAATATGGTCGTGATCATTTTAGTTTCAAGTCTGAATCTAGATCTAGATAGAGAATCTAAACCCTAATCCAGAGCAGTTAAGTCCACTTCAGTACGAAACGAACAAATAGCATCTCGTACTAGTTTTATTTTTTGTATTATATCCAATTAAAATGGGGTCTAATTTTTTTGAAATTCGCACCCTACAGGTGAAAGTTGTGGAGTACCGGATCCTGTAATCCTGCTCAATCGACCATCTTGTAGTTCAATACACAATCTTCTCGAGTGTAAAAATTGCCAGAGGTAATTACACAGTGATTTACCCACCCCAAGATTATCCAACCCGTGCAAAAGACTTAAAATATTAACGTTATTATAAGCGTTATCAATATCAACAAAGCAACCAACCGTTGCTGTACTTTTGCTAAATCCCGATTGGATTCGTGAAACCAACCTTGTCAAATTGTCCATGCAAGATCTCGATCTTCTGAAGCCTACTGTTTCATCTGAGAAGTAATCATTTCGCTCTAAGTACCACTCGAGCCTGCGTGTGAGAATTGTATGAAGTATCTTGCATAGACAAGATAACAAGGCTATTGGTCTAAAAGACGTCACAGCAGTGGGACTATTATCAGCATTTGGTATAGGAACTATTTTAATCTCTCTCCATTGTAGCGGAACAAAGCTGCAGAGGATAAATCTATTATATAATGATACTAGTATATGTTTGGCTTCATTTGGAAGGTTCTTTATCATTGTGTATGAGATATCATCCGAGCCTGGTGCAGTATCAGTATTCTTAATTGTGTTCTCAAGTTCCTGTACCTTAACCGGCGATGATAAGAGAGCGTTCACACTAGAAAACGTAGGAGCAGGAGGACTCACATAATCGGGCGCCAGATTAACTAGTAATGATTCAGCTGCTTCGCGTGTAATATCTGTCTTTATTGATTTTTTTCCCTTGAGCCATCTCATTTTAGTCCACATGTCTCCAGCGGACGTCACACTATCAATACCATCACAAAAGCCCTGCCACGCCTTACTCTTAGCTGATCGTATAAATTTTTGTGCTGCGCTTACATTTAATTGTAGATCACTTAAGTTATTTGGAGTAGGGTTTCTTCTAAAAGTTGCAAGCGCACGACGTCTCTCAGCTACAGCTTTCGAGATATCTTGATTCCAATATGGTTTTGGAGTGAATTTCTTATGTTGAAGCGGGTTTTCAGCAATTCGAACATAAGGTATAGACTCGTCACATAATCAGAGTTCGTCGACTTGTTGTTACCACAATTCGATTGTCAACGATTTACAGATCGATGAAAACGTACTGTTGAGACGAAACTGGGAAATTGAGTCCGTCGTTCCAGAAAGGAAGATATTGAGTTCAGATGAGCAGCGATGTGAAGAAATTTACTCTCTTACTGTAGTAAGAGAGTAAATTTCTTCACATCGCTGCTCAAGGATCTGTCAAGATGCTGTCAAGGATGACTGTGGTCGGTACGTAGTCAATCTCCCTTTCAATTCTGATGACAGTGCCGATCTACAGTGCCGATATGGTAAATCCAGAGATCCTGCAATCAAAAGATTTCATCACCTTGAGCGGAAGTTTGAGCGAGATCCTGAAATCAAAAGGAAGTACTCTGTTTTACGACTATTTAAACCTTGGACACATGGAGCGTGTCCCAGCAAGCATGTTGAGAGATCCAACAGCAGTTTACCTGCCACATCATGCTGTGATACGTAACGACAAAACTACAGCCAAAGTTTGAATAGTGTTGAATATTATTTCTTATATTCAATAGTGACTAAGGAAGAAATAGATGCCTCTACAAAGTCTTGTATAAGATGTGTCCAACGTCAAGAGTTTGGTGAAGATATAGACGAATTAAGAAAAGCTGAAAGGGTTAAAAACAAGAGTAGCCTCAAGTCTCTTAGTCCAACAATCGATCGAGACGGAATTTTACGTGTTGGTCGCATTGATAACGCAGACGTACAGGAAAACCTCAAGCATCCTATCATTTTGCCTCATAAGAATCATTTCACAGATTTGGTGATTGCGGAAGCGCACACACAAGGCAACACTGCATGGTGGTCTGACTTTGATGTTGCACTATTTGCGAAGGAAGTTTTGGATTGTCTCTGCCAAAACTTTGGTGAAGATGTTTGTTCGCAAATGTGTCACATGCAAAAGATACGCAGCGGCTTCTCAAACTCAATTGATGGGCCAGCTCCCGACGAGTAGAGTTACTCCAGCTCGAGCTTTTCGCCATAGTGGTGTAGATTTTGAAGGTCCGATTAATGTTCGCACATCTAAGGGTCGCGGACACCAGTCTTATAAAGGCTATATTTGTCTTATAGTCTGCATGGTGACTAAAGCCATCCACTTAGAAGCCATTAGTGATCTTTCTTCACAGGGTTTCATAGCAGGTTTTAAACGATTTTTTGCACGATGTGGAGTGGTTACAGACCTCTGGAGCGACAACGGTACTAATTTTTTCGGTGCCGCCAAGGAGTTGCGCCAGTTAGTGGAGTTAAAAAGATCGTCTGTAGCTGCTGGAATGAGGGAATGGTTGGGCAATAATGGAACAGGCATTTTATCCCACCCCATGCTCCAAACTTTAGTGGATTATGGGAGGCTGGGATAAAATCCACCAAATTTCACCTCAGACGAATGATAGGCACTTCAGCTCTCACATTTGAAGACTTGTCGACGGTGTTGTCTCAAATTGAAGCATGCCTTAACTCCCGACCCCTATCCATGATGCCGAATGGTTTACGGGATCCATTACCTCTGACACCCGGTCATATTTTTATCGGTGAACCGCTGATAACAGTCCCAGATCGTAATTTCGAGGATCGCCATTTAGGATCTTTGAAACGGTGGCGAATTACGCAGCGTATGCTGCAGTAGTTTTGGCGGAGGTGGTCTCAGGAGTATTTGGTGCATCTCCTACACAGGTACAAATGGAACGAACGCACTCCTGAACCTAAAGTCAACGATATTGTTCTGTTGAAGGAGGATAATTTGCCTCCAGCTCGCTGGGTCTTGGGAAAAGTAGACGAAAGGCATGCTGGTTTGGACAAACTTAGTCGCGTTGTTACGCTCAAATGTAATGGATCGTTGATTAAACGTCGGATATTAAAATTGTGTATATTACCTGTATCTGATTGAATGTTATGTTAAGTTTAAGTTGTTAAGTTTGTTTATGCAGTCCACATATTTATATAAGAAGTTTGATTTGTTCAATTACGTTTATTGATTACAGTCCACATAATGTATGAAGTTAAGTTTGTTATTAGATTTTTACTCCTTTTGTGTGCACCCTACCTCATGTCATGGTGGGCGGGTCATTTTTGTTAGGTTAATAACATGCTAATTATGGCCGAGCTCTAGATTGCGCTAATGAAGCGTTTCGGGTTCTTGTAGGGGTAAAAATTATGGTTCTCGAATAAATTGGCTTTTACTATTCAGAATTCATAGTGTTGTTATTTGAACCACCTACCTGTACCAAGTAACTAGTACACTATTAATGTTCTATGCGAACAATGGTACAAAAATGCAACAATATTATTTCAATACGTATGCCTAGATGCAAATAGGTTTTAAAGCCTGGGATAACACAAGGAATCTTACGATTTATCAGAAAAAGAAAAAACATGCAAAGTAGGTACGCTGCGATCCCACAGACGAGACTATAAAAATAACATATCGAAGGTACAGAAACTTTTGCAATAATTTGATCAAAAAACTTTAAAGGAAATATGAACGAGAACAACTTCATAAAAATATGAAAAATAGTAAAATCTTTAGAAAACAATACATAATATTACTAACTTGGACTTGGATCTTTGACGCCTCAGTTAGACGGTCAACATCTTTGACGCCTCAGTTAGACTGTCAACATCTTGCCAACTCATTCCACAACCAAAATTGTGTTTTAGCCAGTTAAAACGACAATAATTGTTTAAAAGTGATATCAAAACTTACGTCATATAATAAAAACATAAAGAAACAGTTTATCCCAGCGCAATTATGTGAATTTCAGTGCGACTAAGTTAATTGTTGCATGTCATTAACGAACTTAGTTAAAAGTGAAGTGAGTGTCTCGTGCAATCAATTCTCGCGGTTACATGTACGACGTAAGGTGCAATTTAGCGTTCAGTGTAAGAGCGCTACCGCGTCAACGTCAGAGCGTGCTTTGAGACAAAGATTTTTCGAACAGAACGGACTCTTAATCGACACTACTGCGGTTTGCCTCAGTGAGATACTACTGTTCAACATGAAGACTTGTGCAGGTTGCCGTAGAAAAACGAAGGATAATAGCACAATAAGGTGACCAGTACACCATGTGAATTTTTTTTGTTCTCTACGGGCTAAACACTGACTATGTCTGCTGAGCGGAAAAAAACATGGAAGTGTCCTGAGTGTTGCGCTTCACAAAAAAAGGTGGGGATAATAGTCACACTCCCGTAAGGTCTAGCTCAGACTCACAAAATGTCACTATGAGAAAGAAGGCTGACTCCAATGTAGCAGAAAGTGAAAGTTCCTTGGGTCTGAAGGAAATAACCGAGCAACCTGCTAGACTCACCAACAGACTGGAGGATGTTACTCAATCGCTTAATTTCACTCAGGAGCTTAACTTTGAACATTAGAAGTATTTCTCGTAATTACGATGAGTTCGTAGTATTTCTGTCACGTTGAGATATAACACCTGATGCAATTATTCTTACTGAATGTTGGTTGAGTTCTTGTAATAATGTGATTCCTCAAATGTCGGGCTATAACGCGTATCATACTGAAACATTACACAACCAAAACAGTGGTGTTGTAGTTTATATTTTAAATACGCTTAAGGCAACAGTTTTTGAACCCAATATCGATGATGCTGATAGTCTACAAATTAAAATTGTTCTGATGTAGTCATTCTTGGAATTTACCGATCGCCCTCATTCGTTAACATTGACCGCTTTCTAAACTCACTAGAATCTTACCTCGAAATTGTATCAACCGATCCGGTTGTTATAGCTGGTGACATAAACATCGATATTGTAGATACAGTCTCCAATATTGAATACCTGTGTTTTGTGGCAGAAATAGGTTTTTGCCCGGCGATCACGGAGCCGACTAGAAAGTCTTCATGCTTAGACCATATCTACGTCAAGGGCAAGCAACATAACTCGAGTTTAGGCGTAGTATGCAAAACCGATATAACCGATCACTACGTTGCAATCTTAGGAATCGGTCTGAACGCGGATAAATCTCCAAGACCTAGTCGGTTTACTCTAAAAAGAGACTTTGACGCTATTAAAAAAGAGATGGAGGAGGTTAACTGGACGGATATTCTAGGTGGCTTAAGCGGAGTCAACGAGTTAACGAATGCTTTTACTTCGGTATTTACAGCAATTATTGACAAGCACACGCGTAGTGTAAGGGTATCTAGATCTAAGTTCAATCTAAAGCCCTGGATTACTCCAGGACTTATGCGCTGTATGCATCATCGCGACAGATTGCACATGCAAGCAAGGTTGGATCCTGATAACGACGTAAGCAGGCTCTCTTACACTCGTTACCGAAACTTTTTCTCTGAACTCACACGTAGATTGAAACTGGAATATGAAAACGCAGAGTTGCTGGCCAATAAAAATAACCCTAAAAAATTCTGGAAGACAATAAAATCAGTATGCCATATAAACACGGTTAAAGCGGAATCAGCGGAACTGTTAGCTCTCGCTGGCAGTAACGACCCCCAAGAGTCGCTCGCTAGACATATGTAACTCACACTTTATAGGACAGAGACTATCTAATAAAACCCTGCTAAGCCTTTCCAAATCTGAAGATGAGCTAACAAAAGCTATCCAGATTAGAAACACACCCGTTGATTCGTTCTTCATGGAACCCATCGATTCCAGAGAAGTCGAGAATCTAATCATAGGCCTTTCCAATGATAAAGTCCCAGGAATCGACGGTATAAGTAACTCTTTATTAAAAGCCCTTTGTAAATCAATCGTCGAACCTCTGACCATGATATTCAACGAGTTTATCTGCGGGCGTGTTTCCTGATGCCTGGAAACTTGCTGTTGTCTGCTCAATTCACAAAGGTGGTGTAAAAGACTTGGTAGATAATTATCGTCCCATCTCCCTTCTGTGTGCTTTCTCAAAGCTCCTAGATAAATTAGTAAACAGTAGACTAATTAATTTCATAGAATCTAAAAAGCTCGTATCTGACAGTCAGTTCGGTTTCCGTAAAGTCAAATCTACGGAAGACGCTGTCTCACTTCTAACTTCAATTATATCGTCACAACTACACTTGAGAGCAATAAAATCGCACATCCGCACATTTTTACTTAAAAGTTCAATTTTTTTTTTATTTGGAGCTTACAGCAAATTAAAATAAAATTAAATTAAAGTGCATAATCTAGGCATTCGCAGAACTGATAAAGGGTTGACATTTACCTTTAAAAACAACTCATTAGCAACAAAACAATAGACCCCCTTATGTCGCTCGATCCAGGTAAGGCCGGCGGCGGGATTTATCGCAGGTATAAAAGAGTGCATATTGAGGGAATGGTCATCGGAGTGGCCACGAGTTCCGCCTAGTTAACTCGCGCGCACGGACCGCTCCATTACATACGATCTCGGCAACGTTTTGTTGAAAACGTCTGCCGAGCCCGGCCCCGCAAAGTTTCGTTTTTGCTCGCGTTCGCGGTAGTGAAGTGAGTGAATGCGTTCCGCGCGGTGCGGATGAGTGCCAAAGACAGTGATAGCGCCGGGGGCAGGAAGCGGGATCCGCCGGACCCCGCCCCGCCCCCGATCGGTCGCGCGCCGGAAACCGCCCAAGAACTTGCCGCTCAACCCCAGCACAGTCGACAAATGACTGTCCGCCCCTCTACGAGCAAGCCCGCCCATGACGGTCGGTCTTCCCGTAGAGAGTCCACCTCAGATTCCTCTGCGGCGACAAGCCGCGCGACCAGCACGGACAGCGAAATGTCGTCGTCCACGACAAGACAAGCCTACGTACAGAAATACACGGCCGACTTCTTCGAAAGGAAGAAAAGGGAGGAAAGGAAGAAGAAGCCGAAAAAGACCCGCCCCGTAGCAGACAACCAAGTCGAGGCGGCCGCGATGCCGCCCCCCGCCCCCCCCGCCGGCGCCACGCAGCCGACTAAACGGTTCTCCTCAAGAGAATGGCACGACAGTGACCTCAAACACATGGCCATGCTCGTGAAACAGGGCGTACTGTCCCCGGACTTTCTTACGCTTTCCAAGGAATTCTTCAGTGAGAGGGAGAGATTCCTAAAAAATCAAGAGCAGAACATGCCCACACCAGAGAACCCACCGCCAGCAACACCCGGCTCAAAAAAGAAATGGGTGGAAAGTTCCCCTCCTACCGAAATGGCAAAGCGCAGGGCCACAGAGGATACATGGGACGCGCTACCACAAAGATTACCACCGAAACAAGACAGACCAGCAACGATGTCACCAGCGTCCACGGGGTCGACGCGGTCGACAACCTATGCTTCACTGGCGGCTACTCCACCCAAAACGACGAGCAGCGCCCAAGCCACTCAACCAAACGAAACAGCAACCGCCCGCCCTACGGGGCCCTCCAGCCAATCCGGAATGGGAAACACAGGAGAACCAGACCGCTCAGGTAACATCCGCCCATTTACGTCTGCCCGCCCTACCCAACCGGCCCGCCCAGTAGAATCAGCCCAAAATGTGGACACAAACACTCGGCCATCCGGCGAACCAAAAAGGTCCCGATATCCCCCACTGGTGGTGGAAGTGATGCCGAACTGGGCGCAGCATTTCAAAGCCATCAAGGACATCCTAGGACACACCCCAAACGCAAGACCCTTTGGCAAGGGAGTGCGTTTCTCCCCGGAATCGGCCGAAGAATACAGGGCCATACAGAACTATCTGTCGATCCAAGAGGGGCTAGTATGGTTCTCTTACTCCCTTCCTGAGGACAAACAGGTAAAGGTCGCAATAAGGGGCATCCCTGCCGACACTACCCCAGACGACATCATGGAGGACTTCCGGGCCAAGGGGTTCCAAGCGGAGCTCATCAGACCGATCAGGGCCAGCAAGGGCCGGCCTGGTTGCATATTCTTCGGAATATTCAAACCAACTCCGGACCTACTGCCGGCCCTTTACAACGTCGAAGAGATCCTCAACATGCCAGGAGTCACAATTGAGAGCTGGAGGGGCAAGAAGGGCCCCGCCCAATGCCATCGCTGTCAGGGCTTCAGACACTCGAGCCATAACTGCCACCGCCCACTGGCATGCGTGAGGTGCGGAGGCTCGCACCACGCAGGAGAATGCACTCGGAGCCGGGAGGAGCCCCCGACATGCGCAAACTGTAAAGGGCCCCACACCGCAAATAGTACCAGCTGCCAGGTACTGAAACAAGAGGCGAGGAACAAACGTGCAGGCTCGACTGCCTTCTCAAAGCCCAGCCTACGCAAACTCCCAGCACCAGCACCACCTCCTCCAGCGGTCACAGCGGATATACCCGAACCCCCGCTGCCTTTTGACCCACACCAATCCAAAACCACTCAGCTGGAATACAGTCACTCCTTGATGGCCCCAGCAAACGTCCCCACACCAAGGACCAGCCGTCTCCCCAAAAAGAAGAAGAAGAAGGTAAGGCTGTCATCAAAACCACTGTCGCAATATACCGACACAGAAACGGAGACTGCCCCACCAAACCAGGTCCCTCGGCGAGGCCATCCTGCAGTGAGCCAACCAGCTCTCGCTGCACCAACCCAGGGGTACCACCCTCCCCCTCGGGCTACCCAACACCCCCCCAACTTACCCCAACCCCCACAATGTCAACACCCACCACGGATGCGCCTACCAGCCCACCAACAACCGATACCAATACCCATGCCACCTCACCACCCCACCCAACCCCAGGACCAGACCTCCACAGAGGTCCTGGACTTCGCCCTAAGGCTCCTATACGACATCCTGATGGCGCTCCGAACGGGGACAAACCCAATTCAGCTGATCCTCAGCGGGATAGGGGAGCTGGCGCAAATCCAGCTCCAACTTCGTTAAGGGTCCTCTTCTGGAACGCGAATGGCCTCAGGAGAAAAGCCACTCTCCTGAAGCCCTTACTGCGAGAACAGGACATCCAAGTTGCGCTCATCAACGAGACCCTACTGAATCCTGCCCAGAAGCTAAAGTTCCCTGGGTACCACGTCTACCGCCGTGACGAGGTCTCAGAAATGGGAATAGCGTACAGAGGCCTCATGGTACTGGTAAAAAGACACCTAATCCACCAGCCACTCCAGGAAATCCAGCCACAGTCCATGTCAGCCCTAGGCATAGAGGTAGGTACGCACCCCAGACCCACAAAACTGTACGCGGTGTACAAGCCACCCCAGGTGGAGCTAGACACCAAAGATCTCGGGATGCTCTTTGAAGACACAGGCACAGGTACCATAGCCGCTGGTGACTGGAATTGCAAAAGCCAGACTTGGAACTCCAGCACCACAAACAAGTCAGGTACGTCCCTCATGAGGTACGCCGAGGCGAACGGGACCACAGTTACGGGACCGGACTCTCCCACTCACTACCCAGGGAACCCAAACCAGATGCCTGACGTGATTGACCTGGCGGTCCACAAGGGACTAATCTCCGCCCCTCAGCTGGAGGTGCTAGCAGACGAGGTACAGTCGGACCACCAACCTATTCTTATGGTTGTGGCGAACCGCCCCATCCCACTACCCCTAGCCCCAAACATCGCAAGAACAGATTGGGCTGCATTCACGGCGTACATGGAGAACCAAACACCCACCCGTCCAGTCTCGAGCCCAGAAGAGGTCGACCTCCTGACCCTTGAACTGCAAGAGTGCATGCAGAAGGCGATGGAGTCGGCCCGGCAAGACTGCGGATCCACAAGACGGTACGGCCAAACTCCACCAGCCATAGCCAAACTCCTGTCGGAGAAACGTCGACTGAGAAAACTATGGCAAAACACCAGAGACCCAGCCCTAAAGACCCGCCTGAATGCAATCTGCGATGAGGTAAAGGCGGAGATCAGCAGAGACAACACTCACAGATGGGAGAAAAGAATTATGGAAGCCTCCGAAGACTGGCAGTCCCTCCACAAGATCTGCAGGCAGCTGAGAAATGCCCCACCCCCGACCCACCCTCTCACTCACAGTGACGGTACTCTAAGATACAGAACAGAGGACAGGGCGGAAATCTTCGCTGAACACCTGGAAAGGCAGTTCCAGCCAAACCCAGCTGAAAACCCTGATCACACCAAGATGGTAGAGGCAGCAGTCAGTAATTTCAGAACCATGCCAACCCCAGAAAAGGAGGACTCGCCAGTCTTCTGGTCACCGGGACAGGTGCAAAAGGCCATAAGGCGGGCGAAACCCAAGAAAGCCCCAGGACCAGACGGCATCACAAATGCCATGCTCCGACATCTCCCGCCAAAAGCGGTAGCCTCCATCACTCGCCTCTTTAACGGGATCCTGAGGACCATGCACTTCCCAGCCTTATGGAGAGCTGGGAACGTGATCATGCTTCCCAAGCAAGGGAAGAATATTCTAAGACCCGAAAGCTACCGACCCATAACGCTACTCTCGTCCACGTCCAAACTTCTAGAAAAGCTCCTGATTCCTCACTTGCTTCCACACATCGCCCCCCGCCCAGAGCAATTTGGGTTCCGGTCAGAACACAGCACCACACTCCAACTGACGAGGGTACTGCATCACATTACGACCGCGCGAAACAAGAAAGAGCATGCGATCGCAGTATTCCTGGACATGGAAAAGGCTTTTGACCGAGTATGGCACACTGGGCTGATCTACAAGCTCATAGAGTCGGGAGCTTCAACCAGACTTATCCGAACCCTGGACTCCTTCCTCCAGGAAAGGAAGATTCGGGCGAGAGTAGAAGACCACCTGTCTACCGAACGGCCGATACTCGCTGGTGTACCACAAGGGAGTTGTCTATCTCCCATCTGCTACTCCTGGTACACCAACGACATACCATGTAAAGACGGCGCACTACTGGCCCTGTACGCGGATGACGCGGCGTACGTCACCACCTCATTGTCGCCCGCCCACGCCCAGGTCAAAATGCAGAGAGTGCTTGACCAGCTGCCTGAGTGGCTAAGCAAGTGGAGGCTATCCGTGAACGTTGGCAAAACACAAGCGGTAGCTTTCACTCGCAGAAGCACCCAGAATCTATCCCGTTTGGTGCTCCAAAGCCAGGCGATCCCCTGGACAAGCTCCGCCAAATACCTGGGCGTGGTCATGGACCGATCGCTCTCAATGACCAAGCAGGTAAAGAGCGCCTGCAACGCCGCGAAAGCCACAAGAGCTGTGCTGTGGCCGACGCTAACGGCCCCACTCCTACCACTCAGGATGAAGATAGCCCTGTACTCCACCTACATAAGGCCGAGACTGACCTACGCAGCACCAGCGTGGTACGCCCTGACCTCGGAGCGCCAGAGGAGAAAACTGGTGGCACAGGAAAACCTGGCGCTCCGCACTATCGTAGGAGCCCCCCGCTACGTCAGAAACGCTACGGTCAGAAGGGATCTGAAGGTGGAGACACTGGAGAGATTCGTCGGCCGTCTCACCAAGACTATGTTCTCTCGCAGCGACGCTTCCCACCACATGCAGCTCCAGAACCTCGCACCTCGGCTCGAGCTTGCGAACCACTTACACCCATACGCCAGAGAACTAGTCAGTGAAGACGAAGAACTGGTAACAGCCAGCACAGCTAAGGTAGCAAAAGCCAAGTCCGCCCGCCCAGAGACCTCAACCAGCCAAGTCCCGGCTACTGAGGACAGCGGAAGCGAACCGAGAGGGCACGCACAGAACACCCAGAAGCACAGCCGTAGGCAGCCAGGCTCCATAGGAGAACGGCTACCCGTAGGCCCAGAAAGGGCCGACCCAGTGACCCCTCGTCACTAAGGCGAGGGCGGATGAGATCCGCGGTAAGAGGCAAACGCCTGAAACCGCCTCCCCCCACGCCGGCTCCGCCGGCGCGTGAGAAGACAGAGGTAAAAAAAAAAAATGGTCATCATTTGCATACCAACGTACAGTGTGAAAGGTTCTCTATTGATATTGGCTTCAAACGGAACACGAAAATGGATACTACACCAGAAGTAGCCGCTCAAGTGGTTGCCCTTGTTGAATCGGGGCTTAAGCAAAGTCAAGTGGCTCGACAATTGAGTTTGAGCCGATTTACCGTTCGGCGTGTATACCAGAGGTATCAAGAGACTGGTGGCTACAAACGGCGACAAGGATCGGGCCGTCCCCGTGCTACAACAGAGCGTGATAACCGCTTTCTTATAACGACATCTTTAAGAAATCGTCGTTTGAACGCATTTCAACTGGGCCAACGACTTCAAGAAGTTCGTGAAGTAGAAGTTAGCCGGCGGACAGTCAGAAGACGATTGAGAGAAGGTGGCCTGACTGCACACAGGCCAGCAAACGGGCCGAAATTGACCCCAGCCCACCGAGAAGCCCGCCTTCAGTTCGCTCGAGACCATTTGAATTGGACCGAAGAGCAGTGGAGTGCAGTCCTGTTCTCTGATGAGTGCAGGATGTGCTTGCATGGCAACGACGGACGGGGGAAGGTGTATAGAAGATCGGGAGAACGATTTGCCCAATGCTGCATAACAGAACGTGTCGCCTATGGCGGTGGATCAATCATGTTTTGGGGAGGCATGTCTATGGAAGCAAAAACCGAGCTTGCCTTCATCACCGGACCGAATACTGGTCGCCAATCAAGAGGATTGACATCCATACGATACATTGAGGAAGTACTCGAGAGCCACGTCGTACCTTTTGCTGGGTTTATCGGCGAAAACTTTCTGTTTATGCAAGATAATGCAAGACCGCATACTGCTGGCATAGTGATCGAGTACCTTCAAGAGGTGGATGTGACCGTTATGGAGTGGCCAGCTCGAAGCCCAGACCTCAATCCCATCGAACATCTATGGGACGAGCTGAAAAGAAGAGTTCGAGGCCGAGATGCTCCTCCATCGACTCTACAGGAGCTGCAACAGGCGATCGCAGAGGAATGGGAGGCTATTCCTCAAGACTTTATCAAAAGTCTAGTAACATCAATGAAAACACGGATGGAGTCAGTGATTCAGGCTAGGGGAGGGAACACTCGATATTAATAACAAACTTTAAATTAATTTTATCTTTTAATTTCATAACTTTGACACCAATACTTGAATAAAGAATGTTTTACTAAACATGCATTTTTGTTATTGATCCACAAAAGCATTTTTATGTAATGATTGAAAGACAAATCAGATACCACTGGATAGGTATTAAAATAGACTATGAATCTGCATTACAGAAACATAATATTTTTTGTTTTTTTTTTAGTTATGTCAAAAAATCATGAATGTGCGATTTTTTTGCTCTCAAGTGTAGATAATAAACAGTGCACTGTTGGCGTGTTCCTGGACCTTGCGAAGGCTTTTGACACCGACTCCACTTCGATTCTGTTAAGAAAGCTGGAGCGCCTGGGTATTCGTGGTTGTGCACTAGACTGGTTAAACAGCTATCTCTATGAGCGGAGACAGTGTGTCAAAGTTGGTGCATTCGTCAGTGTCACTCAACGTGTGCACTACGGGGTCCCACAGGGCAGCATTCTTTGAACAACCAACACTGTTCATTCCGTACATCAACGATTTACTGAAGCTACCTATCAACAATATGGAAGCCTTGTGCTATGCGGATGTCACTGCCCTACTTTTTTGCGGGAAGACGTAGACAGAGGCTTTTCCTCTGCAGAGGCAGGCCTGGATAAAGTACATAGGTGGTTACAACGAAATCTGCTTACCCTTAATACTAAAAAAACACGTACACATGCTTCTACAAAACGAAAGCATCAGAACCCCCTTCCCTGCCACCCCTTAAATTACATATGCGCACCTGTGAAGACTTGCCAGATCTGTAACTACGAAGAGCACGCTAGGTCTGTGTCACTTAAATATTTAGGTGTCATAGTAGATGAGAAACTCCCCTTTAAGCAGCATATTGAAGCTCTATCTGGCAGAGTGCGAAAAGTAGTTTACGTGATGAAGAAACTTCGTGAGGTAGCAGAGTTCGAAACTTCAATGGCAGTCTACTACGCCCTGTGTCAGTCTTTGTTCACGTACTGCCTGATCGCCTGGGGTTCTGTCGGGAAAACGTCTCTAAATCTGGTTGAACGAGCACAACGCTCTGTATTAAAAACGATGCTAAAAAAGCCCCGAAGATACGCAACAGACCTGAGGGGCAAGTCTGGCAAGGCGTGATCGTGGCGTCGACGCCACGATCACGTCTCGACTGTTGGTAGTCCGGTAGCTATCGTGGACGTGTCGAGTAGCTATCGAGCAGAGACGTAAGGAAAAGGTTCATATCTGAAACGCACCTCATTTACGAACCACTGATGTTCACCACCTGACGACTCAAAAGCTGAAATAAGACATTTATTTGCTTATTTTATATTATAACAAAATGAGTTGCCTACAAATTCTTCGTTTTTATTATATCGGTTTTCCTACATGTTATAATAACAAAATAAATAAGCGATTTTAGCGCCATTTTTGGGTAAAATAAAGAACTTCACGAACCTAGGGGGTAGTTGTAGTTGCATTACTAATAGATGGCGTTAGAGTCGCGATTCTTCAAAAATATTATTTACGCCTTATTTTACGTGCTTACGTATTATTTATCACTTTATAACACTCCGATAAAAGTAAAGTACATACCACAAATCGATTTATCACTAAACATGGGTCACAGGTAGGTAGTGTAGGTATTTGTTTAGGTGCCAATGTAATAATCTAAGAATTCTTAAAAACGGTGTTTTAGCTACTGTTTTGACTAAACTAACTTAATTAAGGTAGGCATGAATCATGTGTGGAGGATCCACCATGTAAGATTGTAGCATCTACGAATAATTTTATAGCTAATTCAACAAACTCTAAAATGAGTTAATTCATAGAAAACTAGCAGCGTTAAAATAATGCAAAAATAATAAAGATAATAAACTATACTAAATCTTCATTTGAAATCAAGCGTAGCAAAAATTTGAAAATAAAATTTCAAATTTTTACTATGAAAAATGCAACATTTTACAAAATATTATTTTGTGATAGAGAAAAAATATATTCACGTCAATTCTTGCTACTAAAAATATGATAAGCATTTTGAGATATTATTAATCTAAACGGTTTTATACTATTTTAAATATAAATAAGTAAATCTTTACGTTAGTAACGTCAGCATCATTCTGACTCGCAATTCTGCCATTTTCCTAGAGATTTGGACGTCTCCTCACGTTAGTAACGTGAAGCGATCGAAAGTGTAGTTCCACGTACGCACGATAGAGGCGCTGTACCAAATTGTATGGAAAAAGGAGACGTCTAGATCACGTCTCGATACTAAAGTCAGGCCAGACTCACCCTACTGGTTTTTAAAGAGAGTGGTGTAATTTCGGTAAGAAAGCTGTTCCTCCTAAAAATCTGTTTGAATGTACACTCATCTACCTCTTTTCTGCAAAAATATCATTCAACCAGACAACGCAATCCAAACAAAATCCTGGTTCCCTCAGTCTCTACGACATTTGCCCAGCGTTTCGGAGATCATATTAAATGTTTTGTCTATAATAGAGTTATCAAACACTGTTGCACAGATCATAAATCGTTATCAGTCGCCCAATTAAAATCCCCTGCTAAAAACTGGTTACATACTCTATCATACGATCAAACCGAAAGAATATTGTTAAGAGTCTCCTAAGGCTTTTTTCATATATTTTGTAGTGTTTTTTTCATATATTTTGTAGTGTTTTAGTTTCTCATTTGTCTTCTTTATATTTTAAGTTTGTTTAGTAACTTTCTGAATTATTATTAATTATTATTATTAATATGTTTCTCATTTCCATGATCACGGGCCATATAGTGACCCGGTCCTTTGGGAGGCATGCGTGGAGCCGAAGCCAACAGCACAGAGGCCCTTTATGAGAATTAATCTAAAGGCGAGAGCTACACATTATTAATAGTATTATTTTGAATTTTTTTGTTTTTATTTTATTTTTACTATGTATAACTTAGCATAGGTTTGACAGTCTACCGAGGCTATTTTACTCTTAACCTGTTACTCGCATTGGTTCCCACGATACAGGCCCAGCCTAGTGTGGGAATCGTTGTCATTTGAGAACTAGGTAAAATGTTCTCTACTTCCACATAAATAAATTGTATTAAGTAGGTAGGTAGAGATGCTAGGTACCCTGTCATAATTATGTACCTACTAATTCTGTATAAGTAGCAATAAACATATTTTAATTGTTTTTTACCTATAAATCAATAAAATCTCACAACACTCAACTACTTAATATCAAGGCTTCACAACAAGAATCTATCAACTATATTAATAATTTTTTTGCTAACGTAGGTAAAACATTAGCTAAAGATATAATATTATCTTATAATGGTGGTGTTAATCCTACTAGCTCCTACTCTAGAATTAGATCCTAAAATAATATATCCTCGCTTGTTCTTATTGATACAGACCATCAAGAAGTTTCCAATATTATTAAGAGCCTAAAGTCAGATAGTGCACCCGGATGGGATTGCATACAAACTAAATTCATTAAAATGTCAAAGAATATCATAACCCCAATATTATGTCACCTTATAAACCTTTGTTTCAATCAAGGTGTTTTTCCTAATCTATTAAAGAAATCAATAATAACACCAGTTTTTAAAAGTGGGAGCAGAGAAGATCTCTGTCTTGACAGCCTTTTATAAGTTGTTAAAAAATTATTAAAATTTAATAATTTTTGAAAAGGTAGATAGACTTATAAATTTAATATACTAACGAACTCGCAGTACGGTTGCAGACAAAGTTTATCTACCGAAGATGCGGTTAGTGCACTCGGTGACTTTGTTGTTAAAGAAGTTGATAGTGGGGAAAGGTGCTTAACGGTATTCCTCGATCTCAAAAAAGCATTTGATACTGTTTCTATTCCTATACTAATAAAAAAACAAAAAAAAATAGGAGTTCGAGGAATACCGTTAGCTATATTCACTAGTTACCTGGATGATGTTCTTAGAAAAAGAGTGACGATGAAATCGTTAGCTATGAAGTTCCTCAAGGCAGCGTTCTAGGACCGACACTGTTTCTGATATATATCAATGATATTTGTAACCTTGTAACAATCTGCTGATGATACTGCCATAATAGTAGCATTCACCGGCACATCTTGGAAGGAAATTAAAACAAAATCGGAAACTGTTCTTGCAATTATCTATAGTTGGCTTAGTTCAAATTTACTAACCTTAACATTTCAAAAACCAATTTTATTACTTTTACAAAATATAATAATACCCAGCCTCCAACTGATTATAGCATTTTAATCCATAAAAGCAACTGTAAAAAAAATTACTGTCACTATCCAACATAGACTAATTACTTCTAGCTATCCAAATATCCAAAAAGTTAAATCTACAAAATACCTTGACATTATGATCGATCAACGGCTCTCTTGGCATGTTCACCTTGAACTCTTAATGAATAGGACAAGAAAACTAATCTGGATCTTCAAAATGCTGCGGCAATCGGCATGTAGCTACCAAAGATTTACTACATCAATCGAATATATATCAATCAAAGTAATCAAAGGGGGCGACGCGGTTAGTCACTATATTTTGGAAATGTATTTACCGTCGTAAAGTGTTGTTAGGTTAAGCGTGTAATTTTATAGTGTACCCTACACTGTGAAAAATTGCCTAATTCTGTCCACTGTTTTACAGATTGCTCTAAAACTAATCCAGTCTAAGTCATGAAATTAATCACAATCACGTCAAAATATGATCAATATCTTATATAGGGTAAATCCCGGATACATGACGCACTGGGATAGGTGCCTCGTTTTCGAAAGACCTAACTTCTCAAAGTCGCAACATAAAACTAAAAGGTTAAATTAGGAGCGTATGCACCACACACCTTTTCCCTTGCAGGTTATCCTGTGGATCAAACGCGTAAAATTATTGTACATGAACATGACTATTTACTGTTTCATAACTTTGAATGTTGTAATGAATTCTTTTCAATTTTTATTAAATCGATACACTAGTTCATTAAGTAGGTATACATTGTCACCTTGCCTGATAAGCCTAGAATGCTTAGAATTTAGAATATTTAATTAATTAGAAAATAGGTCATAAATCGGCCGGGTCAAATTTCACTGTATTTGGATAGGTAAACGGTAACCGTAACTCTCCTGTAGGTGACTCCCGACCTCCTTAGCGCCAGTCCGTGTTCTTCCCAGTCCGGGAATCAGCGACAGGAACAGGGCGTGGGTTGCGCTGACAGCCAGGTAAAAGTCGGCGGGAAACAGGTGGGGGCCACCTGTTTCCCGCCGACTTTGCGCGTGTTGTCCAGTCGAAAAAGTTGTTTTTTTTCTAGATAGATAGCTGTTTCTTGTAGGTAGATAGGTGTTTCTTCTAGGTAGATAAGTGTTTCTTCTAGGTAGATAGGTGTTCCTGGAAATCCAGATCCAGGATTAGGGACACGCCAGCGTAATGGTTTTGTAGGGGAATCCCGAGGATTGTGCAGTATCCCGATAGACTCACTAGTCACACTATTATTGCTATTTGTTTCCAGCTCGTCCTACACTACATTAAGCAGGATATCATTATTTAAAGAATGTTGTTTTTTTGAATATTTTAAATAATTACGAATTTTTCATTATAATAATGAATGTTAAAGCTCAGATGTAGATTTTTTTGTTAGACAATTACTTAAAATATTTTTTATATTTACTTTACTTATTTTATTCTATATGGCATCTATCCTCCTTAGCATTTTCATGGTGAGGCATCTATCCATATAGGTAGGTAGGCAGGCATCTATCCCCTCAAACTCAATTCCTGAACAATCAGTAATTGTTAGGTCAATAAAACCAGTTAATTAAACTATTCATTGTGTAGGGAGCTAAGCTTGATCCTATGATGACTTTTTCGGGATATAGGGGAACAGAAAATACGTGTACGTGTTGTTGCTTTGACGTTTATTGAGCGACTGTCAAACCTACCTACCTATGTATATGAAATATAAATAATGCTAAGTAGGCATAACATTCTGCGCACACCAACCACAAGGGCACTACTCCTTTACCGAACATTAATAGAAAATTATCAAAAATAACATTGAATACAAGACAAGTAAGTACATAGACATAGGTACTTAATCTATTTGTAGGCAGATTCTTACTTAACATTGTATGAAGATACATTATCATAAACATTAAGAAATTTGAAATTAAATTAGTTTAAGTTTTAACACGCTTGTTACATAAACAATAAAAAAGTTTGAAATATGAAAAAATATTCATTATTATTATTGACGACAAATTAATAATTAACACGCTTGTTACATAAACAATTAAAAAGTTTGAAATATGAAAAAATATTCATTATTATTATTGACGACAAATTAATAATTAACACGCTTGTTACATAAACAATTAAAAAGTTTGAAATATGAAAAAAATATTCATTATTAATATTGACGACAAATTAATAATTAACACGCTTGTTACATAAACAATTAAAAAGTTTATAATATGAAAAAATATATATTATTATTATTGACGACAAATTAATAATTAACACGCTTGTTACATAAACAATAAAAAAGTTGGAAATATGAACAAATATTCATTATTATTATTGACGACAAATTAGTAATTTTAAAACAACAAGGCCCTTTCAAAAATGTGGCATCTATCCTGGGTTTACTCTACTCAGGATTTTAATATAATTCGAATATACATAGATTCAGCATCTCATAGAAGCAAAATAAAAAATGTTGATCAACCCCCGACTGTGAGTAATTGATTAAACATTAATCATTATATTTTCAAATATAGTTTAATAATTTTACATGATTTTATTTGAAAGACTAAAAAATCTGTCAGCGGCTGCCTGCAATTACTAAATTAATTAAATTAACAGTAACAGTATAGAGATGATGTATTAGTTTATATTATTAAATTAATTTGAAAAGTACTTTTAAAATGTTGATTGCAGCGCCCCCTGGTGAGTAAACACCATACGTCTTTGCAAAGAATAATCGCCAATAAATTCAACACCTTATACAGAAAACTGTGTCTAAATCGATCGAACCGTTCTGGAGGTAAATGGGAACATTGGTTTTCACAAAATACAGACACTACAGCGCCCCCTGGCGAGTGAGCCCCATAATACACGGGGAATAAACTATGATTCTCATAGTGAATTATTTATCAACGTCTAGTTGTATCCACTTCCACCAGTGTCTTCGCCACGACAGTAGGTAGGTATATAAGCGAGTAGAGACTGAAGAGCATCAAATGCCTGGTGCGTTTCGCCAATGCATTGCAAGCGGTCATCCCGGGTACGCAGCACAATGTCCCGCCTGTCACAGTGCTGATCTACCAGGACGACGGCAACATCATTGGTAGCGAGAGCTTTGTACAAACCGGATGCTGTCCAGTAGGTCGTTATCGGCACTAATAACAATTTTGTAATCATTTTGTTGGCTTTGGGGTATGAACTCGTATTTTATGTCCTTCCTCGTAGTATGAACTCAAATCATGCTAAGTATCATTCGAATCCATTCAGTAGTTTTTGCGCTATTTTAGGCCGCGAAATGTCACTTCCATCCCCACTCCAAAGGGAACCTTAACGAATTCCAGGATAAAAAGTATTACGTGACCTTCCTCGTAGTATGAACTTAAATCATGCCAAGTTTCATTAGAATACATTCAGTAGATTCAGCGCTATGCGCAGCCTAGAAATGTTACCCTACTGCGGGGGGCCACTACGGAGGGCTACTGGTGGGCACACTGCGGGGCAATGTGGGGGGTAAACTGCCAGGGGCCCCCACTGCCGGTGCCCTCCACTGTGGGAGCCTACTGAGTGGGACCCACTGCGGGGGGCTACCGGGGGTCCCACTGCGAGGAAATGTGGGGGCCCACTGCCGGTGCCCCCTACTGTGGGGGCTACTGAGGTCTCACTGCGGGGCAATGTGGGGGCCCCACTGCGGGGGGGCTACTGGGAGGGTCCGGCCCCATTTCTGGGGCCCCCACTGCCTGGGGCCCCACTGCCAGTGCTCCCCACAGCGGGGGGCTATCGCTCTCTACCGCACTTGCCCCGCGCGCCATCCTGCAACGCATAAAATTTCACTTCCATCCTCTCTCATAAGGGAACCCTTCTGAGTTCCGGGATAAAAAGTATTTTATGCATTTTTTTGTAATATGAACTTAAATCATGCTAAATTTCATTTGAATACCTTCAGTAGAAATGTTACTTAAATTTTACATTCATCCCCTCTCCCAAGGGAACCCTACTGAAATCCGGGATAATAAGTATCCTATGTCCTTCCTCGTAGTATGAACTCAAACCCTGCCAAGTTTCATTTCAATACGTTCAGTAGTTTCGGAGCTATGCGCGGCCAAGATAGAGACAGACAGACATGATGGGAAAAAAATACAATTTTGGCATCAGTATCGATAACAGAGTGCCCTCCAAAAAAAATTCAAAATATCTTCAATGTACAGAATTGGACCTGTTACAGTTTTATTATACGTATCGATTATCTATCTCCATTTACTTAATCAACGTTCACATTATTTTACTCCATTGTACAACTAGCTTATATTCACAGTTTGACCATATTTAAATATTTGTCTTCCTTTTAAGTAGCCAAAAATTTACAAGTAGGTATTATTCGGAATATTATGTAATATCGCCTCATTGGCCTCTTTCTAACACTTTGACATTGTTTCCTTTTTCTAGTGCCCAAGATGAACAAAGTACAAATGTCTACCTACTTCCAAAACGTGATGTTTATTCTTCCGCATTAAGCCGTCGTGTTACCTAAAATCGAATTAATAAACAGTTGCGATCAAACAGAAAAAAGGGAAGACAAAGTAATATGTAAATCATAAAAGAATAACAAATAATAAAAGAATCCAGACACAACTAGGATTCTGGCCTGATGATAACGAACTTTACATTGTACTTCGTACATCCTGGCGACCCGCAAAAGGAAACAAGTATTTATTAAAACATGACAAAACAACAAAGTATTCATGTGAATGTGTACGATTGTAAATAAAAAGTAAAATGATTGTAAACTGTTAAAACTGTAAAATGTAAACTGTTAAAACTGTATGAGAAATAGAGATCTTAATGTTACTTATGTTTTCAATTGTCACTTTCTATACTGGGGATATTCAACCCTAAGCTTCATCGTGAAACACTCGGCGCTGCTGGATTCCGTGCTTCTATAGGAGGGATATTCAAACCGTTTTATATGGTGTATCACTGATCACTGATATTTAAACCGTTTTTATATAAAGAATCACTGTGCACTGCTGGGATATCTAACCCGTTTTTATAACGCGAAACACTCAGAGCGCACTGCTTATCATACACTGCATGATGCTGAGCTGCCTTGGGTCCTTCCATACGTGCCACCGAGTTGACCGATAGCATCAGATGAGGTCCTGCGTCGGCTCGCTGCGTCTTTCGTCGTCATCGTGCACGAGAAGAACGTTGGTTTAAACTTGCACAACTTTTTTCAAGACATTCGGTTTGTAACTGGTGTACGCTGTGGCGAATCTCTTCTATCTGCTGCGCCATAGCCTTAAATCGAATGTTCGTAAAGTCCTCGATCGTCTTTATAATTTCGAATGTGCTTTGTTCATCCCGGAGTGACTGGTGGATGTGATCTGTGCTCGGTGACATCTTTTCAATGTTAGTCGTAGACGACTTCACATGAGTATTCGTGGATGATTCAGGTTTCCAAAATGCGTCATGCAATAAAGAATTGTGTCGACCTTTGCAAACTCTACATGACCGCGTTGAACGGCACTGACCTACCTCGTGCTGAAGTAGGCAATTTTTACAAATGCTTAACTGGGTCGTTACATTCAATTTGTCTTTGGCATAGAGTTTGATGAAATCATCGCATTTATATATTGCATGATTGTTGCTACAATAAGGACAGGTCAGTAATGTGCAAGCTGTGGAAATAAATCCAATGTCGCCTGACTTACTAGATAGATAGATAGAAAATTCTTTATTGCACACTTATTGATAAGAAACAGAAATACAAAAAAAGACAATTTTAAAACTAAGTTACAAGTGGCGGTCTTATCGCTCGAGAGCGATCTCTACCAGACTGTAGCTTGATATTTGATGATTATTTGGCTTGAGTTTCTTTGCTTGATAGGGATTTGGTTTCGGGGGCTGCTGCACTAAAATATCCATTTCCTTCTTGAATAATAGTGAACTGGATTTCGGAGGCTGCAGCATGGATGTTTCCTTTTCCCTTTTCAAGATTGGTACTAGACTAGTGAACTTATTTTCCATAAATTCCAGATGCTTGTCTAGTCTATCTATACTTGTCAGAAGATGCTTATGAGTCTTCTGACTGGCTGGATCCTTGGGGAAGATGGTCCTGATATGTAGCATGACTTCAAGGATCTCTTCAAGGTTCCACATCAAGTTATCCGTGATTAGTAGGTAAAACAAGACCTCTTTGATATAGGATACTTGTATAGCTGCTCTGCGATATAGGTTCCGAAGGGAAATGTAGGGAACACAATTCAGATTCCAGCAGCTGCTCTGTGATGAAGGTTCCGAAGGGCAATGTAGGGAAAACGATTCGCACACTACTACGTGTGTACGCGACGTAGTAGCTTAAGGATAACGTTTTAGTAACGTAGGTAACGGTAAGCGCGATCGCGGATTTAGACTGTGAATCCGGCTCGAAGAATGTTAGAGCTACCGAGGAAGAGAAATGATAACTCTAACGCTGTTTGATCGCAACTGTATATTTATTAAACTTATGTTAAAATGAAAGGTTAATACGGAAGAACACACATCACGTATTAAACTGAGGTAGGCATTCCTAAGCTAATGTAGGAATGCCGGTGAACTAGATAGGTATTATATTAAAGATTAAAGATTTACACACGTACTTCCTGAATAACTTTGTACAGATGATATGTAATCCTCTTATTGGTATAATTATAAGTTGTGGAAGAGTTTCCGCAATGGGATATGCTGCAACACACCATTTTTATTGGTTATTTCACGTA
Source organism: Eupithecia insigniata (assembly GCA_947859395.1). NCBI lineage: Eukaryota > Metazoa > Arthropoda > Insecta > Lepidoptera > Geometridae > Eupithecia > Eupithecia insigniata. Next base: position 15,200,457 of record OX402006.1, read on the forward strand.
CGCTCTTTCGAACAATAAATTTAGTACGGCTAATCTTAAAATGCAAGGTCAAACAAAACCGGTATTTGTATCGGAGTGTCTCTCACCGCAAACAAAAAAACTTTTCTTCCTGGCGCGGGAATTTGCCAAAGAAAACGGCTATAAATATTGCTGGACCACGCGTGGCCAAGTATATTTGCGGAGAGTAGATGGATCCCCGTTGGTGAAGATCAACACCGAGAGCGACCTCGAAGCCCTAATGATTAAATGACTAGCTATAATTACTTTGATGTACTTTTATTTTGTATTTCGCATGTTATTTAAAATGTAACATAAAGAAAAAATCTACTTAGAGCAAATTAAATTCCTAGTTAATAGTTTAAAAATAATGTACAAGCTCGGAAAAAATTACAATTCTATAGCATATTTATTTTACATACTTATACACCTTATACATCACTATATACATTTATACAATATATATACACTAAGTAAACACAAATCTATCATTTGTAAATACATTTTTACACAAAACATGCATGCAAAGTTGACCACCTTTACTTTTTCAAACATAATGGATGATAATTCTTTTTTAATTAAAGAAGTCGATAAGTCTTTTGTACCTGATTGCCATCCAGTTGGTGAGACTAATGGATGTCTTCGGGCTTTAAGTTCTATACATAACGATAACTCTTTCAATACTCTATGTATATTGACACTTAATAAACGTAGTATTAACTGTTATTTTGATTTATTCCTTGCTTTTGTAGCGAGCCTAGACATGAAGATTGATATCTTTGTTTTAACTGAATGCTGGAAAAGCAGCATTAGACCCCCACCTGCATTGGAAAACTTCGAGTAGTATTGGACAAAAAATAAACTTAACCAAAATGATGGAATCGTCGTCTACGTACGGCAGGATATTAAATCTTCTTATACTGAGCCATCCTTTTCTGACGGAAACTGTCTTTTACTAAATATTTCATCAGACTATACTGTTATATGCACATATCGACCACCTAGCTTTCGCAATACTGATAGATATTTAGAATCACATAACACAGTGCTACAAAATATAAATACAAAGAACGTAATATTTACTGGAGACATAAATTTGGACATTTTAGCTAAAGATTTGACATCATCAACGGAAAATTATCTAAATCTGATGGCCGCTCACGAATTTAAACTAGGTGTTAACCTACCCACTAGAATTTCGACATGCATTGATCATTTTATGGTAAAAGTATTTGGATCATGGAAAACTTTGTTATTTGAACAACAATTGACAGATCATTCTCCAATACTACTATATATCAATAATGCTAGAATTTCTAGAACATCTATCACAAATAAAAAGTTATAGTGGAAAATTATTACGAAATGAATCCTGGCATGACCTTTACACAATTGAAGACGCTAATATTGCTATTGATTTATTTACAACAAAAATGCTCTCTATAATTAATCAATATACACAAACTAAAGTGATTTCTAAGAGGAATCGACCTCTCAAGCCCTGGATATCAATCAGTATAGTTCGTTCGATAAGGAAAAGAGATAAATTACATATGAGACTTAATAAGGAACTACTAAACAATGAACTACGGGAAAGGTATAATAAATACAGGAATACGTGCAACAAGTTAATAAAGGATCTAAAAGCTGCATACTATAAAAATAAATTAGAAAAAGAAAAAGGAAATACTAAAGAAACATGGAAAATTGTAAAAGAAGTGTGTAACTTTAGTCAGATTAAAATGCCATCTCTAGATCTTCTTAACGTTAGTAATAGCCCCACGGCTTCACTTAATAAAGTTAATCACTATTTTACGTCTATCGGTGACAAACTTGCTAGCGAAACTCTGGCTAAACTAGGTACAACAGAAATCGAACTAGCTTCAAAGATACCTGTAACTTCTGCTCCTGTAAAGTCTATGTCTATTCTACCAACGGATCCATCAGAGGTGAGATCTGTAGTATTACAACTAAGGTCACATAGCGCACCTGGATGGAATAAAATAACAGCAGTACTACTTAAAAAGTTCTTACCTTTTCTAGCGGAACCTATTACCTTCATCTGCAATCTTGGCTTCAACACTGGTACATTTCCTTCTTCCTTTAAGAAAGCAATGGTTAGCCCTGTGTTCAAGGCAGGTGATAGGAAAACCCCGTCTAACTATAGGCCAATCTCTCTGTTATCTACACTCTCCAAAATTATGGAAAAACTCATTAATAAAAGACTTCTGGTTTACTTGGAGAACAATAACCTTCTTAGTGTCAACCAATATGGCTTCAGGCGTGGACGCTCCACTGAAGATGCCGTACTAACGCTAACCTCACATATTAAAAATTACCTAGATAGTGGGGAAAAGTGTATTGGCGTCTTCTTGGACCTACAGAAGGCGTTTGACACTGTGTCGATCCCTATTATTTTGTCTAGATTGGAGAGTGTGGGTATTAGAGGGATTGTGAATGACTTGTTTACTGACTATCTATCAGGAAGATCGCAAAGAGTTCGAGTTAATGGACATGTGAGTGAGAGTTCTGCGTATACATTTGGTGTACCACAGGGTAGTACACTAGGATCAACTCTTTTCCTGATATACATTAACGACCTGTGTAATACTACCCTGATGGGATTAGATCTTCTTATGTTTGCAGATGACACTGTGATGCTTATACATGACAAAACATGGCCTAAAATTACACTCTTAGCAGAGAATAATCTTGCAGTTGTGACACATTGGCTAGAAAAAAGTCTCCTAACCTTAAATACTAACAAAACAAAGTACATATGTTTTAGTAAAACAAACTACGGAATTCCTGCTACTGCTGTAAATCTTAAAATACACACATATCCCTGCAACATCAATAACGCTAGAGAGTTGCCATGTCCATGCTCGACTTTTTCCCAGGTTGACACAATTAAATATCTTGGCGTGCTTATTGATGACAAATTGAACTGGAAACAGCACATCACGGCACTAACGTCTAGAATTAGGAAACTTATTAACATTTTTAAAACCCTAAGATCTATAGCCGATAAAACACTATGTATTCAAATATATAAAGCACTATGCGAATATATTTGTAGATACTGTATCTGTTCTTGGAGAACTGCTGCCAAAACTCATCTCATTGCGGCAGAACGTGCCCAACGGGCTGTCCTAAAGCACAGCCTAAAGGTCCTCTTGCATCTTCCCTACAGACATCCTACTACAGAACTGTATAATACAGCCGATGTGTTAAGTATTAGGAAATTATTTATTTTTGAATCGCTTAAGCGCTACCATAATAAAATTGTGCCTTATTTGCCTGAATCTTCAAAAAGAATATTTAGAGTTCCTGTTCCGAAAGTGAAGTCCCGTTTTGCGAATAAACAATATAACTTCATTGCTCCCCAACTCTACAACAAATTAAGTAAAGACCTTAAAGTAAAAACCATAAAATCATTAAAAACATTTGAATTAAAAAAATCACTTCTAAACTGGATAAAAAACTATGATTATGAGGGCATCGAAAAAATGCTCGCTGACTTATATTTGTAATTTAAACGTGCGCAACACATATTATATAACCTATCTATTATTTTTACATTGATTGGCTGCGTACTATATTATGTACATGTATATATATGTAATCTCCCCCACCCCAAATCCCATATATACCAAAAACCGGCAATACTGAGAGAGATTCCGAGAGATTAGTATTGCCTGTTTTTAGTATTTTCAAACCAATCAAATTATTATTTAAGCGCTCTGTTGGCCAAGGAGTATTTATAACCAATGAAGTGTAGCCGAGTAACGCGGCGCGAGCGTGGGGTTGGACGATGGATATTGTAACGTTGCCTGTGTATGTTTCCAGCGGTGTGGCGAGCGGCGCGGCGGCGTGGTGGGGCGCGGCGCACGTGGACGCGCTGCGTGCTGCCCTACGCGCGCAGCTGGCGGTGACCGTGCGCTCGGAGTACGGCCAGGGCGAGCTGCCCACGCAGCTCATGGATGCCATCCAGCAGGGCCTGCGCTGCTGCGGCGTTGACGGCCCGCGCGACTGGCAGCACTCCCGGTGGGCGGTGCGAGACAACCCGCTCGACCTGTCCGTCTCCGCGCCGCCTGCGCTGTACAACGTGCCCGCCTCGTGCTGCGACCCAGCGCTCGAGGGGGAGGGCTGCGGGGCGGCACGCCGCGTGCCGGTGGGCGGCGGCGCGAGCGCCGGCCTCCACAAGGCGGGCTGCGGCGCGCGCGTGCTCGCCGAGCTGCAGCGCATGGCACGCGCGCCGTTGGCGGCGGGCGGCGCGCTGCTAGCGGCGCAGGCGCTGGCACTGCTGCTCACGCTGGCGCTGTGCCTGCGCGCGCAGCCACCGCAGCCGCGCTACAAGGCTTAGAGACACCCTCCGCCCTCCACCAATTGGTATATCGCCTATGAATGCCGCAAGAATACAAAGTGTCTCAATGACCGTGTCACTCCTGTCCTGCCTCATATTGAACTATACGTACCTTCAGCACGGCTATTCTAACTCAATCGAAAAGTTTCAGTGACTCGAAATCTCACACAAATCCGCGCTAAATTCAAATAATCCGCGCGAAATTCAAATATTTTAGCGGTTTTTAATATTTTCTGTGTTCTAGCTGTGCAGGTCAGTTTAAACCTAATCACGCCTAGGTAAAGTAAATGTAAAATGAAACTGCAAGTATGAACTTAGGGTTGAAATAATATTCAAACCGTCATTGGTTGCATTTCCTATTGCTAACATGAGAGAGGCCGTCGCAAGGTGGCGCATGGTGGCGCGCTGCCGGTCAAAAAGACACCGGAACTTTTAAAAAAAATTTTTTTTACATGTTTTTGTGTTGTCTTTATTTTTGTTTATTAATACACTAGAAAGAACTATGTATCTATTGTGAAATATTAGAAAGAAAAATATTAACAAACAATTCTGCGTAAAGTGTTTTCAGTATTAATGTTAAAAAATTGTGCCTGTCAACTACCGTTTGCCACTCTTGGGACTCAGCCTGTTTCAGAACCCGATAACTTCCTCATGCCACTCTTGGGACACGGCCTGTTGCAGGATCCGATAACTTCCATTTGCCACTCTTGGGACACGGCCTGTTGCAGGACCCGAAAACTTCCGTTTGCCACTCTTGGGATACTGCCTGTTGCAGGACCCGATAACTTCAGTTTGCCACTTTTGGGACACGGCCTGTTGAAGGACCCGATAACTTCCGTTTGCCACTCTTGGGACACTGCCTGTTGCAGGACCCAATAACTTCCGTTTGCCACTTTTGGGACACGGGCTGTTGCAGGACCCGATAACTTCCGCTTGTCTCTCTTTTGGGACACGGCCTGTTGCAGGGCCCGATAACTTCCGTTTGCCAATCTTGGGACACGGCCTGTTGCAGGATCCGATAATTTCCGTTTTTTCCGAAAATTAAGGTGCGAACGAGCAAAGCTGGACCAAGCTACTCGATGACCTGTGGTGAACAATGGGCCTGTGGCAGGCAAGTACGCCACAGGCTCATTGCTGCAGATGATAGAGACTGAGCTGCCTTAAGTCTTTTTCTTATCGTTTTGGTGCTAACTGTTTGGTGCGACACTTGTCGAACTTCCTGTAGCTTCTTTCATACTTCGAAAGAAGTGGAAGTGTGGTTTCTGAGAACACTGCTTACAATAATCTGTCGTCTCTCTCTGTTGCTACTCTTTTTGTGAGGTTATCCTTTACTTCATGCATACCTACTCTCCATTCTGCTGGTATCGTTTAACATTGCGAAAAATCTCAGAGTTGGGAACAAGAACATATTTAATGTTAGATATTCTAGATTCATTTTGTGGTCCTCTTGATATTATCATGAGTCTAGTTGACGACTTAGTTGAATCAGTTTTTCATCGTGTAGTTGGGCAAGGCCGCAGAAATTGTCAATTATATCACAAAGGAACACAACAACATTTTGTGTTATCGTTACACAAATGGAACCCAAAAGTAACACATTTTTGTGTAAAGTTGGTTTCATAATGGCTTTTATAAATAAAAAACATAACATTACTGGCATTCGTTTATTAAACAAATTAAATTCAAAGATCTATAATTATAGACGAATAGATTTCATTTCAAAAAAAGGTTTACGCAATCTTGGCTTTTAAAATTAATGGTGTATTCGTAATTAGTACCTACCCCATAATTAGTTGAAAAATAAATAAAATATATTTTCGCCATCTTCGATTAAAATTAATGTGATATTCGCAATCAGCGCATTTTTTTAGGCGAAAATGAATCCCATATCGTCACATAAATATATTTTCGCCATTTTAGATTTCAAAATTCATATTATTGTGTTCGTAATCAGCACTCCTTAATTAATCGAAAAATATACTGTCGTAGATGTTGATGATAATGAAACCAATAAAATGAATGTAACTCACTATCAGGGGTAGCTTTATGTTTATTGATTTCACTAAATACATACTCAGTTTATAAATACGAACAAATACATTATTATCATTCATTTGGTTTTATGACCATTATGAATGAGGCTTTATAGAACTTTTGTGAGACGTAACCCAAAAACCTGTGTTATCGTGAAACAATAAGGGCAATAAGGACGACGTTCGAGTATCACTAATCATAAGATTAACTGACCCGTAACTTACTAGCCACGACATCTGGCAATTAGCTTGCTTACTTGACAGTTAAAAGTTGTCCATTGTAATTGTTTTCCCAAGATGGTAAAGTGCGTTTAGGGTGTGGTATTGTTTTTTTTTGTAGATGCTTATCAGCTAACACCCTTTTTTATTTAGCCTCCTTACAATGCATGAATACATTTGGGACGACAGTTTCATGTACCGTTTGAAACCGACGCGACGGTTTCAAATATAAGATAAATGGATTGATCTGACCTGAGTGATTATCAATTAGGTGAATTTAGAACATTCTACGATGCAACGAGTAGGTACCTAGGATTCGTGTAAATTTAATGTTGCTTATTTCACGGACTTACATGAAACTGATTTTTTTTTTTCAAAATTTCGTACCTTAACGAATGCTGTACCTAAAGCAAGTGCTTAACTTTATAGAACATAAAATAATCCTCAATAGCAAGGGTGAGAGGTGTATTTCATTGTTCAAGTCATTTTACTAATAATCCGTCAAATCTAGTGAACTAGAAACAAATCAAACGTTCAATAATACGTCAATGTTACTCGCAAACGTCATTGGCAGTTGTCAACTATTGTCATTTGTGGTGATTTTTTTCGTGTCTGGTTTGTAAAGCGCGTAATTTGAATTTGTTACTTTATTTATCTATTGTTTTTAATTAGCATACATAAAATTAAATGGGATAGAAATGCAAACGTTTCTTTATATGAGAGGGATTTTTAAGTAACTCTTGATTTTTTTATTAGTTGTTGATATTGTAACTGAACTCGACGTATTGTTCTGTAGATTTGACAGATTATTAGTAAAATCATTCGAATAATGAAATACACTACTCACCCTTGCGATTTAGGGATTATTTTATGTTCTATAAAGTTAAACACTTGCTTTAGGAAGGTCCTGGATTCGTAAATGTACGATACTTTGCAAAAAAAATATCAGTATCATGCAAGTCCGTCAAAATAAATAACACGGTATTCACACGAATCCTAGGTAGGTACTCGTTGCATCGTAGATTGTTCTAAATTTACCTAATTGATAATCACTCAGGTCAGATACATGCATTTTTCTTATATTTGACACAATCATCCCAAATGTTGCAATGCATTGTAAGGAGGCTGAATAAAAAATGGTGTTATCTGATAAGCATCTACAAAAAAATAAACCATACCACACCCTAAACCTCCCTAAACGCACTATATCATCTCGGGCAAAAAATAACAATGAACAACTTTTAACTGTCAAGTAAGCAAGCTAATTGCCAGATGTCGTGGCTAGTAAGTTACGGGTCAGTTAATCTTATGATTAGTGATACTCGAACATCGTGAAATTCGCACATGATGTTACCGGTGACTTTATTTGGCGGTTAGCCTACTCGACACTTTACTTGAGGATCGTGAAAGAGGCCCTTAATGTTAAATACGTTAACTATGAAGTAACTACTCAACGGTTTACTTGGAGATGGTGAACCAAGTATCACAAACGTAACACAAATGCAACACAAGTGTAAAATTGTAAAAATACTTTTTAGGCTATAACTCGATTATTTACTGCAACGAAGCGCTAATGAATACTTACAATTGCACTATGAATATCGCCGCTTACAAATATGGATGAATAGTAATCAATTATCGGTTTTTAAAAAAATTAAATCGCGATTTAAAAAAAATAACACCTTCAACAATTTGACTCAAACATTCGACACCTCTTACTGGCGAAACGATATGGCCGGTTTATTTTGTAATGCTTTATAGATTTATAGAAGATAGAGAATGCTGTTGCCATAATCATACTGAGATATTGCACTTTGAATCTATAAATCGTAAAATTAGGGCAATAATCGGTCACACAAAAAAAAGCGACACAGCATTTTTTATCTTCACGTATTAATAAAAAAAGTTAATATCAGAATTTAGTACATATCCAAGTTTCAAATTATTATACATATTATGTATAAATAAAGTTTACTTTAAAATTGATAAAATATTCCCACTAAAAAAGACAATAAAGTCACACAAAAAATTTACAATTTTGGCGGCCTTGCCCAGTTGGTGTGTGTGTGTGCTTAAAGATGGATGGTAAGTGAGTTGGCAATTTAATATTGCGTAGGTCTGTGTTCTACCTTCCCTGATTGCACAGTATGTCTATTTGTGGAAGGGCGGGCGCCGGACGCGACGCGACGGTGCAAGCGATTGCATTTTGTTGGATCTTATCTGAGGTTTTATTTTAGTCGGAATTGCTAGAAGTTACTAGGTACCCGGGCGAATGAACACACCACCAGATTCTGACTAAAACCTAAAGCCAGTTGCAGGTGTCATGTCAATTCGCCCGGGATATAAATATTTTTCATTCTGATATTTTGTAATGGATTTCCGCAAAGTAACGCCTCTTGATCTATTATTTACTACTGACTACTGAATGTATCGTTAAATTGTAAACGGCAGTAAGAGTACAATATGTACCTTTCTTATCTTTTATATAACAAATATTTTTATATATAAGTAAGTATTTAACATGATTTAAGTAAGACTGTAGATAAGGTCCCTTTAAAGTTTGTGTTGTGTTGTCAAGTATGTAGTTTGACCTAGGCCTAATCTATAGGGCACACTTTCGCTTTAGGTTCGAGACAAGTTCGTATTGATGATGGCTATTTACAAGCCCTCTGATAGTGTGTGTGTACTTGATTGTGTATACCTAGTATGTAAACACTGCATAATCAACCTTATACACTTGCGGGCTATAAACTGGAATCACTTCATCGCTGGTTTCTGCAGACCATATTTTACAGTTTCCATGGAATAAACTGCAGATTGGTGTATACCATTTGAAAAGATATTGTCTTAGCTTTCGAATGGTATAAAACTTTTTTAAATTTAATTAAGTTTCCTACCTTCATTTAGTGAATTATTACAATAGGTCGAAGTTGTGGATGTTTAAATTAATAACAAGTAATATGAAAATATCAAATTTTTATTTAAAATCTTTGTTATTTCCCGCTTAATATTTTGTATTGCCCCCCCCTGGCCCTAATGACTGCTTGTAAACGGTTTTTCATTGACCTAATGAGTTTCCTGATGGAATCCTGTGGAATTTCCTGCCACTCTTCGATACGAGCAGTTTTTAGGTCTTCTATTGACGCCGGAGCTGGAGATCTTCCTCGTACCCGCCTTTTCAGCTCGTCCCACAGGTGTTCGATAGGGTTCATGTCAGGGCTGACGGCTGGCCAGTCTATTGTGGGAATCCCGACTTCTTCCAGGTACTGTCTAGTCGCACGAGCGGTGTGGCAGCAGGCATTGTCGTGCATTAGCAGGAAATTTTCGCCAATAAACCCGGCGTAAGGGAGTACATGGCCCAGCAGAATGTCGTTGATATGTCTGAATGTGTGGTTAGTCCTCCTCCCCGACCTCCACCGGGTACGAATACCAGCTCCGTTTTAGCTTCAATTGAAATCCCCGCCCACATCATACAAGACCCACCCCCATATGCCACTATTTCCGCTATACAGCATTATGCGTATCGCTCTCCCGGTCTCCTGTAGACTCTCCGTCGACGGTCGCTGCCATGCAGGCACATCCTAGTCTCGTCCGCGAACAAAACTCTGCTCCATTGCTGTATATCCCAATCCAAGTGATCACGAGCAAATTGAAGTCGGGCTTGTCGGTGGGCTGTATACAATTTGGGTCCCGTTGCTGGCCTTTTTGGGGTCAAGTTAGCTTCTTTGAGTCTTCGCCTCACTGTCCACTCGCTGACAGTTCTCCCTCGAACTTCTCCGAGCTCCCGCTGGACGTCAACGCCGGTTAGATGTCGATTTCGGAGAGAAGTGCCGACAATAAATTGGTCATCTCCCGCCGAAGTGCATCGCTGTCGTCCAGATCCTGGTCTTAGGACTGAGTTTCCAGTCTCTCTAAACCTCTTGTATACTTTGGAGACACAGAACTGGCTCAGATGAAGCTGTCGAGCGATAGTACGCTGAGAGAACCCTTGCTGGATTAGGGTGACGATTTGAGCGGCTTCTATTGGTGTGGTTTCCATTTTCTTGTAATTCCAGTATTTTGAGTGACGTGATATATTGGACTGATGACAAAATTGCATAAATTCCCAGTTTTTATAGGGATTCAGGAGGTTGAAAAAATTGATGTTTCGTTCCAAAAATTTATGTCTTTTGTTTTCACGTTCCATGACATATGATGAACATTTTTTTCGCTATGATATTGAAAGAGTTTGAAAGCTAATAAAATTATCTTTAAAATAATATACCACAACCTACTGCATGGAAACTGTAAAATATGGTCTGCAAAAACCAGCGATGAAGTGATTCCAGTTTATAGCTCGCAAGTGTAGTTGGGAGAGTTCATTAAATATTAATTACCTATTTATTGATAAAGTTGCAATTGAAATAAAGTCGGAGGGACGGATAGCGGTGACTTGGTAATAGTTCCCTACTCTAAGGGGGTGTTGATTGATCACACATATGAAATGAATTCCAAATCAAATCATTTATGTACAATATTTGCGATGATGGATCACACAGATGTTTGTTAATATTATAACAGCACTAAACACGTACATAGGTATTCCCTAAATCCAGAGTGAAATCTGGTGAAAACTTTACAACTTTTAAAAATGCCGACCGAAGCCCAGTATCCCCGATTCAACGTGACGTAACCGATCCGAGAGTGACGTGATGTGACTTGACGACGACGGTTCACAAAAATCGAGGTCATAGAAGTTTTCACTACAAGTTTATCGAAAGTCTGCTCTATAAATCTCGGCCTTAGAATTTACCAAAGAGCTTGTCGGTCGCTTGCCGGCCTACGTTGTGTTGGAAGTGAAGCAGACATCGCATCGCCTCACGAACAGATTCAGTAACTAGGTACATTTGCTTTGCTTTAAGTTGAGACTGATTTTATTCCCACTTAGTCCACTAAGTTGGTATTTTCTTATTAATGTAAGTTTTAAAAGTACAAATATTAGTTTACATCTTAATTGTTATCTGCTATTTTATTCCTTCAATAGACTGAGTTATTAGTTTTAAGTTTTTATATAGCTCTCTATACATTTTATAAAATTTAAAGTTTCGATGTGTGTAGACAAAACATAATATATATGTAAGAGTATTTAGACTTATATAGGTGCCACAAAATAGTACATTATCTATTAAATAACTCAGGAACTAACCGTACCCCTGGGGCCTGGGGCCTGGGGGCATGGTATGGGAACCTTAACCTAAAATTAACCTTTTTCAGCTTTCATTATGATTTTGTATTTATTTATGAATGTAAACGGGTTAGCGGCTATCTAGTTTGTGTTTGAAGAACACCAACGTTAGAATACATCCCGTAACGTGGGACAACAGCGAGCCGCTCCTAACCGTCCGGGTCCGATACATGCATTATAAATTATGTACCTAGTAAGTACCGTACCTATCTAATAGTTTTTATGGTTAAACAGCGACCCTTTTAATTTTGTGGCAACTATTAAAGTAGCGCGTATGTGAGACGCCTGCGTGCGTTTATTGTTTGTTGTGCTTTCTGTGTGTTACCTATCGTGTAAGAAGAGTAGGCGAGCCGCGGAGAGGCGGGCGCGGGCGCGGGCCAACGCGAGAAGCGATCGTTTTGTACGGACCGGAGCTACAGTAGGTACGTACGTAGGTACAGACAGAGCAACGCCACCTCAGACCCTCTCCTGGCAGATTAAAATCTGCAGGGATCTTACGGAGTTGGGCCTACCGGAATCGGAAACGGAGCTTTTAAATCTGATTTACCGAAATCGGAACCGGCACTGGTGGTGTAAAATGAATAGGAAGTTCTGACTTATCGGAACCGGAATCTGAGCTCCCTAACATGCTCAAAGCAATTTTCATGTAAATATTTTTAAACTTTTAAATACTTAGTTGTTTTTGAAAGAAGTATTTCTTATCTTAATTTGAACAAAAGCCTCCTCTAGTATAATATTTCTGTATTCATAATAAAGCTTAAAACTTAAGTGGGACCCATTAATGACGCGCTGTCTGTACGTTCGTATCGTATCGTACCGATCGATGTAGCTATGTAGTACCTACCTAATGTTAAGCAAGGAGTGGCTGCGTGCCCTAGCATGTCTTGTGAGTGACCTTAATGTCACTGCTCCTGGTTTAGCAGAAAGGAAGGATTGTAGACACCGAACAGGCCAGGCTAGTGTTCGAGCGCCCTCCCCGCCCCGTCGTCGTCGCGGCCAGCCCCCGACGTGCCATCTAGTGTTACCTACTACACCCTTAATGTTCCCTCACTAATTAACGTTGTTTAATATTAATCTCCACATAATAAAGAGTTTAGTACAAACATGTGACGAGTTTAATTTAATAGGTGTGACAGTCCAGTCGGTAACAAACTCAACGTTTCATGAAGTAACTAGGTACCTACCTAACTACAAAAGAAGACAAATATCAAAGATGTCCGTCTAGTTAGCAGCCCCGCCATGGAATTTGGTGATTTCAACTATGCTAATAAATAGACCCTCCCGGTGCCATAAGTAAAATAAATAGTGCCCCAGTACTTTAGGAGATATTTAGGTGTTTCACTGTGGCTGCTATCTTGACGTCTAGTTAGCAGCCCCGCCATGGAATTTGGTGATTTCAACTATGCTAATAAATAGACCCTCCCGGTGCCATAAGTAAAGAGATATTTAGGTGTTTCACTGTGGCTGCTATCTTTATCGTCTAGTTAGCAGCCCCGCTGATTCCGACGAAACCGTATTATAGGTATTTATTTTACTTATGGCACCGGGAGGGTCTATTTATTGGCATAGTTGAAATCACCAAATTCTATGGTGGGGCTGCTTACTAGACGGACACATATCAAAGTGCTTTATTTATGTGCTTATGGATAGGTAGGTACATAAAATGCTGTAAATTCACTAGGTACCTACGTACCAAGTTTTAATTGTAAGTCTAGCAAACATTATATAGAAAGTGTGAGAGCTATTTGTAAGTTAGTGGTCATAATGTATAGGTACGACGGACGAGTGGCAAAGTGCCAACGGCAGAGGTCCAGGCACTGCAGTCCACGGCTACATTATCTGGATGAAAGGTTCATATGATCCTGTCTCAGTAATAAACTGTATCAGGCCTCGTCTGGCCGCCATGCGCCATAAGGGCCTCGACAGGTGATCGCTCCTTCATAATAATCTCTGTTTATGTGCCGACGGAACAGGGGCGGATCCAGGATTTCCATTGTGGGGCCACGTGGGGCCATTTCGACAAAGCTCGGATATAGGGTTAAAATCACAAGTAAACAAAACATAATGATTTTTTTTGCTATTTTTCAAAATAAAGTCAATCTGCGGTCTGTTCGGTATTTGGTTTTTCTTGCCACTTGATCCTTGTGTTCTATTGTAAACAATCTAATAATAACTTCACTTAGGCAAGTAATACGCCTCCTCCTTTTGAGAAGCGAATCGGATAAAGCTCCATTTATCCCAGGGTATACCTAGCTATGGCGCGTGCAGTTTCTTGGAACTCATTGTATGTCCAGTAGTTTTCATTATTTTTACACTAGCAATTTGTGTCCAGCGCACAGCTCGATTAACATAGGTATCCATCTTTTTATTCTTTTATGGTGTTTCAATAATAGATTTAAAATATTTTAGTCTTTTCTGCAAAATGGGCACCTGCTTACTGTAATAGGTATACCATAATAATCATATACTTAGTATATAATTATAAAAGCACAAAAGAAAGCATCCTAAACAGATGGCCATGATATTGTGCAACGCATAAACCTTATCATGTTTAAGTGGAATGTAAGTAGGTAAGTGCATATTTTTCAACGAAGAGAAAATCCCTATTAGATGGCCACGAAATTTTTTCCAAAATTTTATGTTAACCTTTGAGGTTTCGTAGTGTTTTCCAGATACAAATATTTCTCAGGCAGAAGTTCATACAACTATGTACATAAATTATTCATATAAAGTGACTTACCTAATTTTGTCATAAAAACGAAGGTAACATTCCTTTCAAATGTACACAGTCGTCATAATGTAAAGGAAGCGTCCCCGAGAGATGAACACATCACGGTCCTTAAGAATTTTGGTACTAGGTAGGTGTATGAACCATAATCTAATTTTGTCATAAAAAAATACGAACGTAACATTCCTTTCAAATGTACACAGTCGTAATCATGTGAAGGAAACATCCCCTTGAGATGAACACATCACGGTTCCTGAGCATTCTGGTACTAGGTAGGTGTATGTACCTACTATAATCTGAAGATGACCATTAGGTTGCCTGGAAGAGATCACTTCTAAGCGATAAAGCCGCCCATTGTACTTGTACTATGTAATATCTCTCTGTATGTAATGGTGTTTTTCTGGTGTACCATAAATAATTTTTGTATTGTATTGTTTTATTAGATAGGTGTATGTACGTACCATGATCTAATTTTGTCATAAAAGAATAACGAAGGTACCATTCCTTTCAAATGTACTCAGTTATATGAAGGAAACATCTCCAAGAGATGCTGACGCTTCTGCGATGATCACGCTTCTTAAACATTGTTGTGAAATGTAGAAAAGAGGTTCTGATGAAGTGTACTTAGGTGTCATCCTACCTTCATGTTCAGATGGCAGAGAGGTGAAATAATCACCGGTGAGCTGCAACTTTGTGAACAAATACTGTGACGTCTTTTTTCGAGTATTTCCTCCTATTTTTTCATTTTCCGGTGTAAAATAGGCACTGTTCTCATCGTTCTCATCACTGCGACGACGTTTTAGCCTGGCTACGCACTTATTTTGAAGTTTTTACGAATAAACGTGGCGATCGGCGACGCACTAAAACGCGAATGACGATCAATGCAAGCAGCCGGACGGAGGAGTACCCGCACATAAAAATTATTGCAGATATTCTGCTTTCAACTTTAGTGGTAGATTGGCGATACCCAACACGTATACTACATATGTTTTCAAATATAGCAGGACGAATGAACGAAACACAATTTGAATACATTCAGTAGTTTCGGCGCTATGCGGAGGCAACAAATTTTACTTTCATCCCCTCTCCCAAGGGAACCCTATTGAAATCCGAGATAAAAAGTATCCATGTCCTTCCTCGTAGTATGAACTCAAATCCTGCCAAGTTTCATTTCAATATGTTTAGTAGTTTCGGAGCTATGCGCGGCCAAGATACAGACAGACAGACCGACGGACATGATGGAAAAAAATTAAATTTTTGGCATCAGTATCGATAATAGAGTGCCCTCAAAATTTTTTTTTTCAAAATATTTCAATGTACAGAATTGTACCTGTTACAGGTATAGATAAATCCAACAAACTATCATACATATCTTTTGTAAAAAGGCTTAGGTATTATTACAAAATATCAGATTATCTAGAGTTGCGTAGGCTTGTTCGTGACGTCACCTATACGGGTTCTAACGGAAGACCAGCGCTGGCTTGGCCTCCTACGGGAGCTTAGCCAGCATTTAAGCTGAGTTAGGACCCTTCTATAACAACTATATATATATACCTACCTATTTTAAAAGTGTCTTGTTTTACTGTATAAGGTTGTTATAAATAAATGTATTTCTATTCTATTCTATCCAGAGGATAAAAAAGCATGGGACGACTTTTGCTCCAACTCGAAAACTAACAACCTAACAAGGTAAAGGTTTCTTGTTCGCTTCTTTACTTTACCTTATAATGAGTATGACGTCTCTATTTGTAAAAACTCATTGGTGTACATGCTAAATATTTTTTTTCTAAACAGCTTTCACATTAACAGATGTGTAAGTTGTTTCAACACAAAAATATTTAGCACGTACCTACTAAACGAAAAGTAAAAAAAAAATGATTACAGTAGGTAGGTAAGGTACCTACGCCGCCCCGCCGCCGTGCCAGACAGAAGATGCATCGCATCACACAGATCGGATCGCATCGGATGATTGTTCGTCCGAGCCGACCACAGTCCGACTCCGACCTAAAATCACCAGCAGCGGACGGACGGACGACGACGACGACGGAGCGAGCGAGCAGTTTGTTTACTTTCATTCCTTCAGTTAGTTTAGTTCAGTCAGTCAGTCAGTGCCTTCCACGGCGTGAGAGAGCGCGGTCGCCGACGGCCGTGGAGCGTAGTGCGCGGCGCGAGTGTCGACTCGATGCCCAGCTGATACATACCTACTGCACTGCAGGCCTGCCTTGCCTTGCCTCTTGCAGTCCGGAGCAGCCATCATCGCCATGGGCTGCACCCCGAGGCTCTGCACCGCGGAGAAAATATTCATCTTCATCAACATTGCGTTCGCGGTAACTAACACCCTAAACATTGACCCTTTGATTCCCCATCTAATGGCTAAATACCTACATATCTGGAAACTTGGCTACATCCAGCCTTACCTACCTACCGACCTACCTACCTTACTGTTTGTGTTGTCTTGTGTACAACCCTCAGATTATAGAATGTAGGTAAGTAGGTACCTAGGTACCTACATAAATAAACACATCAAATTAATTTTAATTTCATTATGATTTTTCTAAGTAGGTAGGTACCTATCTAACAGGTATAATATATTTTTTACACCCAGCCAATTAAACTTAGTTGCGGTTGATATGGTTCTAGGATGACAAGACATTATTATTATTATTGGTTGGTTGGTAGGGATGGGCAAAATGTATCGATATATATATATATATATATATATATATATATATATTTTAATCTTAATTAAGGGCTTTGTCGCACATGCGATTATGGCGCCCTATAGATACAGCCTTGGCCATAAGTATTGAGCACCCTAAACATTTTGCAACTGTACGGAATGTATAAGTAATAAACCAAATGTATTGTTTACGTATCCTTTTGTCAGCATCTGAAAAGGCTAAAAACAATGACCCAAACATCATCTAGCAATAAAACACCTGGGTGCAATAATGTTTGTTATTTTAATTTATTTTTTAATTATTCATCAATTCGCTACTCTCACTAGTCGTGGACACTTCAACTGATCTAGTGCGCTTTTGGGGTTTTTTTAGTTAGAGTTCAGTGATATCTTTGTAAGATGCCCAAAAAAAACGATTTTTCATTAGAGCAACGTGTGCAGATACAACTTCTGCATAGGCGAGGGAAATCCTAAGTAGAGATTTCCAAAGCAGTGAAATGTTCGCGCCGGTCAGTGCAATATGCTATTAAGCGCTTCGCTGCTACCGGATCACATCAAAATAGACCCAGAACTGGGCGAAAACGCATCACCAACAACCGTGAGGACCGTCAGTTGCTGAGAGAGTCTTTAAAAAATAGGAGGAAAACCTCTTGGAAATCGCTGCTGAGTTGTCTGCTAAAATTGACAAAACGATTTCTGGTCGAACTGCTCGCCGAAGACTTCTAGAAGCTGGCCTGAAAGGTTGTAAAGCTTTGAAGAAGCCATGGTTCTCGGAGAACAACAAGAAAGTGCGGTATGTATGGGCCTTAGAACACCAACATTTCACCGCAGAAGACTGGTCCAATGTTGTGTGGTCAGATGAATCAAACTTTGAGGTGAGTTGATCCATTTAATTATCTAACAATATTTTGTAAAATTATTAGAAGTAATCGCCTGCATAAATTAGTTTTTTTTTCGACTCTACCATTATTACTTTGTTACAGATTTTTGGTACGCCTGGAGTGACTTTTGTGCGTCGCCGGGTAGGTGAAGAATTTAAGCCAGATTGTGTGGTACCGACCATAAAACACGGCGGCGGCAGCATCATAATTGTCTGGGGCTGCATGACGAGCTCTGGGGTTGGTGAATTGTTCGTATGCGAGGGCCGAATGAATTCAACAAAGTACATAAATGTGCTAGAATCTGCGTTCGGCAGCAACGCATTCACGACATTTTTTGGTGATACCAACATGGATGGCGTTAAATTCCAGCAAGACAACGCACCATGTCACAAATCGGCCCTCACAATGACATGGTTTCGGGAAAATGACCTTGAATTACTGAAGTGGCCAGCCCAGTCTCCGGACCTGAACCCCATTGAGCATTTATGAGGTTTATTAAAGCGGAGAGTCAGGCGCCACACGATCAGCAACAAAGAAGACCTCAAGCAATAGTTCAATAGTTCAATAGTACTTTATTGATAACAAGATGTTACATGTCTGATTACAAACTTGGCTAAACAATTATATTATAAATTTTAGCTAAGCGTAGGTACATAATGTAAAATAACATTTAATAATATATCTATAAGATAAAAAGACTTATAAATAATACAAATAATATACAATTAAGAAAAAATGCGCTACCTGCGCCTGGAATGGAGCTCAATTACTACCGAAGACTGTGCAAAACTTGTACGCTCAATTCTAAAAAGAATTTCTGCTGTTATAAAAGCTAAGGGTGGGCCCACAAAATATTAACACTTTATTAATAAATCAATATAAAACGTTTTATTTTACTTCTGTTAGACATTTCTATAAAAAATTTAAAATGACAGGGATGCTCAATACTTTTGACCAAGGCTGTATATTGTATCGATATTTATTATTAGTATCGATACCAATATGCATAGTAAAAATTTTCGATATATCGATATATCGATATTTTTGGCGATCATCATTGTGCAGGCATAACGGAGCGTGGCCATAGATTAATGAAACTAAGCTAAGCTACGGAACGTAGGCTAGTAGGATCTTTGACCCCAAGAAGAAGGAAGGAAGATCAACATATCGACCACAACTTTGACACTTACAGTCAAACATACACAATCAGTGCTACCAACACATAATAAATAGGAATGAGTAGGTAGGTATGTGAATGTGCCCCTTGTTCACATTTATCGATATCAATGAATAAGCTGTCCTACTATAATAGTAATTAGTAACCGGAAATACATAATTGTCTATAATTAAAGAATAGGTATCGATTTTGATTAAACTAATTTCTGAAAAAATACCGATAGGTATTTTGATAGGTATAAAATATTGCTATACCTAGCGATATTTTTTACCCATCCCTAGTCATTGGGTGGTTTTTTGGCCCGAGAGAAAAACTCTAATTTTCACTTCGATTGCGAGGAACTGAAATAAAACGTCTTACCAATACCTACCTAATAACCTAATATAAGTATTTCACGTGATTTCGGCTGAAAAGTTATCAACCTCTACCTAGCCTTTTGTTCAGGTAGTGGTAGGTAGGTATTATAATCAACTTAATTTCAGCTTGATGATAATTTATATATACCTAGTAGGTACGTTCACCTTCAGTTCAATTTGTAGTAAACAAAAAATTCCACTGATTTCGCGATAATACCTACCTACTAGACATGTGCGCCGATCGGCGTGGCGCACGCCGCCGCCGCCGCCGATGTCTTCATCGGCGTCAAAATTCAAATAATATTCTAAACCAAATAAATCACTTTTCTTATCAAATGTAGCATATTTTATATGCAAAATTAGTATTTTTAAGGTTCCGTACCTCAAAAGGAAAAACGGAAACCTTATAGGATCACTTTGTTGTCCGTCTATCCGTCTGTCAACCCCCTTTACCTATGTTTATTTTAAGACCCACCTGTCCAGAAACGGTGTTGGTCTCTGAGCATCTTGCTAAGGTCTTCCAGCGATTCTGCCACACTGACTATATCGTCAGCAACCGAAGGTATCGCCGATGATATTGATGCCATATCCATCTCAGCCTAAGAGCTTAAATTTATGCTCCAATGCAGAGGTGCACAGTTTTGGAGAGATAACGTCTTCCAGTCTCACCCTTTTTGGAATGGGATCGGATTTGTGCTCTGGTTCTGGAGCCGGATAGAGTTAATGGCCTTGCTGTACAAACACTTCAACATTTGGATATACCGGTAGTCTATTTGGCACCGCTGAGGAGAGTGTAGCACCGGCCAGGTTTCGACTGAATCAAAGGCTTTCTCAAAACTCAAAGTGCTTTATTTCTTTTAGACCTTACAGGACTCTTGGACATATCACAAAATTAATAATACTTAAGTAAAACTGGGAAATAGTCTTTCGTAGTCCACAAACGCTATAAATAACGGTAGATTATACTCCTCTGTAGCGTAGGAATGTGGTCTACGGTACTAAAACCTTTTCAACACCGAGCTTGTGCGGGAGGCTGGAAGTCGTCGAACCTTCAAGAGAGACGTTTGGTGATAACTCTCGAAAACAGCTTATAGACGTGGCTCCTGGCGAGATGAGCCTATATTATAGAACCTATAGTTCCTAAGAAGGGCTTTTGTCACCCTTCTTAAGGAACAGTACAACCACGCTCGCGTTCAACGCCTCTGGCGTTTGTCCCTCAAGAATGACGGAGTTGTGAACACCTTGTGAAGGACTGTAAGTACATACCCGCTTGCAGAGGTTCTGGCGTGATTCCGTCATCCCCCGGTGCCTTGTTTTTTTGAAGCTGTTCGAGAACCGTCTTTATCTCATAAAGGCTAACATCCGTGACATCTTCTTTGGTATAGTGTCGGGTTAAACGGGCTCCTGCATCACCTGCCCTGTTGTTTACAGGTCATTGCGATGAGATGTAGAGCTATCCATAAAAGATCGCAGGCTTGGAAGAAATGATGCTGCCGTTATCGGTCTTCAGCTTCGTCAACTGGCTTTGTCCAAAAGACAAATCTCTCACACATAGGAGCCCTTGTTCCATTCTATTGCACTAACAATACTGTTAGTATTGTATGAGCGCAAATCGGGTTGTATGAACTTCGAGATTTGTCTATTGAGCACGCCGTATTTGACATATCTGCCGAAGATTGCAGCTTTATTTCGCTTCTCCATGATATTAACTGCAAAGTGTGAACCCCGAGAGTCTCTGTATTTTTTTTCTGCGGCGGGTCCTAAAGAACTCTGATCAGCCCGCATGGACAGTTTCTACCAGCCCTTTATTCAGCTCCACTGTTGCGCAATACGCGATGCATTCAAGATTGCGGTTTTGTAGCTCCAACTGAAAGCTTTCGGGATTTTGTTCTTGGACAGGACGAAACCGTTCTAGCTTGACATTGATATTCAATGCAATGTAGTACTTAACTACGTAGGTACCCAACCCACGCATTCTACCATGGAGGGAGAACCACAATTAGCGCTCATATACACGAGCGGCAAACTGACAATGGCAGTGGTAACTAGCGGCTGACGTTGGCGCGTCGACGACGCCGCCGCTGCCGCCGCCGCGCACGCCCCGCTCTACATCCGGCTCAATGCACCCTTGTCTACCTGCGCGCCCCGCTCTGCACCCGGCTCGGTTCGGTGCACCCTTGTCTAGCTGCGCCCTGCGCCCCTCGCCGCGCCGTCCCTATCTACCTGCGCCGCGCCCTGTCTCTTTTTTAACCGACCTTACAATTCTTACAAATTTTATTCTATTGGCATTAGTAAAAACTTAAAAAGTAGATTTTTAGTGTTTTCAAAAGAATCAGGTAGGTATTACCTACATGCAATGTATTCTCTGATTGCATGGCATGGGGAGCGTGTGGAAGGGCGCTTTGGCGCACGCGAATTGCATTTTACAAGGAATTGATAATCTTAATACTAGCAACCCGCCCCGGCTTCGCACGGGTTGTAGTCACATGTCATTTTATTGGTAAAATCATATTTACAAGTCATCTAATTAAAATTGTGTACCTACTTATAAACAAATTAAATAAAAAATGTACATAGGTACTAGGTAGGTACTTAAATAATAATGAATCTAGTGTCCTGAGGTAAATGCGCGCGCATATCGCAACTGTCACGGGCAGGCAGAACCAAACATTACCTAATCTGTGGCAGTACCTACGATTATGTGGGATCCGCTTCTGCCGCTTGTACGGGAACACGGGAACGTTTTCTCTTCCGCGAACCCACCGCGGAGGGGTGTGAAGCACCCCCCTTCGCGCCGCACCAGAAACACATGATGCGCCGCGACCACCTTGGAGACCTTACCCTGCCAAATGGGCGCGGGACGATCCCGTGTCCAAACGTCATAGGTTGCCTTGCGACGGGTCAGTCGAGTGGCCCCGTCGCCTGGCACACCGTCACAGACGATAGGTAGAGCTGCCCTCGCAATATCGACACTCCTCCCCCGTGACCCCACCGCGTCCGCCATCAAACGGTGGCGGCCCCGCCAAGGCCACGGAAGGCAGGGAGAGCGGCGCACCTCTATACCGGCACTCCTCTCCCGCCGCGGCCCCCATCTCTCTACGGCCATGCCGCCCATACGGCACAGCCGCCGCCGCGCCCGCGTCAGTTGGGTTGGGGTGCCTTCCATACGACACCGCGATCTACTACCGCTCCAAATAGGCTGAGAGGCCAAAACCCAGAGGAGCGGTCCGTCTCGGTGCCGGCCGTTTCGCCGACTGACTTTTTCCGACACTTCCAACAACTTATCGTCAACATCGTTATATTTCAACCAATTTACCCAAAACCTTGACAATATTTTATATGTAACCTAAACCTTCCTCTTTGATTGGTGAAAACCGCATGAAAATCCTTTCAGTAGGTACCTAGTTTTGAGTTTATCGCGAACAGACAGACAGACGCGGCCGACTTGTCTTATAATATCTATGTAGTGATTTTGTTACGTATTTCCGCAAAGTACAGGTCGCGTCATGGTTTAACCAGTTTAACCTTAATAGATAGATAGATAGATAACCATTGAGATAATATATAGATAACTCTTTATTGTAAGGTACGCGTGGGTAAATCTGATTGAGATTTTTAGACGAGTTGACATGATGCTTGTATTTTTATCAAGTAGTCAAAACCGGTGTACACGTGTACACTATAATTACCAACTTAAGTGCCTCCGTTTAGGTTGATACATAACTTAAAGCTTTCATTAAGAATACATCATAAATATCGTCATAGTAAATAAAAAACATAACCAAAAATACCACAAGTGAAATTCCGACATATGTCCGGGTAATTCCGAATCACACTTAAAAATAGACTTTATTCAGTTCCAATATCACTTAATACTCCCTGGCAGCTCCCCTGTTGCCCGGTCTTTTAAGGTCTTTTAAGAGACCGGCATCCTCAGGAGCAGCCATTAGACACACACACGAACACATCCACATAAATTCAAATAGGTATCAGTGCTATCTCTTAGAGGAAAATTAATTTTAAAGTTATTTATTAATTTGTTTTTATTTGTATTGGCATTTAAATAATCATTAGTAATTTAATTTTGTTAAATGTTATTTTCAAACTTAATCGTAAATAATTAATTTATTGTTAGTTTATTTGTTAAATCCATGTAATGTATGGAAGAGCAGGACATCCTGGCACAAGTATTTTACATACTTAAAAGGATATCCTAACAACTGTCTAGCATGTAACAAACATATTTTTATACAAATAAACAATTTCCAATTCGCAATTTTTAATATAAAGTTCATAATTATGTAGTTTCAAACCATATCTACCCTAAAAAAAAAACTTGATTTTGGACATTCAACAGCCTGAACATGTTTTTGTCATTATAGTTTTTCGGAATTACAACATCAGCCTGTAAGCCTGTGACTCTCAAACTTCCTCTACCTACTTACTCTATTTTACACAATTAGGGCATGAAAATAAAATCATTACTCAATAACAAATTATAAAGATTTTTAAATACACAATATTATCTACTTATATGTATGTATATAATGTACAAAAGCATTATTTAATATATTTTATTTCAATATATGTTTAGTATATTATATTAAAATAAGTTGAGTCATGTGATGTATCACAAGCAGGGTATCTGAAAAATTAAAACAAGATTTTACAAAAAAAAAAGTGAACTTAAAAGATAATAATAAGTTTAAATTTTAACAGTTAATAAAAACGACGTTTCATGAAAACATTTTACGAGGTTGATCATTAATAAAATATTGTTACAAGTAGAAGCAGTTATTTTCAATCGTAAGTTAATTGAAATTTTGAATTTTACACGTTTACGTTGATTCAGGCATTAAGGTGGAACGTCACGAGTAGGCGCGATTTTTTTTTGGTTTTTATGATTTCTGCGTTCTACAATGAATAAACTGGCGAAGAAGTAATTTGCCGCAAATCGTAAATCATTTTCTATGAACTCATGATAAAACCAACTTTAATTCGTTTGTTTGTATTTTGGGAACATATGTTCATTTATAGCCCAAAATTTCTTACTTTTCCAAATTTTCAAAAAATACTAGTAAATCGAAGTTAGTTTCTTCATAGGCTAATAGGAAATGGCGCTAAATTACTTTTGCTCCAGGTTTATTTTGTAGAACGCAGCTAAAATTTGAGCCAGAATAAATAAAGAAAAAAATTTAATCAAGTGCCTACTCGAGATGATCCTCCTTAAAAATTGTAAGTCAACTAACAAAAACACTTTATTCTGAAAATATGATTAAATATCCAAAGATTGAGAACCACCGCTGATCTTTATAGAAAAGCGACATCGGGTAATTGCGGACTATTTTTCATCCGGAATTCATTTCGGAATTCGGTTTTTTTTTTTCGGAATTAGCCGAAGAGTTCCCCTCTTCGGCTAATTACGAAAAAAAAACACAAAAATGTAATTGTTAAAATTTTTAAGTTTTGAATCTGCCAATGTGTATTAAAAATAAAAAAAATCTGAGTAATGAATGTTCGGGTAAATCCGCAAATCCATAAAAGCAGGAAAATGTACTTGCTTGTTCGACAAAATGTTTTACTGGACGCGTTCCGATCTCGTAGCAAACCGAGTACACTGGCGCGGGGAACAGTGAACATAGCGTCTAGGTGAATGTTGCCGCGTTTGGTTGAAATGAGTAACTATCGGAATTAGCCGATTTTCAGAATTACCCACCTGCACCTTACCACACAAACACAAAATACAATACAGAAGGAAATGCTAACAAATAAGTAAAAAAAGGGCGGCCTTATCGCTTTATTCTTGATGTGCAGAAGTCGAGTTTTATATTTTTACATCGTTTTACACCTGCGCAGAACCCCCCTCCACTTTCGTCGTGACGAGACGTTATTATTTATTTATATATTAGTACTTCCTACCTAACGCCTGAATCTATATCGTGAAGATCGTGCGCCTCTGAAGCGTAGGGTTTATCTTTTACGTATCTCCTTACCTAGTTATCTTTCTAGGGTTAAGGACGTTAGAAGCGACCACCGACCGTGAGCGTGAGCCGCGAGGTTAGGACGAAGACGACGCCGCAAGATGGTCCCGAATCGCAAAAAAGCTTATTATTCGCGTTATTCTGATTTCGCCATTCATTCAACTCTACTAAAACTAAGAAACTTTGTTCTATTAAACTTTTGACTAGTCCTTATAGTTCAGGAGTTAAGGCAAAAATCTACATTTTTGTATGGGGGGCAACCTTAAAAGTTGAATAAGTACCCGTGTTTCACCTTGGTTCTTTCAGAATGTTTTATGGTATATTTATGGTATTATTAGGCATCAATTAGTCATAAACAGGTAGGTGCCAAATGTTGCCATTTAGAGTTAGGGCGCTAAAATCGAAAAAAAAATAGTATTTTTGGTCTGTAAGCGTATTTTGATAAATCTTATTTTTCTATTCGATAGTTTTATATTAAATAGGTACATATATTATATTTATACCTTTTTTAGCCTTGACTTATAGTTGGGTAAATAGCAATATAATATATGTATATAATCAATAATCATACATCACACACATCTTTAAATTCAGGGAACAGATTATAAACCACATGCACCTAAAGACATTGCCTTAGTATCTATAGATACATAGATATGACAAAGCTAGAGTTTACCTGGAAAAGGGTGTAGGCAGACACATGCGTGCCATTAATGCAGTTTTAGAGAAAAAGCGCTCTAACCGAAAATAATAAGTATTTATACTTGATATAAAAAACAAATTACATTCGATGGGTCTCTGAGAACTGAGTCTTATCTTGTTATGTTATATTTTTCCCTAAGCTTATAGTTTCGGAGTTAATGACTAAAAACTGATTTAATAGTAGGAGTAATAATCTTTTGAAAAAGGTTGATAGTGGGTTTTGCTTTTTTTCAGCCTGTGGCTTATATGGTACGATTGTGGCATAGTATAAGATCGTATATACAGAGATATATACATGCAATTTGTGCCCTTTTTAACTTATAGCTTTATAAGTAAAAAAATTGTTTTAGGTTACAAACCTTTCAAACAGTGCAAAACACGTGCCAATATATTTTTTGAGCTACCTGAGACAAAACCCATCGGCAGGAAGGTTACTCCCCAACAAATACAGAAAATGAGGATCCGTTACGTTTTTAGTTGAGAATGCAGATTTATAGAGTTAAAATTCCTTGACAACAGTGCAAAAATTATTGTTCTACGACAAAATTTAACGAAGTTATGACCAAATTACTAGCGAAGTTCACCGAGTGGCCCGCCGCGATAGCTGTGACGTCACTTAGTCCGTCGCCGCCAGTTAGCCCTTGGCTGTGATTAGGCGTGAAATGTTTTCTTTGGTTAATTGTGACTTTGAAACAATTTAAGTGTTCGATTAGTGTGTAATTCATCTTTTTAACTATTTATAAACATTGTGTAGTGCCGAAAAAAAGTTTAATAAAACGCCAGAAAAACTATTTTTAAATGTACTAAAGGAACCAAAACTTCGTAAAAAATGGTTTAATATACAGAGTGTAACAAAAATTAAGGACCAAACTTTCAGAGGCGGTGCAGAAAACCGAAGACAAAAAAAAAAAAAAAAAACCACCCTTTAGTTTTTGAAAAATTTAATAAATACGAAATTTTCACTACTGGGAGGGTTAATAATAATTTGTAATTTAATTTATTTATTCAGATAGGTAATTATAAACTCCGTTTTCTAAAACTAATAATTTATATTGTCTTTTTGACCAAACTATACATTACTTTCGCCAGATGGCATCGAAGGTTTCGGTGCGTGCCTGGGTGAACATGGCCGAGGCACGGCGGAATCGGTTAAAACCCTGCGTAAATTTAAGTTTTTTTTTGTGATTTATTATAAAACTACACAAAATATTGTAAAATTAAATATTTTAAGGCGTAGATCAAATATTGGTCAATTGCGTGATTGATTAGTTTCATTACGTATATTAAAAGAGTTTTAGAGAAATCTTAAAAACGGCGAGGACACTTTATGAGCATTTTTTTCGCGGAGTCCCCTTAAGTTTCTAATCTGTTTATGATCGATCGGTACTGTTCAATTATTTCTGAGTCAAATAGTAGCTTATTTAATCAATCATGTGCTTTTCATGACTTTTGTAGGTAAAAAACAAAATTAAGTATATTATAAAATTTCCCGGGAAATTAAAAATATTATTCCCGGTTCCCGGGAACGAAAACATGTCGGGAAATCCGGAACCCTAACTCACACATGCTAGTCATTGTTATTTTACCAGTATCCTTTGAGCTGGAACATTTAACTACCTACCTACAGAACCTACCTACTACCAAACAAAAAATCTAAATCTTCCGCACAATTATGTATCAATAAACTACATTGACTAGTGAACACTTGCGTCACGTCATATAACGTCACGAGGACATGAGGTCACTTAGTTAATGCCTCACCTTGGTCTTCATTCGCACATTTACAAAGATTCTGAAAATGTGTACAACACAAGCAGATATCCGGGGCCGGTCCGCGACGGGCGAGGGCGGACGCGGGGGCGCGGCGCGGCGCGGCGGCGAGCGAACGCATCGATCCAACCACTTGAACTTGGTCGCGATGCGATGACGCACGGCGCGAGCGGGCCAAAGTTACGTCTTTGGAGCGGGCCAGGACAACGCCGCGCCGCGCCGCGCCCCGCGCCGCCGCCGCCACGGGGCAATCAACAGGTCGCACTTGATCCAAAAAACTGCTTCGAACCAATAGGGTATTACACCCACTTTACCAAACCCTTTTACCAAAATTCGATACATCCACTATGGCTGTATTTCAGAGGGTCCCCGAGGTTCATCATGTCTCATAGACCAACAAAAAGTGTCGCGGCGGGGAAGAGATATACTGCTGTTTCGATCAAAATCAAAACGAACTTAAGCACGTTTTAATTAGACTATTTTTAAAGGATTTACGAAAAAGTGGTCGTAAACCAGGGGTGGTCGGCTAAATGACCAGTTCACCCTAGTTTGGAAGATATGAATATCCAGCGAAGTTGGAAATTAGCAATTTGAGGTACCTTGTGGACACGTTGAAGCTAAGACGTAAACTACAACTCTGTATCCATTTCTATCTTATATTACACAATCAAGTAAATAATCCAGATGTATTAAGCAGAATCAATATCTTTGTACCCAGTTTGTACCAAATAACTACGTGCGTGCAAAGATTTATATCGTAAATCTTTGCGTGCGTGCGGGTACTCGTCGGCGGCACCGCTTGTCCTGTGGCGCTACCCTCCGTACCAAGCATGGAAGAAACGGTTAGGGCACTCCAACTGCTAAACAATTTCTCGTGCACGAAATTGTTCCAGCATGTCGAGATATTCCACGACAAGCTAAGTGTTATTGTTAAAACTCTTATAATATATTTAAGTTGTGTTTCGTTCATTCGTCCTGCTATATTTGAAAACATACATATGTAGTATACGTGTTGGGTATCGCCAATCTACCACTAAAGTTGAAAGCAGAATATCTGCAATAATTTTTATGTGCGGGTACTCCTCCGTCCGGCTGCTTGCATTGATCGTCATTCGCGTTTTAGTGCGTCGCCGATCGCCACGTTTATTCGTAAAAACTTCAAAATAAGTGCGTAGCCAGGCTAAAACGTCGTCGCAGTGATGAGAACGATGAGAACAGTGCCTATTTTACACCGGAAAATGAAAAAATAGGAGGAAATACTCGAAAAAAGACGTCACAGTATTTGTTCACAAAGTAGCAGCTCACCGGTGATTATTTCACCTCTCTGCCATCTGAACATGAAGGTAGGATGACACCTAAGTACACTTCATCAGAACCTCTTTTCTACATTTCACAACAATGTTTAAGAAGCGTGATCATCGCAGAAGCGTCAGCATCTCTTGGAGATGTTTCCTTCATATAACTGAGTACATTTGAAAGGAATGGTACCTTCGTTATTCTTTTATGACAAAATTAGATCATGGTACGTACATACACCTATCTAATAAAACAATACAATACAAAAATTATTTATGGTACACCAGAAAAACACCATTACATACAGAGAGATATTACATAGTACAAGTACAATGGGCGGCTTTATCGCTTAGAAGTGATCTCTTCCAGGCAACCTAATGGTCATCTTCAGATTATAGTAGGTACATACACCTACCTAGTACCAGAATGCTCAGGAACCGTGATGTGTTCATCTCAAGGGGATGTTTCCTTCACATAATAACGACTGTGTACATTTGAAAGGAATGTTACCTTCGTATTTTTTTATGACAAAATTAGATTATGGTTCTTACACCTACCTAGTACCAAAATTCTTAAGGACCGTGATGCGTTCATCTCTCGGGGATGCTTCCTTTACATTATGACGACTGTGTACATTTGAAAGGAATGTTACCTTCGTTTTTATGACAAAATTAGGTAAGTCACTTTATATGAATAATTTATGTACATAGTTGTATGAACTTCTGCCTGAGAAATATTTGTATCTGGAAAACACTACGAAACCTCAAAGGTTAACATAAAATTTTGGAAAAAATTTCGTGGCCATCTAATAGGGATTTTCTCTTCGTTGAAAAATATGCACTTACCTACTTACATTCCACTTAAACATGATAAGGTTTATGCGTTGCACAATATCATGGCCATCTGTTTAGGATGCTTTCTTTTGTGCTTTTATAATTATATACTAAGTATATGATTATTATGGTATACCTATTACAGTAAGCAGGTGCCCATTTTGCAGAAAAGACTAAAATATTTTAAATCTATTATTGAAACACCATAAAAGAATAAAAAGATGGATACCTATGTTAATCGAGCTGTGCGCTGGACACAAATTGCTAGTGTAAAAATAATGAAAACTACTGGACATACAATGAGTTCCAAGAAACTGCACGCGCCATAGCTAGGTATACCCTGGGATAAATGGAGCTTTATCCGATTCGCTTCTCAAAAGGATGAGGCGTATTACTTGCTTATGAAGTTATTATTAGATTGTTTACAATAGAACACAAGGATCAAGTGGCCGTCTAATGTGTTTCTCAACTTATATGTAGAATCCATTATTATCCTGTATAATGTTTAAATGTATATTTCCTATAGTAGCTGTAGATTCATTACAATGTGACCTAAATAAGGATCGACATAGGGCTCAAAAAAAAGGAAGTTGTATCTAAATAAAATAAATAAATAAATTATGAGATTACAGAGACAAGCTAGCCAAGTCTTTAAACCAGAAGCCCGCGCTGGCACTGGCAGCCGCCCCTGGCCTTGCGTCGCGTCGGTCACTAGACCCACTACGCTCCGCTGGACATCTGTCCAATTTTTACGATGAATGGAAATTCATTACTAATGAAACGAATGATCCTCTGATATTATCGTGGTCAAGAGTTGGTTTTCACGAACACTGTTTCCAAAATTATGGACCAAATAGTCCAATAATTAATCAGATATTATTTAAAACTATGAGACCGTTGCTAGTCTTCTTGAGAGCGGAACCATTTCTCATTACGAACCCTGTCAGGAACAGTTATTCGTCATCCTTATTAGTTACTAGCTGACCCGTGCCCACTTCGTTAGGCGGTAAACAATTTTAGTAGTCTATAAAACTCAAATAACGTGATTTAAACGATGAGTGTTTAAACAAATTCAATAGGTAAAATAATTTTCAAAATTGGCTCAGTAGTTTCAGAGATTACCCCCTACAACCACCCAAACCTTACTTATTTTTATTAGTGTAGTATAGTATAGATTTACATACACCTATGTAGATTTAATTGACTGGACGTCACACAGCTCCACATTTACATAGGTATATTATGCGCTTCAAAGTAAGCTTGATAGTACCTACTGGAGAATAGAGCACTACACATCTATTGTCCAGTTCTAAAACTGGAAAGAAGAATCACCAGTCGTCCTAAATGTTCACAATTTCTATCTTGATTCATGGCGTCTCGCAGATCTACATAATTCTCAGCGCGCAGTCTTCTCTCATTAGTTCTGTTCTGATGTATACCAAACGCTTCGTTTAAATTTTGGCGTAAGTGTCCACCAGAAAACAGTTAAACAAACCTCGAAACCTTTGCAGGTGAGCAATGCGACCTTCTCTTATTGGTAAAATGTATCTAGGCGTAGAATTGCATTGCAGAAACTTTTTTACTATCCAGTCTCGTCAGTTTTCGGATTCACATGTCGAAGATCAAAGTTATATCCGTCTTCGCCACGACAGTAGGTATATAAGCGAGTAGAGACTGAAGAGCATCACATGCCTGGTGCGTTTCGCCAATGCATTGCAAGCGGTCATCCCGGGTACGCAGCACAATGTCCGGCCTGTCACAGTGCTGATCTACCAGGACGACGGCAACATCATTGGTAGCGAGAGCTTTTAACCAACCGGATACTGTCCAGTAGGTCGTTTATCGGCATTGATAACAATTGTGTAATAAATTTGTTGGCTTTGGGGTATGGACTCGTATTTTATGTCCTTCCTCGTCCTCCATGAACTCAAATCATGCTAAGTATCATTCGAATCCATTCAGTGGTTTTTGCGCTATTTTAGGCCGAGAAAAGTCATTTCCATCCCCACTCCCAAGGGAACCTTAACGAATTCCAGGATAAAAAGTATTACATGACCTTCCTCGTAGTATGAACTTAAATCATGCCAAGTTTCATTTGAATACATTCAGTAGTTTCAGCGCTATGCGCAGCCAAGAAATTTTACCCTACTGCGGGGGGCCACTGTGGGGGGCTAATGAGGGGGTACCACTGGGGGGCCCACTTCGGGTGGTCATCTGCCGGGGGTCCCCACTGCCGGTGCCCTCCACTGTGGGGGCCTACTGAGTGGGTCCCACTGTGGGGGCTACTGGGGGTCCCACTGTGGGGCAATGTGGGGGGCCCACTTCGGGGGGCCATCTGCCAGCGGCCTCCACTTCCGGGACCCCACTGCCGGTGCCCCCCACTGTGGGTGCTACTGAGGTCCTACTGCGGGGCAATGTGGGGGCCCCACTGCGGGGGGCTACTGAGAGGGTCCGGTTGCGTAGGGGGACCCACTGCTGGGAGTCCCTACTTCTGGGGCCCCCACTACCTAGGGCCCCACTTCCAATGCAGTGGGGGGCTATCGCTCTCTACCGCCCTTGCCCCGCGCGCCATCCTGCAACGCGCAAAATTTCACTTCCATCCTCTCTCATAGGGAACCCTTCTGAATTCCGGGATAAAAAGTATTTTATGCCCTTTTCTTGTAATATGAACTTAAATCATGCTAAATTTCATATGAATATCTTTAGTAATTTCGGCGCTATGCGTAGCAAAGAAATTTTACTTTCATCCCCTCTCCCAAGGGAACCCTATTGAAATCCGGGATGAAAGTATCCATGTCTTTCATCATAGTAAGAACTCAAATCCTGCCAGGATTCATTTGAATACATTCAGTAGTTTCGGCGCTATGCGCAGCCAAAAAATTTTACTTCCATCCCCTCTCCCAAGGGAACCCTATTGAAATCCGGGATAAAAAGTATCCATGTCTTTCATCATAGTATGAACTCAAATTCTGCCAGGTTTCATTTGAATACATTCAGTAGTTTCGGCGCTATGCGCAGCCAACAAATTTTACTTTCATCCCCTCTCCCAAAGGAACCCTATTGAAATCCGAGATAAAAAGTATCCATGTCTTTAGTATTAATTCAAATTCTGCCAGGTTTAATTTGAATACATTCAGTAGTTTCGGCGCTATGCGCAGCCAACAAATTTTACTTCCATCCCCTCTCCCAAAGGAACCCTATTGAAATCCGGGATAAAAAGTATCCCATGTCTTTCCTCATAGTATGAACTTAAAGCCTGCCAAGTTTTATTTGAATACATTTAGTAGATTCGACGCTACGCGCAGCCAAAAAATTTTACTTTCATCCCCTCTCCCAAGGGAACCCTATTAAAATCCGGGATGAAAAGTAACCTATGTCTTTAAGTTTCATTTGAATACATTTAGTAGTTTTGGCGATACGCGCAGCCAAAAAATTTTACTTTTATCCCCTCTCCCAAGGGAACCCTATTTAAATCTGGGATAAGAAGTATCCTATGTCCTTCATCATAGTATGATCTCAAATCCTGCCAAGTTTCATTTGAATACATTCAGTAGTTCCGGCGCTATCTGCAGCCAACAAATTTTACACAATACACGCAGCACAATGTCCCGCCTGTCACAGTGCTGATCTACCAGGACGACGGCAACATCATTGGTAGCGAGAGCTTTGTACAAACCGGATGCTGTCCGGTCAGGTCGGTTATCGGCACTAATAACAATTTTGTAATCATTTTGTTGGCTTTGGGGTATGGACTCGTATTTTATGTCCTTCCTCATAGTATGATCTCAAATCCTTCAAAGTTTCATTTGAATACATTCAGTAGTTCCGGCGCTATGCGTAGCCAACCAATTTTACTTTCATCCCCTCTCCCAAGGGAACCCTATTGTAATCCGGGATAAAAAGTATCCTATGTCCTTCCTCGTAGTATGAACTCAAATCCTGCCAAGTTTCATTTCAATACGTTCAGTAGTTTCGGAGCTATGCGCGGCCAAGATACAGACAGACAGACAGACATGATGGAAAAAAAATCATTTTTGGCATCAGTATCGATAATAGAGAGCCCTCCAAAAAAAAAATTCAAATATCTTCAATGTACAGAATTGGACCTGTTACAGTTTTATTATAAGTATAGATTTTCTTACTAAGAAACAAAAAACCTTATGGTAAAACAGATTCCAACCAAAATTTTTAAAATCAGCGTTCCGAGAACAATATTAAAATAAATCAAAAATTGCTTCATGGTCTGACTGGGTTTAAAAAAACGCATATAAGTAATTATTTATATTCTGGTTTCTATTATCCAGATGTTAGAATGGGTTTAAAAAAACGCATATAAGTAATTATTTATATTCTGGTTTCTATTATCCAGATGTTAGAAAGTACTTACGTTTTAAGTGCTAGAATTCGTTGATAGAATTTTTAGTTCTACCTTTTTTCCAATCCAATACTGTAATGTATGCAGAGATTTAAATACCCTAGCTCAAATAATCATTTATTTCGTCGATATCAGGAATAACACGTCACATTTGTTTTAATTACGTACAGTCACATAATACAATAATAAAAAATCAAGTAATTCAATTGCTAAATCAAATTAAATGTCAATAACAATAGAAAAGTCAATAAAAACATAAAAGATCAATAAAAACAACAATATACGGAGTATCTACAGCTAGATAATTATGTACATTCAGTACTTTTGCTAGGAATTCCTCATAGCTGTAAAAGCTGTTGTCAGTAAGCCAGTGCTTTAGCTTGTTTTTAAAGCATGTCAGACTAGATGCCTTTGTGATAATTTCTGGAAGACTGTTATATACTGTCGGTCCCATTATGCGCGTTAACTTCCCAGACTTCGCGAGGGTACGCGGTAGGGTGGTCAGCTTGTCAGCTCGCCGGGTATTATACCTGTGCACGTCTCTATTCCTAGTAAACAATTCCAAGTTGTTTCTCACATACACCGATACCTGGAATATCACAATGCATGGAACGGTAAGTATTTTCAGCTCTTTGAAGTAAGGTTTTGCGGAGACGTCCTGTGGTATTTTCACCATTGCACGTATGGCACGCTTCTGCATGCGGAAGGTGCGCTGCCAGTCGGCCGCTTGCCCCCACAGTTCAGCTCCATACTGCAATAGTGAGTGAACAGTCGCATAGTAACAGGAGCGTACCACGTGCCTTGGCAGGAATCTCGCCAGTCGGCTAAGTGCGTAGCACGCCCCACCAAGTTTTCCGCACACTTTATCAATGTGAGACTCCTGTCAAGCTCAAAACCCAAAAACGTAGTTTGAGCTACCTGTCTAATAACTGTCCCACCAGCGACAACCGATAGGGCTCTAGGGATACGACCAGACAGGCAGACGTGCATGAAGTGCGTCTTTGAGATGTTCAAGACAAGCCAGTTTGCTTTGAACCACTCGGCAAGTGTGGACGCGGTGAGGTTAAGATTATGCTCTAAGGCGTCCACTGTTTCACCAGAGACTACGGCGACCACGTCATCGGCATACATAAAGATTTCCGCAGTGCTCACAGCCTCCGGAAGATCGTTCAGTAGCATGGAAAACAAGATATTCGAAACCGCAGACACCTGAGCTACACCCATGGTTGTTGTTAGAGGACAAGATCGAATATTCCCATTATCTCCAACAACTACCTGCGACCTAGATTTTAGCATGCTGGACAGTAATGTGAGCGCGTTACCTCGTACTCCATAGTGTTCCAGCTTAGCCGCGAGCACCGTGTGGTCGGCTACATCGAACGCCTTCGAGAGGTCGCAGCAGATAAGAGCTACCTGCTGTTTCCTCTCTCTAGCATCTAGGACGTTTTGTACGACTTGTCGTGCCAACGATGTAGTTGATCGGCCTTCCCGATACGCGTACTGCCTGTCTGATAGTGCCTCAGTTTCAATCAGGTAAGTCGTGAGTCGCGAGCTTATACCGTTCTCCATAACTTTGGATATTGCAGGTATTATGGACACCGGCCTGTACGAGTCCATGCTAGACCTACTACCCTTCCCCTTATAGATCGGTGTTACCTTACTTAGCTTAAGGCACGTCGGTAGTTCACCAGCACGCAGGCACTCGTTGAATAGGCAAGCTAAAATCGGCGCCAGCGGACCGGCCGCCGTCGCGATCAGTTTCATCGAGATACCATACGCATCTTTAGATGGCTTCGGAGGTATCCGTTTCATAATAATATGATGTACCTCACCTGCAGTGAACGGTACAAATCGAAGCGAGCGGTCGGCCGGCGAGCGCGCCGACTGTAAGGCAGACTACACGCTACACAAGTCAGCTGCTGGTGGTCCGCTCGCCGCGGCTGCTCCTATGAACCTCGAATTCATCGAATCCACAACCTGCTGCTTCGACTGAAATTTAATACCATCCGAATTAATAATAGTGTCCGTGAAATCAAAAGTACAGTGCTCTGTGTCACACAAACAGCTATGATAGTATTATGTCTTTAAAACTTAACGATTTTTTATTAGGAAGTAAACCTTGTTTGGGAAGAAGGAGACCCAATGATAACGCAGTCAACCTGATCAGGGAAGACACGTCTTGCCTGAAGTTTTTTCTTATGTTAGCAAAAAAGAAGGTTAGGGGGTAGTATGTGGTCAGGCGACTGTTGGTGTTCAATGGAGTGGTCAATCTCAGAATCAGAAAAATACGTTACGTGGAACTTATAGCAATTTTATAAGACCTGCAGATCTTTGCCGAAAATCTAAAAGATTGACTAACTGATGTGACATCTTTATGGCAATAATGGTGTGAAAATATTCGTACTTATTTCTAGTTAGTCGTACTTAGTGCTAGTTCCGAAGATAACGAAATACCAAACGGGGGAGTCACGGAGAGTTCATCAAGACACTAAATGGGTGTTTAAAAACATGCCTATGACAAACATTTTAAAGCTCCCTGCCGAACACGGCCTGAAATAGTATGAAGAAGTGTCTCATGGGTTTTAGATCTAGGAGAATTCACTGTAAATGCCTTGAAGATTGAATATAAATTTTATATATCATTTCTATACATTTTGAAATTATAACGGACAGACTAACTTTGATAACATATAACGAACAAACCAATATTTATGGTTCTTATCTGGCCCATGCAACCCTGGTTTCACGATTTCTTTTCTTTTTTGACTTTTCTGTTTTGATACAATACAATTTAAGTCCCAACGAGCAATGACGAATTGTAGTCTGTTAGCAAGTCACCCGGGGCTGACGTTCATTGTAAGCAAGGGGCAAGATAACAAGACTGCATTAATAAAAAGAAGCGTGCCACCGTCTTCGCTACATTGCTTCAATGTGTGAAAATTCAATTAAGCCGTATGATGTCGCTATTAGAGGATAAGTATTTTTTTTAATAACATGTTTATTGATGTGCAATCGTCAACTCCCATGGTTATTTATTTTCAAACAGAACGGTTCTCAGTACAGTTCGTTCTGGTCACTCTTTGATCAAGGGTAGGTTCTGATGACCGTATTACTCGGCTATTCAAAGGCTTCTAAAGACTTCGCTCAGTCCCAAATATATATAACTCAATCTGGGATAAATAATTTAATTTAGAAATTTCGTCTAAAAGGTTCCCTTATGACAATTTAAAATTGAATATTTAATCATAACATTAGTAACCATACTAATGTCGGTAACTGCATCTTAGAGTACTTACAGACAATAAATAAAATAAAATTAGACAATGTATTTGCCTACGGCAAGCAAAATAAATTAAACAAACAAGATCTATTTAAAACCTCGCTTCCAGGACCAGCTCCAATATGGATCGGAGATATCCATAGTTATCCCATGTTATAAAAATCGCTTAGAAACCTGCTGTGAGCAGGCTCTTCAAGCCTAAATTGAAAGGACGATATCATAACTAAATAAATAGTAACAATGAAGCTAGTCTGTTTACCAGTAACAACTTAAGAATTTCATAAATTGGATACAAAAATAACATTTTACTCTCAGCTTATTTTATCAGACACCCCGCCATGCCACTTCGACCGCGAATAGAGCTGGTCAGCATTGACAGAATAACTTTGTAACACCACCGTGTAAAGCAATTTAAATGGTTTTTCCAGATTTCCATCGTAGAGATTTGTCAATTCTAAAAATACTGACGTAGATGAAACATTAACTGAATTTCTTAGTTATGATTAAGAGGGAAATAACTATTTGTTTTGTTTGGTGATCAATATAATTCGTCATGAGTTTTAATATTTCACAACTTTCAAAATCTACATATGTTTTCAAATATAGAAGGACGAATGAACGAAATACAATTAGAGATTAAACTACACCAAAGGTTAGTTTAATCTCTAATTATATTATTACATAGATTTATAGTTAATAGCATAAGATAGTGAGTGCTTTGGTTTAAATACTGTATAAGTTTACAGTATTTATACTATCTTCAATAAAAAATTAATAAAATATTAAAAAAATCGGTGCAAGAACAAGCATTTATTTTTAAATCATAAGCATAACAGTTAACTGAAATTTTGGATATTACACTTTACGTTGGTTCAGGCATTAAGGTGGAACGTCACGAGATGCCGCGAGATAAAATTTTTATGTGATTTTTATTTTTTTCTGCGTTCTACAATCGTAAACCATTTTCTCAGAACACATGATAAAACCAACTTTAATGCGTTTATATTTTGTGAGTATTTGGGAAATATGTTGATTTTTAGCCCAAAATTCTTTACAATCCCAAATGATCCAAAAATGCTATCAAATTGAATTTAGTTTCTTCATAGGCAACTAACAAAAACACACTTTATTTTGAAAATGTGATTAAATATCCAAAGATTGAGAACCACCGCTGATCTTTATAGAAAAGCGACATCGGGTAATTGCGGACAATTTTTCTACCGGAATTCCCCTCTGCGGCTAATTCCGAAAAAAAAAACAAAAAGGTAAATTTAACAGTTTTGAATCTAATGAAACGATGGTTTACTAATTTAAAAAACAACCGAGTTCTACTAAATTTTTGAATGTTGGGGTAAATCCGAAAATCCAAAAAAGCAATAAAATGTACTTGTTCGAAAAAATGTTTCACTGGACGCGTTCTCTCGTAGGAAACCGAGTACACTGGAGTGGGCGAACAGTGAACATAGCGTCTAGCTAGGTGAATGTGCGTTTGTTTGAAGTGAGTAACTATCGAAATTAGCCGATTTTCAGAATTACCCACCTGCACCCTACATAGGTTAATTTTAAACAAACCAACCGACTAACCATCGTTATTTGTCACCGGACCCCATGCACATCTAAACAGACAGGTTCTAGGTAGGCAGGTAAGGTACAGCAGCGTTGGTACCTCTACGTGGAATTTACTTTCTTGGAAGTAGGAACAGGAGAAGTTGTACTACACTACAATGTATGTGGTAGGTACCTACCTACATAATGTTTGGAAACTGATAAACAAAACAATGTGGTGCATTGCATACAGGTAGGTAACCTTACCTATACACTAGCCAAACTCGATGTGGAATGTTTGTAAACAAAATACGATACAAAAAACTAAAACTCACTTGCTTGGCGTCGCGTTTCAGATATTGATTAATTTAGTTGTAAGCAAAATTTATTAAAGGAAGGATCGGAAGGACCCTCACGTCAAATCAAAAGTAATACAGGGTGGCGCAATAGAACGTGCATATTGCATCATCTTTTTTTGCGGGGTAGAATGCGTGCGGGCGAGGGGAGCATACATCGTTGGGTAGGCGGGCTCATGGAGTTTTAGTCACCATGAGTCACTTCGAAGGGGAGTGTCGCGCATTTAGCGTGCGCGCATTTTACGAGAACTCTCGTTCATACATTGTTACTAGGCGACTATATTGTTCTGAATATGGACTACGGCGAATTAGTGAAGCTCCGAGTGCTAATTTAATTAAAATATGGGTACAGCGTTTTGAAGAGACCGGATCAACGTTTAAACCACAAGCAAAAGGTCGTCCAAGAATAGCTAGGACTGAAGACAATATTGAGAAAGTTATGCAGTCGGTACGAGGAGATCCACAAATGTCTACTCGCAAGAGATCGTCTGTCTTACACTTATCGCGACGAAGTTTGCAACGAATTTTAAGCTTGGATCTTAAACTGCATCCATACAAGCTGCAATTAACACAAGAATTAAAAGAGTCTGACTTCAGCGCAAGGCTTTCATTTGCTAATGAAATGCTTAATCTATTTTCCAATTTTGACAATATCCTGTTCTCTGATGAAGCCCATTTCCACATCAATGGGTTCGTAAATCGTCAAAATTGTCGTTACTGGAACAGTGAGAACCCCAAACTCAAACACCAGAAACCACTGCATAGTCCTAAAGTGACAGTATGGGCAGCAATCTCTAGCAGAGGAATAATTGGTCCTTTTTTCTTTGAAAATGCGCGGGGGCAAAACGTCACTGTTAATACCGAACGCTATGTTGCGATGTTGGAAGATTTTTTGGCTCCAGAACTTGAAAATTCAAGAATAGTGAATTCTAGGACTTGCTTTCAACAAGACGGAGCTACCAGTCACACATCAAATGACTCCATGGCGGTTGTGAAGCAGAGGTTCCCTGGCAGACTGATTTCGAAAAGAGGTGATATCCCATGGCCCCCACGTAGTCCAGACTTGACGCCTTCTGACTTTTTTTTGTGGGGATACCTCAAACACAAAGTCTACAGCAATAATCCGAGAAAGATCGATCAGCTCAAGGAGAATATCCGTGGTGAAATGGCAGCAATTACACCAGCATTACTGAAGAAAGTTTTCAATATTTTCCGTTTACGGTTAGAGGAGTGCCGTCGTAGAGAGGGTCATCATTTAGATGATGTTATTTTTAAAAAATAAACTTTAGTTATTACTTTACAACACCTCAGTTTTATTTTAACTATACCTATTATATTTATTTTTTAATCAATTTTTTTAATATGCACGTTCTATTGCGCCACCCTGTATTTGTGGCAACAGAATGAATTTCTTATTTGATAATAATAACTACGTTTAAAGTATAAAATTTCACTTGTCTAAGTGCTTATTTTGTAAGCCTAAAGAAATAAGCACTTAGACAAGTCAAATTTAATACATCATCCGGCGGGCCTTTGTCACCGCTAGCGTACCAGCTTTTCTCGAACCGAATGGTCTGTTGCGTGACGATGGTAAGAGGCCCAACGCCATGACTTTAGTCCCTTGGGAGCTGGGGAGGCCTATTATGTGGGAGTAGCGTCCCAGCGTACCCCCCCGTGTGTCGACACACTTGCGCCTTCCCATCTTTCAAGGACATCCGTGAGGGCTGGTTCGGCGGCAGATTTGGCCGAGGATCTCAAGAGGCGCAAATATGCAGGTCTCGACAGAGCCTACGCATACGTCCGTGGGGTACCGAGGCTCTCCGGGTTTTCAAAAAATTATCTGAGCCCCTGGTCGAAGCGACGCGTGACCCGAGAGCTGGTGAGTATCTGGCGCAGCGCATTAGCAATGTTTACAAACATTCCACATCAAGTTTGGCAAGAGTATAGGTACATAACTAACGTACTAGGTATTAACATAGGTATGTGCTTTCCTGCCTATGTTCCTAAGGTTCCAATTTCAAATGGCATTTCAGCCTTTCAGCTCATTAAACTTTCCCACGCCCTTATTTCATTACATGAATACAGACCTACTTACAGGTTTTATCGAAGCATGAACAACATAATTAAAGAAATTTCAAAATGATGATGTAAAGATTTAAATAATAGGTACCTAACTACCTGATACCTACCTTACCTACATACATAGGTATTTAGTTTTTTATGTAAATTTGCTCAACGGAGAGCATCATTTAAAAATCGTGGCTAATCAATTCGATACGACGATTACATAACACACCCGTTACAGATCTGATATTGCGCAGATCGCAAAATGTGCAGATCATTTAACCAGGTCGCAAAACGTGCAGATCGTTAAATAAGCACGTCGCAAAATGTGCAGATCAATTAATTAGCAGGTCGCAAAACGTGCAGATCGTTAAATAAGCACGTCGCAAAATTTACAGATCATTTAATTAGCAGGTCGCAAAACGTGCAGATCGTTAAATAAGCACGTCGCAAAATGTGCAGATCATTTAATTAGCAGAGCGCAAAACGTGCAGATCGTTAAATAAGCACGTCGCAAAATGTGCAGATCGTTAAATAAGTACGGCGCAAAATGTACAGATCATTTAATTAGCAGGTCGCAAAACGTGCAGATCGTTAAATAAGCACGTCGCAAAATGTGCAGATCGTTAAATAAGCACGTCGCAAAATGTGCAGATCATTTAATTAGCAGGTCAAAATGTGCAGGTTTCTTTATTTTACAGAAAGCTAAATCTTTGGCATCAAGATGTCTATCGATAGCATATTTTCTCGGTAAAATATTGGCTGAATTAGAAAATAACCAAATCTCATGTATGGAGCTTTTAAGCAAGGATGAGCAAGGTCATATATTTGAAAACTTTAATCAATAATAATTACTATGGGTCGAGTGCGCCAATATTTAGCTTAAGAAGGCTACGAACGTACGAACCTCTCCCAAATCTCAGCGGCCGGCCCATGCGGATTTGCTGGCTTGCGGGCTGCTTCGGCGGCAGATTTGGCCGAGGATCATCTCGAGATCGCAAATATGCATGTCTCGACAGAGCCTTCGTATTTGCTCCTCTTGGAGTCGAGATCGAGATCCTAATTCCGTGGGGTACCGTACCGAGGCTCACCAGGTTTTCAAAAAAAAATATCTGAGTGCCCCCGCGACGCGGACGCGTGCGTGACCCGAGAGCTGGTCTCTATCTGGCGCAGCGCATTAGCATTGTCATACAGCGCGGGGACGCACACTGGTCCCGATTCATGAAATCTGGGACATAGAGGTCAAAGTCCGAATTTTGATCAGATTTTTTTAAATTAAGGTCTTTGGGTGATTACAAACCTCTTTTATAGAATACAATTTTCTGACATACCTGCCCGTTTCCGAGAAAAAATACATCGGTCGTCATGTTCACCCATACAGTTGTAGGAACAAAACGAAAGTCACACAAAAAATGTAAGATAGAGAAACACAGAACCACATTTTACGGCCGTTTTTATAAAATAATCGCATCGCGCCTATACAACAGAATCAATAAGGACCTCTATATACATCAAATGACGAGATATAAGGCAAAAATTAAAATAACTGATTGGTTAATGCAACTAAACTACACTGACACTGAAAAGCTCCTTAGCTACTCTTCTTAACCCGGCTACCTACTTACTAGTAGCTATTATCTATAAATTACTAATACCTATTGTTTTTCACTGTATGCGTTCACATTCTTTGCGACGAGTATTTTAGTTATTTTTTTTTCTTCTTTTTGTCTAGGTGCCATAATGCCAAATCGGTTTTTACTGCCTAAGTGTATAATGTATACCTATCTATATCTACATTATGGTCACTACTTTGACTACTCTTCTATTATTTAAGTTTTTTTTTTTATTTTTTTTTTCTCTCTCTCTAAGCTATGGTTTCGCTGCTTAATCTTAGTTTTATAAATCAGCCGAATCAATCATGTAAGGTTGAGCTAGGCTACCTGTCGGGGAGGCGAGTGCAAACGGGCGTTTACTGCCCCCTGAGATACAGTACCAACTAGTTCGGGGGATGGTGAACAACCAATATCGTCCGACTCACAGACAGTGGCCTGGCCTAACTTCTACACACAGCTAGCTACAACTAGCTAGCTCATAGGTAGCCTTAAATAATAAGGTGCCTTGAATTATGGTTGTCTGGTAGAAATCTCTGCAAGGGATAAGACCGCCAATTGCAGGATACGGTAATTAGATTTTAAGAACTCCCTGTACCTACTATACTATACTGTAATTTCTCCTGCAATAAAGCCTTTTTATTATTTATTATGTCCCGTCACCTCCGGACGTGACGGGACATGACGACCGATGTAGCGCGGAGGGTGAAGGTCCGCCTGCGACGCAGGAGGTTGCGGGTTCGATTCCCGCCTTGGCACAAATGTTTGTACGATCTGCAAATATTAGTTTCGGGTGTTCTGGGTATTTTCTATATATAATAAAAAATATCTATCTATGTAATATATTGTATTATGTATATCAGTCAT
Source organism: Eupithecia insigniata (assembly GCA_947859395.1). NCBI lineage: Eukaryota > Metazoa > Arthropoda > Insecta > Lepidoptera > Geometridae > Eupithecia > Eupithecia insigniata. The sequence goes on from OX402006.1 coordinate 15,244,797, forward strand.
CTAGTACCCATAACACAAGCTCTGCTTAGCTTGGGGCTAGATGAAGTTGTGTATATACCTACAAAAAAAAATGCAGCCAGCGTCTAGGGAATGGAGACGCTTCTGACTGATATTGATATGGACTAGTTGAGCTACCTGTAGATTGTTTGCAACAGTCTACAGTGGGCTCAATCGGTTCGGTTGTAAATATTAGTTCTAATTTGTTTCTATTATTTGGTCTTTGTTAATATTTTTTTGTTTTTTAATTCTGATCTCTTTCAAAAACAATGATGTTGTACCTAGAGGCACATACCAGGTACCGACCTAGCCGCGCTGAGGATTGCAGAATGCCGGTAGTAGACGTAACTTCAGTTCCTTCATTTGCGTCAATGTCCACTGAGAACCAGCCACATACATGCCTATGTACGTGTGTAACATTAGTCAGTTTTCCGCGTTGCTGAGCCTTTAGTTTACATTTATTGCAACACCATAAGCTGTACGATTGCTCATGCAGTTGTCATCTCGTACTTAGGTAGAATAATCACGATGTACCTACCTATCTACCTACTATACGTGAAACAATGTTCAAGTTGCTGCGCTTAGGTATAGCTAAGTCGAATAAAAATTTGACACGGATTTTTTTTGTCGTTTTCCTTCGGAATTCATTGGCATGGCAGTCTACATTTTTGCTGGTGGGACCAGAACCGTTGTGTCATCCGCCATCTTGAATGTAATGTAAGGCTCAATTTTTGTTTTTTGAAATTGCAAATACTTGGAAAGCCCTGTTCTCCAACTTAACTTTTTAAATTTTTTGATAACATTTGCCAGCGTTATCTCACGCCCCCGGCATGACATACTGCAGTGTTGCCAGAGCCTACTCAGCCCAGGTTGCCATTTGTAGGTTCAAATGTTGCAATTAGGAAAAAAAAACAAGAAATCCGCGCGTAATTCAAATTTTTAAGCGGTTTTTAACATTTTCTACAAGCAAGCGTTCTTCAAGCAATATCAATAGCAGAAAAGTAGCTTACCGTAAATCGTTAAATATTTTCTATGAACTCATGCTTGAAGTATATAATTCCGATTCGACTTAACTTTTGGAGAAATTAATAATTTATGAGATTTATTACTAAAAATAAATAGTATTACCAAAAGCCCCACTAATTGTAACTACTTTATTGGAACATGGGTTCATAGAAAATGGTCAGCGATTTATGAAAAACTACTTTTTAGGTAGTTTTATTTCTCGTAGAACGCAGAATATAAAAACATCCATCTATATTAATAATTTTGTCCAGCACGGCTATTCTAACTCGATGGAAAAGTTTCCGTGACTCGAAATCTGACACAAATCCGCGCGAAATTCAAATAATCCGCTCGAAATTCAAATATTTTAACGGTTTTTAATATTTTCTGCGTTCTACAAGGAATAAAACTACTTAAAAAGTAGTTTTTCATAAATTGCTCATCATTTTCTATGAATCTATGTTCCAATGATTAATGGGGCTTTTGGTAATGATGTTGATTTTAGATTTTAGATTTATTTTAGTAATACATCTCATAAATTATAAATTTCTCCAAAAGTCGAGTCGAATCCAAATTAGTTAAAACATGGGTTCATAGAAAATGTTTTACGATTTACGGTAAACTACTGTTCTGCTATTGATATTGCTTGTAGAACGCAGAAAATAATAAAAACCGCTAAAATATTTGAATACCGCGCGGTTTATTAGAATTTCGCGCGTATTTGTGCCAGATTTCGAGTCACGGTAACTTTTCGATCGAGATAGAATAGCTGTGACGGTCTACGGTAGACTCGAACGAAATGCACATCAAATTAAAGAGCGTAAAAAATTTGTCAATCCGAGTCGACAACTTATAGACAGAAAATTCGGATTATCGAGTATTTCAATGAAAAAATGCAAATAAATTGCTTTCAATGGCGTTGCGAAATAAACATGTCAAATGTCATCAATGTGTCAGTGTCACGTCATCACGTGTCACAGGTGACATGGGTTTGTATTCCGTTCTCCATTGTCTTATAGCCCGGCTACACGCCCAAACATTGGTTTGCATAAGCAAGATGGAGAGTGTGGCCGGCTCATCTTGCTTGCGCAAACGGTGTATGTGCAATCTGCATGCACAAATGTTTGAGCGTGTAGTGGGCTATTAGACAGGCATATTTTTTTTTTACAAACTTCTTGCTTCCGATGGTCCGAGACTACTTATTTATCTATGGTCCGAGAGCTATTCAACTTCAACTTCTTGATTAATGGTTCTGCGTTTGGATTTACGCAATTCTATCAGTGTCCGTCTCATGGCAGCATCGCTAGTTCTAGCCTTGATTCTAGCACATTATTTACAATTGTAGACTGAGCATGGAGCATAAATTTCTAAATCTACGTTTACAAAAAAACATTGACGTGAATTTTGCGCGGATGTCACGGAAACTTGACAAATTCTTTGAACAGAGTTCAAAGAATTTATAGTCCCACTAAGTACTTACTATATTATCCTTTGAGAACCGATGACTACAGAAGTATCATTAAAATTATATAAAAAAATTGTGGAATATTATAAGGCTACATTTTACCCGGGTTTTCATCTAGTAATATTTTAATTTCGCGCGGATTTGTGTCAGATTCCGAGTCGCGGAAACTTTTCGAGCGAATTAAAATTTAGCCCTGCTGGTTCTCGAACCTACTGTTGTGGTAGTGTAGAGGAGACTATGATCCAAGATACAGGTCTGCTCTTCCGGGAGTGTCACCAGGTAACGTCACTGTCCAGTTGCCACTTTATTTCAACAAAATGAGCAAGTTGGGAAACAAATGTGATAACATGATAAGGGTCAGTTGAAAAATCTATAAAAAATTACAATCGTCAATTATGTTTGTTGTGATAATTGGTAAATACAAAACTACATGGTTTTATCAGATTTATGCAGGTAATACAAGGAGTTCGGGGAGTTACGATTTTACGCTTCTGGTATCACCAGAAAACAGATTCGTCTTCTTATTCGCCGATGGCGTCGATGACGTAGTCTGGAGACACCCACGTGACCACCGTGTCTCGGAAGAGCATATCGTAGACGTGTACAGTACACCGAACCAAACACAGATCGCGATTGTTGAGTCTTGCTTGACACTCGCGTGAAATGCGCGGCAAAACTGACAGGAGTTTTAGTTTATACGAATAAATTCTGAATACAAAGATATATTCAGAAATGTTACTGAATATTATTAATATATGTACCTATGTATAGCATGTATAGGCTGAAATTTAGATTATTTGAGACAAAATATGAAAACCGAACCTATACTATGTAGGTAATTTGGGCTGCAAAGAGTGTTTTTGTTTTGTCTGTATGTACCTTTTTTGTTCTGTCTAAATACCTTTCGTCGATTTCATGCATTCATTATGTAATAATAATGAGCAACGTCTTATTCCTATCCTAGGAAACCAAAAGGCTGGGAAGGGCTGATGACGGATAATGAATGAATGATGATTCAATCAGTAAAATTGGTTTTTCAAATAGGTTTTTATGAAGCTTCTTCAATTAAAACAATAAAAAGAGAAAGAATCTATTGGAACCTATTAGAAAATCACGAAAAATCTTTCTTGGCACTGCACTACACCCTGCACACAGACACACACTTTCTTTCTTCCATTTTTGTTTTAGAGTTTTATTTCTAGCTTCACGAAAATAGACCTTTTATTTATAGAAATACGGTACAATTTATTTGTTTACTAATTATGTATTGTTATATTTTTGGAAATAAAAATGCGTTTAAGATTTTTATTCTGTTCAATTCGATGCGTTCAGTTCATATGCGAAAGATATTTAATATTTTTTTACTGATGATCGCGCGACAAGTCGAAAAGTTGCCGAAAAGTTACCATTTGAGCTTGGTTGCCACGAAGGGTTAAATGTTGCCAAAATGGCAACCAAAGTTGCCAAATGGCAACGCTGACACACTGATGTTCACTCACTCTCTTCCGCGACCCCACTGAGCGAATAGAACTGAGAATTTTGTTTAAAAATGTACTTTATGTCATATAATTATGTTTGTTAATGCCAGCAGAATTTTCGATCAAATTAGCCACTTAATTTTTTTTGCATGTTACATAATCGTGTTTTTTTTTAGTTATATCTCAGCAAACTGTACTACAATATTTGCTAGGGTACCCGCTCTCTTACTATTCATGGAGTACACTCGGTCTCCCGCGAAAGAGGCCTAGCTATATAAATCAATGGGCTTAGCCTAGTGCCCATGGGGACCATGGATAACAATGTTCTTATTTAAAATCTTATGTAAAATCACACAACTGTAACTAATATAGGTAGGTAACATTAAGTCATGTGTTTGTTAATCCTAATGGCAATAAGATTATTTCGTATTTTGTATTCAATTTAACGTAGAAATTTGTTATATTTTTTTTTGTTTAAAATCATATTTCCTAACAATGATGTCTTTTGTAAATTTTTTCGTACCTACTATATTATTATACTTATGTTTATGTTCGAAAAACTGATTCTTTACACTCCTCTTTTCCTTTACCTTAAGCGTGCAACCCAAAAACATAAAGGAACCATGCTTATAAAAAATCTGCATCTTAATTGTAGCAAATTTAATTTTTAACTAATCTAATTTTCATCAATTATTAACAACTATCAACAATGGTGGGTGGGAGGTGTTCTTCCAACACACGCTAGGTTCGTAGTTAACCCGCTTACATTCAAAATGAACAATCAATAAAAATATAGTAATAAGTAGGTAATACGAAAATAATTTTATTAATAATGCAGCGTTCGGGACGCTTCGCAATATCGTCTCATCACAGCTCATAATGTAGACATCCGATCTGGACAAGAGCTTATATTGTGCTCTTTTGACCAGTGTCCGATTCGATACTCTTGGGGGTATTTTCATTATGATTTTTATATTAATGATGATTTTAAATAATTAATTGAATTGTGATTTTAGTTTTAATTTTGTAGGTAGTTTAATTTACTATGTTAAACACTCGAATATGGGCATTTAATTTATTTTTGTATGTTGTCTCTTTAGGAGATTATGGGTTTATATTTCAAGTAAACAACGGTTTGAGGATTTTATGATGAACTGAATTTACTATCCACTTTTAGCAATGGTAATGGTATACAAAGGCACGTCTGTACTGTAGGTACTCAAGCGCAGTTAAACAGAAAAGGTAGGACAAAAACTAATAACCAAGTAGACTATGAAAACTTACCAACCTACCCTAGTGTTGATTATATAAATTGTAGGTACTTTTAGATAAATAAAATCAACAGTCTGAAGTACGTATTGAATGAATGATACCGCAGAGCCTCAAGACGAAACTTTTCAATCAGTCTGTTTTCCCAGTTGATGACCCAGTAAATCCGTAGAAGTCCAAAGTCACCGACATAGCTCTCAGAATAAGTAAGCGGGACGGACGGTTGAGATACAGCCCGCTGTCAGGCGCTAGGCAGCCCGACGACGACGCGACGACGGCCCTCAGCGGGACACTTATTAATAGGGTCCCGTTTTCACCCTTCGGATACGGAAGCCTAAAAAGTAGCAGAGTCTAATATTTAATTTTATTTAATTGCATTCCGAGTTGTTTGTGAAGCAAGTAAGTACCTAGGTTGTTTACGTAATAATAACAAACAAAGTTACGAAGGTTTTCTTATCGTTAGGTAGGTACGTTACGTTGCGTTGGTCAGATCAGAAAGTAAACATGGGATGTCTACCTGCGTTGCGTACCTATACCTACCTACTAGAGATGTAACGCATGTCTATGTTGACACATTTGCGAATATTGACGTAGGTAACAAACTAATTTGCCGCCAATTTATTTTAATTTTGACACACGCGCATGTCGTCTGGCGCCGCGCCCCGCCCGACGCGACGTCTATCTTCATTTTACCAATCAATGAGGATATTTCGATATAACATAAGACTATTGAATAAACCTATGAGGATTAGTTACAAGTAGGTAGCTCGATAGATGGCATAAAATGGTCACTGGCAATGTTTAAAACTGGAAGAAACTCTTGATTTTTAAAGTCCATATTTTTATTTTTACTCTTGTACGTTACGTACATGCTCCTTAATACAATAACTTTCGGGAAAAATATTATTGCTTGTAGGCCACTACCGAAACAACATAACTTACCGATATTCTAGTTCCTCTTATAGTACAGGGTGGCGCAAACAACATAACTTACCTTCCTATATTCTAGTTCCTCTTTTAGTACAGGGTGGCGCAAACAACATAACTTATCTATATTCTAGTTCCTCTTATAGTACAGGGATGGCGCAAAAGTAATGTTCTAATGTGAATGTGCTTTAATTTTTGCAATTGGTTCCACATGTTACTGTGCTTTGACATCTACGTTTATTATTATTTTTTTATTTAAAGAAGAGACCGTCACTTAGCGACCACGCCGTCCCATAAAAATCAACACAAACAATTAACTTAATATAATAACAACTATCTATAGCTACCTACTAAATTACAGAGAGTCTACTAAACTAAAGAAAACTAAATATACCTACAAACATGGGTACAAAATTACAAAAATAACAACTCAGGAGCTAACACCTAATTCTGCAAGTTTATACATATAGCTTCTCGGCTTCACCCGACAAAGGGTCGGCCAAAATGCTATTTATTTATACGGCCGATGTGAATGGTACTGTACCTGCCGAAGCAGGTTCTTCTGACACTCTCATTCCGGACACATTCCACTAATATGTGGTGTGTATATCTTCAATGACACCGCAATCATTACAATTAGGAGATGGTACCTTTTTCATTAAAAATGCAAATGTCTTTGATGGAATGCGTCCTGAACGTAATCTAAGTGCGGTTTTTAAAACATTTCTGCACAAACTTACGTCATCGAACCATGGAAACTGATTTATTTGTGGCTGTTTTGTTCTGTACCATATACCTTTTTCCAGTGATCTTTCGTCAAAGTATCATTGCCATGAAGCTATGCATGCATTGGTACTTAATTGTTTTAAAATGTTCGGAATAAAAAGGGATTCCATCTAGGATCGCCTGCCTAGCTAACAAATCTACTTGTTCATTTTCTTTAAGTTGAATGTGAGATGGAATCCATTGCATAACCACCCTTATGTTACGAGATTGTAACCTCAAGATCGACTCTAAAATCGTATAGGCTATCGGTATACCTCTCACCGAAGAGGTGGTACAACGAGCCAAATGTTACAATTAACTTTTTGACTTTTGACAAATTTATCGAAATTTACTGAGTCGATATAAGATAGAGCTTCCGCTATGGCAATCAATTCAATATGCATAATTGAGATGTCCGAATCGATCTTCAGTTTGATTCCGTTACTTATCTGAGCATCCAAGAAAGCCGAACCCGCCCCTGACGTATCTTTGGACCCTGTGAAGATTTTATAACAACCGCTATATTTTTCATTTATAAAATTTAAGCACATATTTTTAAGATTTAAGGTCCGCTTAGCCCGTAAAATTTCAGGAATACAATCACATATTACGTCATAAAGATTAACAGTACTGAGCCATATATCCAGAGAGAACATGTTGAGTTGAATACTGTTATATAGTGCTAACGAATTTAACAATCCTGGGTCTGTATTACTAATGGATTTTTTTTATGAGACCAGTAGTGGAGATGTCAGTTCGTCCAACAGGTTGATAATATTAAAAGTGAGGTAGTGAGGAAGCTGGACTGATCCGCAGTAGGTTAGGTACCTAACCTACCTACCTAACCTATGTACCTATATGCAAAGCAAGCATTTTGCATATACATAGGTTAGGTAGGTACCGTAAAGTCCCATTACTTCGCCTGTGAAACCTTTCTTCGCCCGATTTTGAAAAACCTCCACAAAATAAGAATTTTCTTTGATACCCCTTTCAAAAACTACAAAATATGATGCATTTTTTCAACATGGCTATAATTTGCTCACCATTTGCAGCCAAGTTCACGTCATTGACGAGGGATTATCAATGTTCGCGCACAAAGTAGGGTCACAATTTTTGTTGCTCCGTATAACTTTGATTTTTGACCTACGAGAAACTACCGCAGGTAGGTCAAAATGAGTTCGTAAAATATAATCGTCTACTATCGATATCGGTGCCTAACTTCGCCTACTATAGATATTGATACAAAAATGGACTTTATGTCCTTCAAGAAAATATAATTTTTTCTAAAGGAGTTTGACATTCATTTTGCCGAACAAAGTGTATCTTACCTATCTTCAGTTTTCAGTTACCTATCTTCTATACGAACTTTGTGCTGGTAGGAGAAGTTACGGTACAACACAATTTTATTTATTTATTTATTTCATTTATTTTGCTTACATGTACATTTATACAGCTTAGATCTAAGTAGGTAGCTTATGTCAATAGGTACATGCACCCTGTAAGGGCACTGCAAAAGAGTTCATGTCTAATTACATTATTAACATATAAATAATCAATAAACATATGTAATAAAAAATCGAAATTCATGCAATGTTATAAAATATAAAAATGATAATGTCAATGAATTATTATGTCATGTAAATATAAAAATAATCATGTCAGTTTGTTAGAAGCAAATTGGTCAGTAATAACATTTTTCTAATAAAAATAATTTAAGTTTTTTACAAAATAGCGTTTCTTTTTCCTCGTTTTTTATGCATTCCGGTAATTTATTATATATTTTAGATAATCTATGGTTTGGAGATTTACTAGTTAATTTCATTCTTGTCGTGGGTATAGCAATTTTATTTTTGTTTCGCCTATTATAATCTTTGTTCAGATCATATTTTGTTTGGAAGAGATTTTCATCATAATACTTTATTTGCTGAAATGTAGGTAGGTACAGTAGGTCTTAGATATTAAGTTAGCTCACTGCATTCTGCCTCAAAGTGCGTGAAAAATAACATTTGTTCATCTCCTTTATACATTAATAGGTACCTAATTAAGTTATAAATTTAACACACAGACTTACATAGATCATGAGGAATTTAACTTTGACAAAACAGCAAATGAATAATAAACACCAACCAAACACATTACTAATACAAACATAAACAAACAGAAGATGAAGATGGCTATTTCATCGTATTATTATTTCATATTATCAATGGTTATCCCGAAATTGCTAGATGTCAAAATTTAATGTCATAAAGAGATGTCGCTGAACATTTATTCATTTATATAAACTGTTGTTTGATGTGTTACAATTAAGACTGAGATCATGACCCGAAGCCCGTTGGGGCGCTACAGCATATAAGCTTATACTCAAATAAAGTTGTAAATTAAAATGTAATATTGTTTTATTCTAAATAATCTTTACTTCGAACTTCGCCTACTAGCTTTGGGATTATTTTATGTAGTTTGAACCCGCCCTAATTTATATGTCTATGGTCTTATTCGAATGAGTTTGAATGGCAAAGATTAAATTATGCTATTTTCTTTTATCAAGATTTGGTGTTTATTTTAAGCACAATACCTAGGTACCGCAAAGTTTGTCAAAAACTAGGTGAAGTAAGGCGACTTTACGGCACCTATAGGTAAATACCTATACCTACTCCGACCCAAGATATCTTATGTCTACAAAGTTGTAACAATAACAGAAGACACCAAGGTAACAGGAAAGTTATCACTAAAAACTAAAACATAAACTTCAACAACGCTTAGTAGGTACTTAGATATCTCTCGTGTGGAGCAGAAATGAATAAATTTCAATTCGAAAAATGAGAAATCAATTGAATGATGAATGAAAGCTTTCAAAACCAGAAATTGTTTCGACCTCAATTCGACCTTCCTTGGTTTGCTTCGATGATACCTAACTTACCAATGTAATCATTAAATATAATTCACCAATAGATTCCTTGGGTTTTGTAACCCCTTTATTTGTACCTAAGTATAAGTACCCACCTAGGTACCTATACAAAATATATCCATATCTGGTTTCTGAATCGGGGATAGCTTAAAAATAATATGAACATGGGAGTGATGGATGCAGGTACCTAGATACTTACTTAGGTAGAGTACCTACCTACTACCCACATTTTATGTGATATTCCTACCACCTAATTAGATAGGTACTAGGTATCTACCTTACCGACATTATAAAGTTCTGAAGTTTTATAGATAGGTACCTCTGTACCTAGGAAGGTTCAATTGATAAATAGGTAGATACGTACCTCTGTACCTAGGAAGATTCAATTGATAAATAGGTAGATACCTAAAGGGACTGGGTATGGAATGTTTGTTTGAAGACTTGCTGTGTTCTTCGTCTCTCGTCTCGAGGCGGCGGCGGCGGCGGCGGCGGCGCGCGTCGGAGGGTCAACGACCACGCCCGTCGCGCGCGCTACCGCACCGACTATCACCGCGAGCGCTGCCAGAGAATAACCACTAGTTTATACTGCACACTACATACATAATACTTACCTACCTATCTACTTATAGATAGATACATAGATCACGCTTCACGACCATCGAGATACGAGATGGACGGACGGCGCGGCGGCGGCGGGGCGGCGACCGACCCGCACTGACGACGCGACGCGACGTCAGACGATCACATTTTTTGTAATTTTACATTTCAGCCAGCGTCTTGGGGACGCTTCCGACTGGTATTGATATGGACCATTTGAGCTATCTGTAGATTGAGCTAACTGTAGATCGTTTGCAGTTGGCTCAATTGTTTCAATTGTAAATACTAGTTTAACTTGTATAGGTATATTTTTTTTAGATTATTTTCTTTGTCAATATTTTTTTGTAATTAAACTTCGAGGTTCGTTCACTATCGACGACCATAATAAATAGTGGCGCGGCGCGGGCGAAGGTCCACCGCTTGCGACGCAGGAGGTTGCGGGTTCGATTCCCGCCTTGGGATAAATGTTTGTACGATCTGCAGATAAGTAAGTGTTCTGGATGTTTTCTATGTATAATAAAAAATATCGGGTGCAGTTCCGTAAAGCCCATAATATGCCGAATCGCCTTGAAATTTGGTAAACGTAGGTACGTTTTTTGACTTCTTGAGTAAAAATCATGCGCTCAGTACGCTCATGTGGCTTTCCGCCACATGTGGCGCACCGTACATTTGGTCGGAATTTCGTCGATTCCAAGTTGGCAACTCCACAGAGCCATGCCTATGACGAAGTTGCATCGAAGTTGGATGACATTATATATATACGAATTGACGAAGGCATTTACAAGATTTTTGAAAGAAAAAATTTTATTATTGAATTTCTGTCTAAATTATTTTGTTGCGTATAACCAAAGATTTATATCGTTAGATATGCCCTGACCCCAAAAACTGTGGCATTGTCTTTGAATGTTTGCGTTAACAAAATGCCGACGCACGCACACTAATGAGTACTAGTTAAAAATAATGTTTTTGCCAGTAAACCTAACCACGGACCTAACTGTTATTATAAACATATACTGGACACTGGTATACAAAGTGGGGTTTTGATGGGGCATCTAACCAGAGCCGGTACAAGCAAACAATGGACAGTGAGCAAGATGACTCGAGCATATTTATGACTTCTCTTGTCCCTCTAAAGCTAACAGATGGTGATGAAACTATATGGAAGAATCCAAAACCCTGCTCAACATCATATTGTCGACCAGTGGAGTTTAGTTTTGTGAAAGAAAGTGAAGCATTAGTCATCGCAAAGAAAAAGATCATGGATGACGAAATTAAGGCTCTAGTCCCTACCGAGTGCAATAAAAATATGGTGAGTCATAAATTGATGATGACGATGATTGATGGAAAAGTGTGTACTTATCTTTCCGAAGCTAAGTCAAATGCTGCGTGCTATTTGTTGTTTAGCTAAACCCACCGAAATGAACAAATTAGAAACAGTAACACTGAGGGTTGTATCTTCTGATGCATTAGAATTAGGGTTATCAACATTACATGCTCGTATCAATTGTATGGAATGCCTTCTCCATATTTCATACCGACTCGATTTTAAAAAGTGGGCTGCGAAAGGAATTGAACACAAAGAAATGTTGGAAATAAGGAAAAAACATATTCAGGACAGATTCAAAAACGAGCTCAACCTTTTAATCGATATTGTAAAGCAAGGATCTGGAACCACAAATGACGGGAACACTGCAAGAAGATTTTTTGAGTTTCCGGACAAAACTGCAGCCATCACTGGGCTGGACGAAGAGTTAGTCCGCAGATTTGCTGTTATTCTGCAGGCAATAACATCAGGGGAACTGATTGACGTGATCAAATTTAAAGAGTTTGCTCTGAAAACAGCTGAAAGGTTCGTTGAGATGTACAATTGGTTCTACATGTCATCCACTGTACACAAGCTTCTCATACATGGAGCAGACATTATTGCCAATAATGCAATTGTGCCAATTGGAAGTCTCTCAGAAGAAGCTTCAGAGGCCCGCAACAAAGATTTCAGAAGGTTTCGAGAACATCATTCCCGAAAAAAGAGCAGGCAAGCCTGTAACGAGGATATCCTCAATATGCTAATTCTTTCTTCAGATCCCGTTATCAGTGCAATGAGACCTAAGATGGATACCAAAAAACAACATGATTTCTTCACTGAAACCCTTGAAATAATCAAGTTTCAAGAAGAACAAATTGATTTTGTTGACGTATCTAATTTAGACACTGATTCTGAATTGGAATCTGAAGAGTATAGAGTAATAGTTTTTTAAATGAACTTAATTCTTTTGTTGTTTTTGTTTATACGTATTATGTATCTTCCTAATTTTATAAGTTGCTAACAGTTATATTTTATTATACTTAAAATTATCATTAACTTTATTCATAGCCAATGTTCCTATACAATTTATTTTTATAATATGTTACTATAGTATATTTTAACTTTATGTTCGTAACTTTTAATAATAATTATTGTAACTATGTTAACTCTTTATAAATGTCAATAAATGGTTACCATTTAGTTCCGACTTATTTCTCTTTCCTTCCTTAGTTAATGGAGCGACTTAAGATAAAAACTATAAAACGCATAAAAATCATCAAGTAGAAGTTCCATGTTGTAGTACCTGAGCTACCCTAGGCCTCTTGTTGACTACCGCTAATTGTTAATTAATTCCTTTAAATTTTAACAATTAGCAGTTTGAACATCTGGTACCTTATGTTGCTACCTAATTAGGTAGATAGGCAGGTAAATAGCATAATAAATATTTCTTTAATTTGATTTGTGGTTCTAGTTTTGTTGACTGGTATTTCACCGTTAGCTAAACACATGAAAATACGTTTCTGTAACTATCTGTAGCGTACAATTAGCGGACTTATTAAAAAAAAGTGCTGTAGTTCGAGTAATATGAAGTGAAGTAGGTATGCCAAAACATCTTAAAATAGTATTTAGTAGTAGTACTATAACTGTTTGCAAGGATAATAACGATTATCTTTGCACTTCCGGACATATCCGGGTTTTTCATGTTATTCATTTTTTTTTCACCAATTGCGTCCTATTGTATATTCGATAATGTAAATATTTTTTTTTCTTTACCTTGGTGAGTTTTTCTTCACAAAAATATGCTGTTTCCTACCAAAAACAAAAAGAAAACAAACTTTTTTTTCGTATTTTTTTTCTCAAAAAGTGCAGTAGTTCGCGTAATATGAAGTATGTCAAAAAAACATAAATAGTTGGTACTATAACTGTATGCAAGGATATAACGGTTATCCTTGCACTTCCGGAGATATCCGGATTTTTAACATGCTTTTCATACATTTTTTTAGTAAAAAAAATTATAACTCGCCATATTGACAGTCAAATTGTATCCCATGATATATTTAGGCATAATATTGATTAGTACAAGCCGTTTTAAGCAAAAAAAACGACACTTTAAAATTTTTATTCCTATGTCTTAGAAACGCGATTTTCGATCCACTGTGCGCCGCCGCCGTCTCTATCAGTCGCGTCGTCGGTGCGACGACCAGCAACCAGACCGGAGAATCTGTTCAAAACTCTCCAATAAACATATCATTTATCCCTCCAGTACTTAAGAATGTAGACTCCTTCAAGGTTTTCTGTGATTGCGGTTGCTAGAAGTAGAAATCTTCAACGCACCACTGCTATGTTTCTTAGATAGTTTTGATAAAACAGATTATCTGTACAGTCCGGTCGCTGGTCGGCGCGCTGACTGATCGACTACACATGGGGCAGCGACGGCGTGGCAGCTGCAGTGGCGTGGCGCGGCAGTGGATAGTCTCGAAAAACGCTCGCTCCTTTCGCTGTTATTACTGTGTACCTTACACTAAATACCGACCTATCAAATGAAAGCTCTTGTAGCTTAGATCGAGCTGTATTTTTTTTTTGTTTTGAAATATGTATTCGTACATCGCTTTCTACAACAAACTTAGCGAACCCCTTTGACCTTTCATGCAGGAGAAAGCAAAAAACAATAAGAAACCATTTTTAAATGGTTTATTGTTTTTTTTATTATTTTTGCGCCTTACGTCTTGCAATCACAATTTCAAACCGTTATAATATGTAGCTCCGGAACAGTAAATTTATTGTAAACTATGAGGGTGACATGATCACTCTGATCAAATCTTCATTAAAGAATAAAGATATAAAAAAAATAAAAAAATAAACTCGAGACAGACGAGTGAAACTAAAACAGTCACGACGTTACGGTTAGGGGCTAACTAGTACTTAATTTTAAATACCTACATAAGAGACAAAAAAATCAAACCACGACGGCGCGGCGGTGCCGTCACGCTGACCGTGGAGTAGTACTGGGCGTTTTTTTAAAAAACAGTTTCATGAAACGCTTTTTCTATGTGAAACGAAAAAACGCTTTCTTGTTCAATAATAAAAGACTTTCGCAAAAAACGGAATGAAACGTAACGAACGATCTCATGTTGATCCCGTCTGTCAAACGAACAAAACGAACTTTCCAAGAAAATGCCTTTTGAAAACTAACGAAATGAATGAAAGGAAGGGCGTGCCAAAACAGTTTCAGAATGAAATGTTCTAATCCATTTGACAGATATAAAAATGAGTTTGTCCCTGCTTAGTGCCTTCTCGAAAACTTTTTATACATATAAGTTCTTAGAATCTATACTGTGTGTGTAGTGTAGGCAAGCAGGAACAGGCAAAACAGATCATTATTTTTTAGAGCGTAAGATTTTGATTTCCGTGGGATTACAGAAAAAAGCGTTTTGAAGAAACAAGTTGCGAAGTGCGCCTAGGTATATCGTTTTTTGATAGAATAGTGAACTCTATTCAAATAGATGTAAGATACAAAACGACCAAATTTACAAAAAAACTTTAGGAGTGAAATTCGAGTAGGAGTTCATAGTACTGTTGAACAAAAAAGCGTTTTTAAAAGAACTGTTTCTTGAAACTTTTTTTAGTCTTAAAAAAAGCGTCTCGTTTCGTTTGACGGAAAATGGAAAACTTCCCAGCTCTACCGTGGAGGTCGGCGCGCCGCCGCCGGCAAATTTAAGGTCTGCTCGCACGTCTAAGTCTGTGTACCACAGATTAGTATTAGTTTGTTTATAGTCCGGTCGCAACGCTATAGCAGCGGAAGGAAAAATAATAGTTATTTAATTATATCGCAATCCTAAGAGTGACATGTTCCGCCTTTGGATTTATTTGTAATTTAGGAATATATTGTTGCATTTGCGAAATGCACGCGATGGCATTTTGAGACACTTTTCAACAAAAAATGCCAATATTAAACAGGTCCAGCTAGCTAGCACCGTGTTTAGATGTACACTGATTCCAAATCAGCGAGCTATCTCATTTCGCGTGGCACACAAAACGGCGCGGTCTCACTACGGTAAGGGCCTATCTAACGATTTACATCTTTGCGTATAACATCATCATAACAAAGAGGTTCCGCTATTGCCGCTATAAATAACAAATAATAAAAATAAACAAATATTTTTTTTTGGGGGCCAACGTCCAAACTATACTATGTTGAGGAGTACCTACCGATCAGCACGGGTGCGGTCAGTAGGTAGTTGGATGGGTGACCTGACCTTATCGTGTTGGCTTTTTTACGATCCATCAAAAAATTGTTTCATGCGTTTATTTTGCGTAGGTACCTAATAATATTTATACATACGTACGAACTGGTGCAACTTGATTAGCATTTGGCCGAATATATTAATTTTGCTTTGTATAGTTAGAGAGTAAGTAACTACCGAACCGAGCCGTAAGGGCTCACCGTTTCAATAGACACTATGATGGAGGACGATGAGGTCTGTCTCTATTGATTCCACAGTTACGACGACGGTTTGAAATCCCGAGCCGAGACGTAATGGAGCAAAACAAAAATCTACTTATAAAAAAAACCTATAGGTTTTTATTTGCTAACTCCTGATTCTGGAACGGTCAAAGAGGAATGCGGCGTACGTACCGTTGCTCATGTACTAGGTACTATCGGCGTAAGATCTGCCTTACCACCACAAGGGTTATTTTTCTGTGAAGTACCGGTTGCACCCCTGGCTTGCTCAATTTCTTTTGTTTTGAAAGACCAATAGGACCGTCGTATTTCATGGGTCTGGTCAGGTAATTTAGTCAGTGCTATCGTAAATAGGTAATTAATATTTTGCTACAAACTATTTATGATTCGGATTATGATATCATGAAAATTTGAATAAATATTTTGTTTTTATTTTATTGTCGTTTGATGACTACACTCAGGGATGAGGAGAATTTTCCCTCGTCCCTGACTACACTATTGTATTGCACACACTACAATTTGGGAGCGTTCATGTTGCGATAAATTGCGAAAGGAACTCATAGTAAAATTAAATTAGGCTAATTAAATTCGCGATCTCGACTACTGTAACTGCAACTGCAACTGCACAAAACTGACTGACTGGTTGACCAGATGACTTTGCAATGGAAAAAAGTCATTTAAAAGAACCATTACAAAAAATATGTTGAACAGATGTTGACTGCCCGGACTCTCTATTGGTCAAACTAGACAAAGAAAAGAAGGTGTGATCTGTAACCCAAAACCAACGCAAGGCAAAAATTTTTCAAACTTTGAATGTAATGTCGAGTTATCAATAAACCTTTGATCCCGATATTGACAATCTAGCCCACTTGCGGCAGGCTGAGTTAGATGTGTAGGATCGTTTATCGTCGTCCAGAAAGCTCTTAAACGTTCTAGAATGTTCTTATATGTTCAAAAACGATCTAGAAAAGTAGAAAAGAATCTCAGTATTCAAAAATGATGTAGGATAATCTGTCGTCTTCCCGAAAGCGAACATTAAAGTAGGTACCTACATTCTAGAACGTATAAGAACGTTCTAGTTTGTTCTTTAATTTAATGTTCGAGAATAGTCGAAAATAATCTTAAAATTTTAAAATGATGTAGAATGGTCTGTAATAGTCTAGAATGCTTTCAAACAATCGAGAATGTTCTTAAATGTTCCCGAACGATCTAGAAATTTCGAAAATAATCTATAATTTTTTAAATTATGTAGGATCGTTTATCGTCGTCTTACCTCTTAAACTTTCTAGAAAAATCTTAAATGTTTAAAAACGATCTAAAAAACTCTATAATAATCTCAAAATTAAAAAAAATGTGGGATAGTCGAAACTTAATCAATCGAATTCATATACACTAAGTACAAACATTTATATCAAAGATAGAGAAACTGATTTTATAACCATTAAGTGTGCGATGTATTTTGACCCGAGCAACGCCGGGTTTCGCTGCTAGTTTTGATGAACACATCATCAGATTTGTTCATCATCCAAAATTCCGAACTAATGTATAGTTCGGAATTTTATAATACCTAGTAGAATTACATATATTGCAGAACGGTCTGATGGGTCTGATTATATTGTTTTACTCACAAAGAGACAGCGATTTAATGGAAGATTTCATCTAAAAACGAAACAGTTCTGTAGGAATTTGGCTCTATCAGTGCATTGTTTTTTAGGTAGGTACCTATGTTTAAATTTCGTTACTAGGTCGCAAAATAGAAAATTGGTGGAATATGGGCTGAGTTACCGAGTCATCATCATCATCATCATCATCATCAGCCCATACACGTCCACTGCTGGACATAGGCCTCCCCCATACGACGTCACAAATAGCGGTCCTGAGCCGCCTCCATCCATCGACTCCCTGCGACCGCTACGATGTCGTCGGTCCATCGAGTGGATGGTCTCCCATGTAGGGGGGGATTTGCCATAATCACCACGCTTGGCAGGCGGATTGGTGATCGCAGTGTTGGTGTTTAAAAATACTCAGAAAGAAGCTGCTGCGCTTCCTCTGGTAGGTTCCCTTAGTCGGCTTTTACGACATCCACGGGTTGAGTTGGAGGGGTCGATATTCGTACGCCGCGACCCCACGGCTTCCACAGCTCCCACGGCGTTACCGAGTATTACTATCCATTTATAAAACAACACACACAACAACAATGAAAACCAAATCACTGAACACAATAACAACAGTTAATTCAATATAATGCGACCAAAAACCACGTGCGTGCCATTACAAATTTGATAGAAAGGAATATACTTATTCAAAGTACCGTGGAGCGAAAGAGAGAGAGCAGTAGGTACGAACGAATGACATTGACCTCTCGTTATTTGATTCTGGGTTATTTTTTTCTGCTTCAATATAAATTGAGAGCCAAAAAAAGTGTGTGTTTTTAAACGGAAACTACGCTAATAGGTGGATCGGCCGGGATGAACCAGTCGGGTGGCCGGCACGTTGACCTGACCTGACACTTCTAGACTATTTTCTGTGGGGTGTTATGAAACTAACCCCTTTATTCATATTGGTCTGCTAACTTAACACAGTTGCTAAGCAGTGTTATTTCTCACTCTGACTTACGTCAATAGAAGAAGACAGAGTGAGAATTAGCAATGCTTTAAGTTAGCAGACTATTATGAATGAGGGGGAAAGAATCTGCAGAACGACCGTAAACACCGAGGCAGAGTTACAAGATCAAATCATGCGATGTGCCGATGAGATAAGAAGTGACAGAGGTGGTGCTTAGAGCCACACAACAAATCGCTTTTCGTGCGGCCATGTGCCTACAACAACAAGGAATCCATTTGAGCATTTAATGCTTTAAACAAAACCCTTATTTCATACATACATGTAATAAGTTAAATAAAAATGTTGTAACTAAAATTTGATTTTTAATACTACCTGAGCAGTAAAAAAAAGTGTCTCTACCTGAGCGGTGACGTAATCAGTGGTCAAGCTCCTAGCCAGCGCATTTTTTATGTTAGAACGTAGGTTTTTTTTTATTTAAAAGCTATTATGATAGACAATAATAAAAAGTTATAAAAATATCTAGTATTATAGGCTTAATTTTAAGATTTTTGGAGATTATTGGAAAAAAAACAGCATAAAAAATTTAATTTTAATACAAAAATTAAACTTTAAGTCATGATTCATGATAGCCACTCGTTTGTGAGTTATTTGTTATTTTATCGTCATCGTCACATATCTGAGATGATTATGGTTTTTATTTTAACAAAATAGACCCACTACTTTGGAAGAAATCATTTTTTTATTAAATAGAGTCATTAGTGAGTAATAAAAATTTTAATTCATCAATAAAGTATATACGATTTTTTTTTTCTATTTTTTGTCGATAATTTTCACTGCTCAAATATTGGTTATATTTTGTGATTTGTTTTATTCTTAGGTAGGTATAGGAGATTAGTTTTAAATCTTTAAAACGATGATCATCGGATTGGGCCTTATTCCGCGGAGCCCCGCAAACAAACAGATAACTCTGTGTCAAGTACCTACCTACCTAGTAATTTTATCTCAATGAGATACCTACCTACAGTACCTACCTTAGATAACATTCAGCATGTGGTCGGATGTCTCGATAACGGTAGGTAGGTAGGTAATGTACTTATATACATAGGTACAGTAATGTCTGTGAATTGTGTACATTACAAGGTAGAACAGTGAACGCCTTCATGTGTCAAACAAAGGAGTCTTCAGCGAAAGTAGATAGGTATGATAGGAATAGCGACCTTCGCCCGTTTCAATAGGTTAGATGGACACAATGAGTGTTTGTACCTACGTGCGCGTCGCGTCGGTCGGACGATGTGTGACGCATCGTGCCGGCATGCGTCGTCGCCACACAGGGCGTGCCCCGCCCCGCCGCCGCGCGCCCACGAGCCCCCGTGGAAGATAACGCGGCCGGACCTGAGCCGAGGCTCGAGCACAGCATCCAGTCCGATGGCCTCCAATCAACAGAGATCAATGATCAATAGCAATTGATCTATTGACCTAATTCATTAACGGTCCGCTTACATCAGACGGACGGATACTAAATTACCTCTCATAATGTAATATCTACCTACCTACCTACCTACCTACCTACCTACCTACCTACCTACCTACCTACCTACCTACCTACCTAGGTACTAGACTAGCACAATGTTGAACACAGGGACGAGTTCCCTGGTCCCTGGTTGAACATTTACATTTTTGATGAGCTCGGTCATTGATTGGTGCTTCACCGACAAACAAGCTTCGAGAGTTACCTACCAACTTTTTTCTGATCTGTGATGCTAAGAGGGAGGGGAGGTGATGGGAGAGGAGGGTCAATGAGTTGGTTGGAGCACTTACAATTAGAGCAGCACAGCATTGGACATACCTAATCAAGCAAAATGTAACGAACAAGTTCTGTAGCAAGAGCAGTGGCGGGCGTAGGTATTTTAAGATTTTGTGGCCTGGGCCCGTGAGGATTGCCGCCCTCTATATAAGTAAATAAAACGTCAAGTGCGAGTCGGACTCACGCATCCATGCCTAGGGTTCCGAATAATTGTAAGACCTTCTTGGCAAATTTTATGATTCAAAATCAATGCATCCTATAGGCTTTTGTTCCATGGCGACAAATAAAATTATTGGTTTTTGTGAATAAACTACTTTACTGGCTATGGCACCGACCATTTACTATACAATACCACTGTCAATAAGAGAATTGCCTACTGCAATGTTTCAGAGAAAGTTGAGAAACATACTAACTCAAAAATGTTATACACTATTAACGATTTTATTAATGACTAGCTGACCCGTGCCCACTTCGTTGAGCGGTAAACATTTTTAGTTGTTAATATATATAGCCTATAACACTCGCAAATAACGTGGTTTTCAATAGGGGAAAGAATTTTCAAAATTGGCTCGGTAGATTCAGAGATACAACCTCACAAACCTTACTTATTTTTATTAATGTAGTATAGTATAGATTTACATATAATACCTAGATTTTATTGACTGGACGCCACACAGCTCCACATTTAGGTACCTAGGTATATTATGCGTTTCAAAAGCTTCTGATAGTACCTACTAGAGAATAGGGCACTACACATCTATTGTCCAGTTCTAAAACTGGAAGGAAGAATCACCAGTCGTTCTAAATATTCACAATTTCTATCTTAATTCATGGCGTCTCGCAGATCTACATAATTCTCAGCGCGCAGTCTTTCATTTGTTCTGTTCTGATGTA
The DNA here is from genome assembly GCA_947859395.1 of Eupithecia insigniata. Taxonomy (NCBI): domain Eukaryota; kingdom Metazoa; phylum Arthropoda; class Insecta; order Lepidoptera; family Geometridae; genus Eupithecia; species Eupithecia insigniata. The sequence goes on from OX402006.1 coordinate 15,266,236, forward strand.
TAATTTTGGTGTAAGTGTTCACCAGAAAACGGTTGAACAAACCTCGAAACCTTTGCAGGTGAGCAATGCGACCTTCTCTTATTAATAAAAAGTATCTAGGCGTAGAAATGCATAGCGGACTTTTTTTTGTATCCAGTCTCGTGAATTTTCGGATTCACATGTCGAAGTTGTATCCGTCTTCGCCACGACAGTAGGTATATAAGCGAGTAGAGACTGAGGAGTATCAAATGCCTGGTGCGTTTCACTAAAGCATTGCAAGCGGTCATCCCGGGTACGCAGCACAATTTCCCGCCCGTCACAGTGCTGATCTAACAGGACGTTTGTACCAACCGGATGCCGTCCAGTAGGTCTTTTATCGGCACTAATAACAATTTTGTAATGATTTTGTTGGCTTTGGGGTATGGACTCGTATTTTATGTCCTTCCTCGTAGTATGAACTCAAATCATGCTAAGTATCATTCGAATCCATTCAGTAGTTTTTGCGCTATTTTAGGCCAATTTAGGCCGAGAAATATCACTTCCATCCCCACTCCCAAGCGAACCCTAACGAATTCCAGGATAAAAAGTATTACGTGACCTTCCTCGTAGTATGAACTTAAATGATGCCAAGTTTCATTTGAATACATTCAGTAGTTTCTGCGCTATGCGCAGCCAAGAAATTTTACCCTACTGCGGGACATATTCCCCCCGTAGTGGCCACGGGGGGAATATGGGGGTCCCACTGCGGGGCAATGTGTGGAGCCGACTGCGGGGGCAAAGTGCCGGGGGCCCCCACTGCCGGTGCCTTCCACTGTGGGGGCCTATTGAGTAGGTCCCACTGCGGGCCAATGTGGGGCCCCCACTACCTAGGGCCCCACTGCCACTGCCCCCCAGTGGGGGCTATCGCTCTCTACCGTCCTTGCCCCGCGCGCCATCCTGCAATGCCCAAAATTTCACTTCCATCCTCTCTCCCAAGGGAACACTTCTGAATTCCGGGAAAAAAAGTATTTTATGCCCCTTCTTGTAATATGAACTTAAATCATGCTAAGTTTCATTTGAATACCTTCAGTAGTTTCGGCGCTACACGTAGCCACAAAAATTTACATTCTTCCCCTCTCCGAAGGGAACCCTATTGAAATCCGGGATGAAAAGTATTCTATGCCCTTTCTCGTAATATGAACTTAAATCATGCTAAGTTTCATTTGAATACCTTCAGTAGTTTCGGCGCTATGCGCAACCATGAAATTTTTTTTACTTTCATCCCCTCTCCCAAGAGAACCCTATTGAAATCCGCGATAAAAAGTATCCCTTGTCCTTCCTCATAGTATGAACTCAAATCTTGCCAAGTTTCATTTGAACACATTTAGTAGTTTCGGCGCTATGCGCAGCCAAAAAATAGTAGATTGTATCATAAGGGAGCAAAATAATATTTTTACGGCGAGGGCGCTTTTTTGAATCCAGAGCGAAGTGAGGGATTCTACAGTAGAATCCTGAACGTAGCGAGGGATTCAAAGTATGTCGCCCGAGCCAAAAATATATTTTGCGCCCGAGTGATACACTCTACTTTTCATCACCCTCTATGAGAAAATAAAAGGAGCCTCTTTATTCTAATATTATTATTTAATATAAAATAGTAAGTACATAACAACTAAATGAAATTCAATAGTACATAATAATAAATCAACTAAATGCTTATATTTACATTTGAGACATTTTCGCAATTATGAAAATTTATTGTAACAGTTTTATTAGGATGAGAGATCGTTGTAGATTTCGTATTCTGCGTGTTTGAAATTATGCCCGACTTTGGCTCATATTGAGGAAAATGTTACGGTGAATCTCGTTGTTTGGATGTAGATGAGCGCGGCGACAGTGGCATGGATGGATTAACTGAAGGTTGCAGTTTAATGTGTTGCACAATGCGTTCACATGTTTTCGCCTTGTTCTCAATGGAATCTTCTATATACCCCTCTGCTACAGCACTCGACTTCCATCCTCCATGTCGCTTGAGAACAGTTAAGTCCGCTCTTGAATCTGCCAAAAGGGTAGCAGAAGTACGACGAAAACAATGTCCTGTATACAGCTTGATATCTGGCAACTTCAAATAAGTAGCGATTTCTTGTGGCATGATAGAAATTTTATTTTTTCCCATAACTTGTTTGAAGCATTTGTCATTTTGATAACGGATGAAAAACCGATTGGTCTTCATATCAGCAGGACGCAGGTCCAGGTATTTCTGTACAATAGTTTTGTATTTACCTTGGATTACGGAGGATCGGTAAATTTTTGTTTTTGTTTCTGTCATCTTTACTAACAGTAAATCATCCGAGTGATTTTCGACATCATCAACAGTTATGTTTATAGGTTCATTGCCACGACAAGCTCCATGTACTCCGAAAATTAAAGCCATCTGTAACAAAATCGAATGTGAATAAGACAAGTATCTATCGAAGTAAAGCTTACAATAAAATGCTCATTTTAAAACACTATGGTTATACTTTACTAATCCACCATACATAGTCACTTACTTTTACGGCAAGAAATACTTTGTCGGGTGCCTCATTAAGGAAAGTCTCCACGTTTTTGACTGAGAACACTTTGGACTTTTTAGGTTTAAATCCATCAGAAATCCTCTTCAGATACGCTATTAATTTCGACTATGTGTCCAGTTTTACGTCGTTATTAGAACTGACTGTTGATTTTAGTATTGAGTAGGTACTCTAAAGAGTGGAAGGTTGTTTAGTTTTGGCTAAGTACTGGAAATAGGCCAAAAACACTGATTCTGAAAAATTCTTGGCGCCTCTTGCATTTCTCCATTCAATAAAATTACCATAGGCTTTCATAATATATATTTCTCCCGGGATTTTGCAGGTAATAGATTATCTATCACATTTCTTGCCTCAGTTCGAATACTTTCAGGAGTTAATTCTATTTCAATGTCACTTGAACTCATTTTTCAAAAAGCGGGCTGTAGTTCGCGCATTTTTAATTTGATTTCTTTTTTTTCATTCAGCCGGCGCGGCGGCGACGGCGCTATATGGTCCGTCGCGTCTTACCAGCCAGTATTTATACAAACAATATTTGCGTTCGATTTTGCTGGCGAAAACTAAGACGTTCCGAATTCAATAACTGCGCGGCAATACAGTTTAGTCCGCGCACTTTTTGAATTAGGAATTTATAAAGAGGAATAAAAGTTCTTTTCTGCTCGCTAAAAGTTCCTTAAAGAAAACACCACCTTTGGGTGCACATAAAGGCGAACAAAGTCGTCTTTTTAGAATATATGGTATGAAAAATTACTTTCATCCCCTCTTTGGGAGAGGGGATGAAAGTAATTTTTGGGAACCCTATTGAAATCCGGGAAGAAAAGTATCTTATGTCCTTCCTCGTAGTATGAACTCAAATTCTACCAAGTTTCATTTCAATACGTTCAGAAGTTTCGGAGCTATGCGCGGCCAAGATACAGACAGACAGACAGACATGATGGAAAAAAATCAGAATCGATAGTAGAGTGCCCTCCAAAAAAAATTTTCCAAATATCTTCAATGTACAGAATTGGACCTGTTACAGTTTTATTATATCTTAAGAATTTTGACAAGTAACTTTATACCATGAATGACTTGTAATTATTTATTTTTGACATTAATATTAATATAATTTAATTGTTTAATGTTTTCTCTCGTCCCTGGTTTAATGCATGACATGTAATCTAGCCAAAAATTGCACGCCCAGAAGGGTAAATTACATTGTTACTCATCTAATGTATTACCATCTTTCATTCACATGTCATCATCATCATTAGCCCGTACACGTCCACTGCTGAACATAGGCCTCCCCCAAACGACGCCACGAATAGCGGTCCTGAGCCGTCTCCATCCAACGACTCCCTGCGACCGCTACGATGTCGTCGGTACATCGAGTGGGAGGTCTTCCCACACTCCGTTTCGCATTACATCGCGGTCGCCACTCGAGAACCTTTACTCCCCAGCGGTTATCGGTTCTACGAGCTATATGGCCTGCCCATCGCCATTTCAGCCTGCTGATTCTGAGAGCTATGTCGGTAACTTTGGTTCTTCTACGAATTTCCGTATTCCGGACCCTATCGCGTAGAGAAACTCCGAGCATAGCTCTCTCCATAGCTCGCTGGGTGACTTTGAGCCTATGCACAAGGCCTATAGTGAGCGACCACTTCTCGGATCCGTAACTCATCACTGGTAGCACACATTGGTTAAAGACTTTCGTCTTGAGGCTCTGCGGTATCTGACGAGAAGATATTGCGAAGTTTCCCGAACGCTGCCCATCCGAGTTGGATTCGTCGGCTGACCTCTTTATCGAAGTTGGATTTACCTAGTTGGACCATTTGGCCTAGGTAGATATAATGATCAACAACTTCGATAACATCGTTCCCCACATAGACCGGTAAGGGTGCGACATGGGCATTAGACATGATATTTGTCTTACCCATGTTCATTTTAAGACCCACTTGGCGGGAAACGGTGTTGAGATCTCTGAGCATCCTGCTAAGGTCTTCCAGTGATTCTGCCATAATGACTATATCGTCGGCAAACCGAAGGTGAGTGATGTAATCTCCGTTGATATTGAAGCCATATCCGTCCCAGTCCACAAGCTTAAAAATATCCTCCAATGCAGAGGTGAACAGTTTCGGAAAAATGACTTCTCCCTGTCTCACCCCTTTTTGCAGTGGGATCGGATTTGTGTTTTGGTCCTGGAGACGAATTGACATAGTGGCCTTGCTGTACAAACACTTCAACACTTGGATATACCGGTAGTCGATTTGGCACCGCTGCCCAGGTTTCGACTGAATCAAAGGCTTTCTCGTAGTCCACAAACGCTAGACATAACGGCCGGTTATACTCTTCTGTTTTCTGTATAATCTGCCGGAGCGTATGTATGTGGTCTACGGTACTAAAGCCTTTTCGGAACCCGGCTTGCTCGGGCGGCTGGAAGTCGTCAAACCTTCGAGCGAGACGGTTGGTGATTACTCTCGAAAACAGCTTATAGACGTGGCTCAGCAGTGAGATGGGCCTATCTATGGAACAGTACCACCACACTTCTGTTCCACGCCTCTGGCGTTTGTCCCTCGAGAATGACGGAGTTGAATAGCCTCTGAAGGACTTTAAGTACTGGTGATCCACCCGCTTTCAGAAGCTCTGTCGTTATTCCGTCATCCCCGGGTGCCTTGTTGTTTTTAAGCTGTTTGAGAGCCGTCCTTATCTCGTAGAGGCTGACGTCCGGGATATCTTCGGTATAGTGTCGGGTTAAACGGGCTCTTGCATCGCGTGCCGTGCTATTTGCAGGGCATTGCGAAGAGGTGTAGAGCTGCCCATAAAACTTTTCAAGCTCTCTCAAGATCTCAGGCTTGGAGGAAATGATGCTGCCGCTATCGGTCTTCAGCTTCGTCAACTGGCTCTGCCCCAGCTACAGATCTCTTGCGAACACTTTGGAGCGCAATAGAGCGGAACAAGGTTCCGCTCTATTGCGCTCATAATACAATCGATATTGTATGAGCGCAAATCGTGTCGCATAGACTTCGAGATCTGTTTGTTGAGCGCACCGTATCATGTCATGTCTGCCGAAGACTGCAGCCTCATTTCACTCCTCTCTGCCATTAACTGCAGAGTGTGACCCGAGAGTCCACCAGCCCGTTATTTAGTTCGTCCACTGTTACTCATTCCGCGAGGCATTCAAAGCGGTTTTGTAACTCCAACTGAAAGCTCTCGGGATTTTGTATCTGGACAGGGTTTGGGCGTAGAGTAGACCTTATCAGACGATACCTTTCTAGCTTAACATTGATATTCAATGACGCTCTTACCATATGGTGATCGCTGCCGGTTTTAACCCTGTTGATCACAGAGACGTCATTGAATATGTGCCTGTAGGTCGTCATGGTGAAGTCTATCTCATGCTTATAGCCGCCAGGGTGTAGACAGGTGAAGTCGGCCAATCGCTGACCCCTTTGGTTTCGCTGTCCAAATCCAAACTGGCCCACTCTCAGTTCGTTGCCGCTCTTTGCGCCTAAACGCGCGTTTAAATCCCCCATCACAACAGTGTAGTGTGTTTTCGAGGTTTGCCATAATCACCACGCTTGGTAGGCGCAGTAAGATGTTAGTAATACACAGTAGGAAGCTGCTGCCCTTCCTTTGGTAGGTTCCCTTAGTCGGCTCTTACGACATACACGGGTTGAGTTGGAGGGGTCGATATTCTATGCCTCGGCCCCACGGCTTCGTGGCATTCACATGTAATTGCAATAAATATACTGTTACCCCCTCTACATGGGAGACCATTCACTCGATGGATACCGACGACATCGTAGCAGCCGCAGGGAGTCGATGGATGGAGACGGCTCAGGACCGCTATTTGTGGCGTCGTACGGGGGAGGCCTATGTCCTGCAGTGGACGTGTATGGGCTGATGATGATGATGATGATACTTTTACTTTACTTTACCTTACTGTTTTCGGATTTTTCCCTTCTTTTCCAAGTCAGGTGAAAGTATCAGTTTTCAAGCAAGCCGCTAATTTACAAGCAGATCAATGGATTCTTACGAGTCATTCACGAACCTTTCAGGCAGGTTTTAGGCAAAGAAAATACTATTACTCCTTTTTTATAGCACATCTTTATGTTAATAAAGAAACAATACATGTTATATGGCCCCCGGGTCGGTCGTAATCATTGAACTCTATTTCTAGCGTATTGAAGCGTCACCACGACCTAATCTGTCTGTGGCTCCGTTCAAGTGTAGACGGCCGTCCTCACTTCACTCAGTAGCTTGTTAGTCATTGATTTATATGTACTACGCACTAGATTTCGCGATGCGAACACTCATTTTCTTCGATTGAACTGTACTGCAATCTATACACCTTACTTTAGTGTGGCTTCGACGTTCACGCAGCGCGGACGCGCATGGAGCTACCCTACTAATACGAAAATCCTATTAACATTCACACTTAACAGTGTGAATCTGGATGTAAATAACGAGAGATAACAATTCATTAGTCGAGTAGGTAAAAAACTTGTTGTATTATGTAAATAAATAGGTAATTATATCGTACCACAACATATAGAAATAATTCTTCATAAATAAATAACGCCATTATAATCATAGATATTCAGATGTTCCTTTTCAAAACCGGATGTAGGTAAAAATATGTGACTGATGAATGGAATGACAGACTTGACGCGGTGTTTCAGAAAGTGATTTGTAACCAGTTTTATATTTTTAACCGACTTCGATACAAGGAGAATGTTCTATGTTAGGCTGTGTTAATGGTAAAATAATCCAAAATAAGATAGCATCACGAGGCCAAAACAGATCCAGATATATACATTATTCAACAAAAAGACAGAAAGTGACAAAACTAATCCTTTTTGCAGGAAATTAAGAAATTAATTAATTTCTAGACATTTAACTAAAGTTGCATTTATGGACGCTAAAGCGCACTCTTCATTCTTGAAAAGTATGTACTTGTATGTAATGATTAAATTATTGTATTCTATAACTAAGGACATAATTATGTACTAATTTATTTGACTTCTTATTTTAGTTGATATTTAACTATTGTTAACTTATCTATGTTTGAATAAACGTATAACAGTTTATTTTATTTTAGTTTTCTACTGCATTTGCAGTAAAAAAATTTGAAATAGATAGCAGCGGGGCTGCTTACTAGACGGACACAAAAGGTTCCCTTATAAGACAATTTAAAATTGAATATTTAATCATAAAATTAGTAAACATACTAATGTCGGTAACTGCACCTTAGAGTACTTACAGACAATGAATAAAATAAAATTAGACTATATATTTGCCAACGGCAAACAAAATAAATAAAATAAACAAGATCTACATAAAACCTCGCTTCCAGGACCAGCTCAACTATGTATTTCTCCGTATCACATGTTATAAAAATCGTTAGCTCTTCTTCCTGGAAGCAGCCGCGACACAGGCTGCTGTCTGTGGCTCCAGTCTTGAAAAGATGATGGTTCAGTTCACAGTGACTGGTGATGATGCCCACCATTGTTCTTAGGTCCTCGCGGCTCATCTTGAGCATCGTGTTTGTTGTTTTCCTATCTTTAGAAGGGGATATCGATTTAGTGTGTTTGCTGTCTATGTGACGCTCCCATAGTTTTCGATGTTCTTGTTCAGAGTTTAGTTTGAGTCTATTTTTTACTTCTGCTGTGGGTGGGTTTGAGAGATTGATATCCCGTTTAGTTGGGGTTTGTCTCCTTCCTTTGCTAGTCTGTCTGCATTTATGTTGCCTGGACAGGATCGACTCTCGGTCCATTCTATGCTGACTATGTTGTGTTCAGACAGTTCTTGTAGAGCGTTGTGACACCCTACAATTGATTTTGATCTTGTGTCTGTCCTTTTGAGTGCGTTTATCTGGTCTGCGCTGTCTGTTTTGAAGACCAGCTGCATCTGGCAGGTCGGCTCTTTGATGTTTGTTTCAAGAAGCATATGATTTGCCGCCAGTTGGAGTCCCAGTATTTCCGCCTAAAAGGCCGTAGTGACTGAGTTTAGTGGTTGGGCTTTTCAGAGTCCTGTTTCGGGACAAAAGTAGCCGCAGCCAGCACGCCAGCACAGACTATACATATATTGCTCCTCAGAGCCCATACAAAATCCTTCCTCTCCAAATATGGTCTTGTTTGTTGAATCACCAGAGCCAATCCGAATCAAGTCGTATTTATATTTATAATCTAACTCTTTTAGAATCAAATAACATGGTAAACTTATGTTGAAACTTATTCTAAGACTCTTGTGATTCATCAAAATCGCTATATTATATCCCTGAGGTTAATAAAGTCATATTTAGGAGCCAGTTGATGAAGCAACATAATTTCTAATATGCCAAACTGATGAAAGAAATGATATCTTAACAAATCTTTTCTTAAATTCCACTAATGGTTTATGAATATTATCTGATTCATATATTGTTACATAATTAATTAGTTAGTTGCTAAAGTATCACAAAATCAGTCAATTATCATCATATTTACAATTCAACTGATGTAATCGTACACCAAACTTATATCTAAAGAAATTATAACTTTACAAAGCATCTCTTAAATTCAAATAATGATTTATGAACATTGTCTACTATATAATATTGATACAGATTTAATTAGTTGCTAAACCATACACAAAATAGGGTATCCTATACATACATACGTATTTAAAGCGACACCTGTTACCTTGTTCAGATACTATTTTGATACAGTGTTTGCATCGCTTCACCACCTATCCTTAATCCGTAAACAAACAGTTCAACCCGATTTCACTAGGTGGCAGTGGATTTAAATGTTTCCATTGGTAAATTCTTCGATTTATTCATTGAAATCCGTCACGCGCATATCAACTATATGATCGTTATTCATCTGCGTAGAATCAAACGTATTTGTGACGTCAATATCCTATCCACTTTCCCTCAGTTTTGGGCACAGCGAGTTTATTCTTATTTCTAGTATTATATTATGTATGTCGCAATTTTTAGGGAACCGATCGATATTTCTATGAGTGTACAATAAGTTTTCATAAATATATTGACATGGTACTGTCATTATATTTATTTCTTTGAACCACTTTTACTACCTCAGTGAGTACAACACAATTAAATCCAAACCCATCCATGACAACTCACCCAAACCCTTCGAATGACTATTCCTTTCCTACTACCTCAGTGACTGCTACACAAATAAATGTAAACCCATCTATTTCACCTCACCCTAACCCTTCAACCGTTAATACTAGTAATTCTAAACCCATCTATCCTCTACCCAATTGACTGATTCTTATCTTCCTCTGCTAACTCCCACTAACCCTTCGACCGACTACGCCTCGCCTACTAACCCACTGACTGACATAATAATCAATATCAACCCATCCTTGTTACCCTCTTCTAACCCCACGTTCGATTACACTCCACCCCTTAATTCATTAACTAACACTCCCACTAATTATACTCCGACACCTCATCCTACGTTTAACTCACTTGTACTCCTTCCCACGGATGAAGCTGAAATTAGTATGCTGATAAAGAAGTTAAGAGATAGCTGTGCAGTGGGATTGGACCAAATATCAGGCAAAATTATAAAAAGATTTTCTACCTTTCTGGCCAGACCTATCGCACATATTTGCAACCTCGCCATCAACACTGGTTGCTTTCCTAGGTCATTCAAAATCGCATTAATCAAAACCATTTATAAGGCAGGTAAAAAAGACTGTGTCAACAACTATAGGCCTATTTCTATCCTTCCTGCTTTATCTAAGATCTTAGAAAGGATAATGAATAACCAGCTTGTTAGCTTTTTGGAGAGAAACACCTGTTTTCAATATCCCAATACGGTTTCCGTCAGGGTAAATCGACGAACGATGCAGTGCATGAACTCGTTGATTGTATCATAACAAACACTGATGAAAAGAGAAAGTGCCTTGCCATATTCCTAGACTTAGCAAAAGCCTTTGACACAGTCTCAATTCCCCATCTTATCTTAAAGCTTGAAAATATCGGAGTAAGAGGTCTTCCGCTAAAACTCTTTGAAGACTACCTAACTGATAGGAAACAGCGGGTCAAGATCGATCTCTGGCTCAGTGACGTAGAAGATGTAGTGTACGAGGTCCCCCAGGGGAGCATACTCGGTCCTACGCTATTTCTTGTCTACATTAATAGCTTGTGCAACATGCGTATCGAGAATGGTAATATCTTCACCTTTGCAGACGATACGGCCATATTTTTCAAAGGCTGGACTGATGTCTACAAAAAGGCTGAACTCGGGTTGCGTAATGTTTGTAACTGGCTCCAGGCTAACTCTTTATCCCTCAATGTAACAAAAACTAAATACATTGCATTCGCACACAGAACCAATCTTCTGCCGCCTCCTGCACTTACCATTAGAGCTCACTATTGTTCCTCTGTCACCTGTGCCTGTTCTTGTCCAGCCCTCGAAAACACGAAGTCACTGAAGTATTTAGGTATTACTATTGATCAGACTAAAATTATGGCTTATTTATTTATTTATCTATTGATCAGACTCTTACATTTAGGCCTCACATTGAAATTCTTGTCACCAGATTACGTAAGCTCATTTACATTTTCAAAACATTAAAAATGTCTCCGATCGTAAAATCATCAAAATGGTCTATTACGCACTATGCCAATCTATACTTGATTATTGCATTACTTCATGGGGTGGTGCAGCAAAAAGTCACCTTATTTTGTCAGAAAGAGCTCAGAGGGCCATCTTAAAAGTTAGTTCTGGCTACCCCTTTAGATTCCCCACTTTCGATCTATACAGGGAGTGGAACCTTACAGTCAGACAGTCGTTCCTTCTTCAACGGACGCTTAGGAAACATCTAAAGTATGACCCAAATCTGGTAAAAAACAAGCGAAGATAAGGCAAGGGTGTCAAATGTCTTTCTCGTCTCCCTCAAATTTTTTTCCGCTTTCTTGTACCATATCATCATCATCATCATCATCATCATCAGCCCATACACGTCCACATAGACATAGGCCCCCCGTACGACGCCACAAATAGCGGTCCTGAGCCGCCTCCATCCATCGACTCCCTGCGACCGCTACGATGTCGTCGGTCCATCGAGTGGATGGTCTCCCATGTAGGGGGGACCATATATTTATAACAAAATAAATAGTCATTTATCAATTTATTCTCTCACGCAACATAAATGTAAAACGTCTGTATGCAATTGGCTAACTCTCAACTATGAACAAACAGAAAACCTGCTGATCCCTCTAAAATGAAATACCTACCTCTTTTTTTAAATTTATTATTATTATAATTTTTACCGCTATGCCTCTTACCTTATCCATAGTTTTAGACATGTCTCACGCAAATTGTTATTATCAACTAATTAATGGGTACATCGCACTCCTACCCAGGAGTGCGATGGAGGTGGATTTAATTTTGTGTGGGTACAATATGGATATAATTGAATCACATTATTATTTTAAGATACATAAGTGGGTACTTATTCTTATTTATTTCTTTTGTTTGTATACTTACTAGGTCTAACTTATTGCCATTTTTGTAAAAATTAGTGTTTTAGGTACTGTCTTTTCTTATGTAAGTATATATCCCAAATTATCCTGTGGAGGAAGGCCCTGGTGACCTATACTACAGGTTTTATAAACCTCTCACGGGCACCAGTCTCTTGCAAAACAAGATAACTAGATTAAAATAGCTTAAGACAAAACTTGTAAACAATTACCTTTTGCAAGAGAAAATAAATAAAGTATTCAATTCAATTCAATTCAATATCGAATGGTCCCACCCACCCTGAACGTAATAACGTGGATTAAAACAACAGTTAATTCATTAGTATGAGTGTGTAATAGGCATTGTGTTCTTGTTGCAGATGTACAGCGGCGCGCTGCTGTCGACGGCGGCACGGCTGGCGTGGGACCCCAGCACTTACGCCTGGTTTCGCTTCCTGTGCGCCGCGCAGTACCGCGTGTCGGCCGCATACGTGGCTGCCACCGGCCTGTGGCTGGCCGCGCTCGTCTACCTGGCAGCTGCGGCGGCGGCTGGCGGAGGCGGCGGCTCGCGCCGGCGACCCGCCTCCTGCCTGCACGCGTACTGCGCCGGCGTGCTGTGCCTGGCGCTCAGCGAGCTGTGCTACGCGGCCTGGATGGGCGCCTCGCTAGCGGCCTGGTGGCGCGACTCGCCGCAGGCCGAGCTGGCGCGCCGCGGCATCGACCTACTGCACGACGTGAAGCCCGCACTGCGCGCCATGCAGCGCCACCAGGATGTAGTCGCGCCGCTCCTTGATATGATCGAGGTACCTCTCTCCTCCCTCGCCTCGGCTCACCTCTTGTGCAGGCACTGACTGATGCGCGTCTGTTGCAGGAGGTGGAGCACGAGGCGCCCAACAACGTGTTCGTCATCATCGTGTTCGGAGCGGTCGGCATGATCCTGCAGGTGAGTCTTGCGGCGGCGCGCGCGCACTCACACGCTCTGTAGGTACTACCCGTGGATACATGGCTCCGTGTTGGTTGCAGATAGCGGCGTTCGTGATGGCGCGGCGCCTGCTGCGGCGCGGCGGAAGCGGCTCGCTGCAGGCGCTGTCACTGGCGGAGAAGGCGGACAAGGGCGGGGGCCCGGGGGCGGGTGCGGCGGTGGTCTGCGCTGACGCCGACGACGAGAGCGCGCTGACGGACAGCGGCGCCGACAGCGGGGACCGCCCACCCGGTTGGCGCAACAAGGCCAACTTGCGCATGTACACCATCCTCGACAAGATTTTCTAGCAGGTGAGGAGCATCCACCGGCCTGACAGCGGCCGGCGACCGCTGCTGCTTGCGCCCGCGGCCTATCCGTGAGCGTGAACAGTGTCAGCTGTCCAGCTGACACTGTTTTGTTTCTTGCTTCTCATTTAATAATCCCTTTCCTGACAGCTTCAATGCCATCATTGTACTAGTCGTTGTCACAGCGAGTTTATTTTATTATATTTATTTGTAAAACAAACAGTTTATTTAACAGTAATGGTTGGAACTTATGGGTAACTTGAGCGTAGCAGTTTCCGCTTATGGATAAACAATATACAAAACTTAAAAACAGTAAAAAAAACAACTAGAAATAGAAACAAAACAATAATAATGAACAAAAACACTAACTGATAAAGATAAGTTTATGTAACATTAGGTATAGTAGGTACATTTAAGCCAATCAAATCAAGATACAGAAAATAGTAAACTTAGTAAGGTAATAGTTATAATAGATTTAATCTGCAAAGAAAAAAGACGTCATTTCTCCGAAACTGTTCACCTCTGCATTGGAGGATATTTTTAAGCTTGTGGACTGGGACGGATATGACATCAATATCAAGGGCAATTACATCACTCACCTTCGGTTTGCCGACGATATAGTCATTATGGCAGAATCACTGGAAGACCTTAGCAGGATGCTCAGAGACCTCAACACCGTTTCCCGCCAAGTGGGTCTTAAAATGAACATGGTAAGACAAATATCATGTCTATTGCCCATGTCGCACCCTTACAGGTCTATGTGGGGAACGATGTTATCGAAGTTGTTGATCATTATATCTACCTAGGCCAAATGGTCCAACTAGGTAAATCCAACTTCGATAAAGAGGTCAGCCGACGAATCCAACTCGGATGGGCAGCGTTCGGGAAACTTCGCAATATCTTCTCGTCCCAGGTACCGCAGAGCCTCAAGACGAAAGTCTTTAACCAATGTGTGCTACCAATGATGAGTTACGGATCCGAGACGAGGTTGCTCACTATAGGCCTTGTGCATAAGCTCAACGTCACCCAGCGAGCTATGGAGAGACCTATGCTCGGAGTTTCTCTACGCCCGGAATACGGAAATTCGTAGAAAAACCAATAGCTCTCAGAATCAGCAGGCTGAAGTGGCGATGGGTAGGCCATATAGCTCGTAGAACCGATAACCGTTGGGGAGTAAAGGTTTTCGAGTGGCGACCGCGATGCAATGCGAAACGGAGTGTGGGAAAACCTCCCACTCGATGGACCGACGACATCGTAGCGGTCGCAGGGAGTCGTTGGATGGAGGCGGCTCAGGACCGCTATTCGTGGCGTCGTTTGGGGGAGGCCTATGTTCAGCAGTGGACGTGTACGGGCTGATGATGATGATGGTGACATTTTTAGATTAATGTTAAAAACACCAGAGTATAATTACAATCTAGCCATAGAATTGGCTAATGGGTAATTTAGTTTTCACTTATTTTTATAAGAACTTATTACTAAGAACGTGGCCGTTGGCACTTTTCTTATTGTCTCTATATACATAGGTACTTAAGGGCAGTTAAGGGGAAGACACTTGGTTCATGTGTTCTTTAGGATAGCACTTATGCACATACACTATAATTATCACTACACTAACTCAAAAGGTTTTGTTCTTTTGAGTTTTCTCACTATGTCCGTGTTGTCGAGGAGCTGGATCGCCTCGACGTTCACATGATGATGAAGCCTATGTTCGTGAGCCTCTGCGTATTTCTGTATGACTGTGTCGACAAATTCAATATTCAGGTCCCGATGAATATCGTCATTTCTTACGTACCAAGGAGCATTAACAATTGACCCAGAGCTGTATACTATAAGTCCAGATTAGCATGAGGACTTGTTTGTATAATAGGAGTTTATTGTGTACTGCTAAAGTAGAATTTCTTCCAGTCAGCCAGTACATCTGTTTGTAGCGAATCTCTAGCTCCTCTTTATTCTTCTTGACGTGAGCTTTCCAGCGCAGATTGGTGTTTAAAGTCATGCCCAAATACTTCGCTGTATTTTCGCATGGTATGAAAAAACCTAAACTACATCGACAAATATCATCGATATAAATTACCCCACCACTTGTTTCTTGAGTGCGATGAATAGCAGCGTACACTGGCCCGCGCAGGCTCGTGCGCATTGTGCGGCGTGCGCTAGCGTTTCTCGGCCTTTTACTTCACTTATAAGTGCGTTGACCGCATGCGCCACGCTCGCGGTGGCCGCGCGAGCTTGCGAGAACCACTGCCTATTGATGCGCTTACTTACCTACGACCATCCTATTGTTCTTGTTGCTAGTTAACTTTACTGGGTTTCGTAAAATAGTTTTATACTACTACCCGCCTAATTTGCGTGACAAATAACTAAGTTGGCCTTTTTGCTATTAATTTTTAACTCTAGTTTTATTTATATAAAATGTAATGCTCAACTAAAGCTTGCATGAAGTCCAAATAAGATAGTGTTTTAAAAGGTTCAATAACTGATGTATGATACTTACCTATTCTTTCCTTTATATAAGTTTGAAAAAGCGTACTGCGCTTATAAACGTGCTTAAAATTATGTTCAATATTGTCTAGGATTAATGTACATTGCATTGGTTTTATATGCTCAGTTCATTAATAAAGATCTTTTAAAATTGCATTTGAAATGCTCGCTTTGCAAAGTTATTCCCTAGCGGTATGCGGATTTTACAATAGCGTTAGATATTTTAGGACCATGCCAACAGGTACTGATTTAGTTGTTGAATACCGAACTCATCTCTAAAGGAAAGCACAATACATAAATCAGGTATTTAGAGATGACTCCGGTATTCAATAACTAACTCAGTACCTGTTAGCATGGTCCTAAAATATCTAACGCTATTGTAAAATCCGCATACCGCTAGGGAATAACTGTGCAAAGCGAGCATCGCGCCTAACCGACCGTCAGCCATAACTACCCAACGCTTCAATACCTATACACCTAACCTATGATCTACGCATAGATACTAGCGGACCGTTCACCAGTAAATTTATGTAGCTGCAACAAGTATTTGGTATTTCTAACCAAATCGGTTAGAAATATATTGGGTAGAAATCAGGACAGGTATAGAGTATTGTAACGTTATTAGGTACCAGTTAGTACTAGCGGTATTCAAACGAAATACCCAACTAATAACCGGTAGCCAAAATATCTAATAACTCCCATCCTTACAGGTACTTTACCGGAGGCCTTGAAGACCATGTATTCACTTTTTTACAATTATAGAGCAAGCCATGTTTATGAGCGTACTCCTCACATATTCCCAGCAGTATTCTGAGAGCGTTGATCGATGGTCACAGCAGCACCATGTCGTCTGCGTAGCTGATATTGTTTATAAAAACATTATCAACCGAGCATCCGACATTCTCACTGCTGAGCCCAACTACCAGGTCGTTAATGTAAAGGTTGAAAAGTTTCGGTGAACTCAACCCCCCCTGCCGCACACCGCATGTACGCATCAGATAGACTACCAGCCCATCGTACATGGTTTGTTTGATTGGCGTCAATAACACTACTAGATTTAGTCAAGACTTGGTCGTTGATTTTATAGACATGATGAACGGGGTTGGGAGATCTAGTGAAAGTGATATAGGAGCATTTAAGAACATAGAGATCGAACTTGTTGGTTACACAATAATGATGGAAAGCATCGAGGTCTTTTTTGTTTAGGTAGTCCGCTCACTCCGCTCACTGCCATCAAAAGCAACTCCTCTTCGATCGTTCGAGCGTCAATAGCTGCAGTAGGTATATTAGATCCTTCTTATCGTATCACAGCCGCGGCCCGGCCCCTGCTGAGGACTCCGCTTGTATGTTTCAGGACGAGCTGGGCGACGCGTCCCCGTCGGCAGCAGCGGGCGGGGCGCGACGCGGGCGCGGCGCGCGCTTACCTAGGCGGGCGCGGCGCGGACGCGGCGGAGGCGCGCGCTCAGCGGCCTGGGATGCGGTGCAGGCGCAGTTCCTATCGACGCGCGCCCCCGCGCCGCCGCCGCCGCCGCCGCCGCACACGCTGCTCATCCTGCACGCCAGCGCCGCTGCAACCGTCGCGCAGCTGTAGCCGCCCCACAACGGGAGAACATGAACATGATGGCGTACGTTTATTATGATAGCGCCCAGCGTTGGTACTTGTACGATTGGTACATTTGATAAATAATTAAATAGTAATGTAGTATGTAATGTACCGAATTAGTAAATTGTAAGACGTTGAAATGAAATACTTATTGAGACTACTTAAGTACTTTCCGACATTCCAGTTATTTGTATTGTTTTGTGATTGAATGTTTGGACTAGTCGGATGTTTATACGGAATATGTTCGGCGTAGTCCGTAATACCGAAACTAACGAAGCCAATCTGCCATATTGTTTAGTGGACCTACGTATGTATGTATGTATGTACAGTTAACTCCTGCGCGCATATACATGACAATTTTATTCTGCAATGTTCGATGTTACCGTAACCGTACCGTAAGCGAGGTGCCACAGGAAGGGCGTACTAAGCCGAAGCGGGGTGATTCTGGACGTCGGGGGGGGGGGGGGTCAAAGTTTGTTATAACAATTATAATTTAGTTTTTTGTTAAAATAAAATCTTTATTGACAAAGAAAATAACAATCAAATTATATAAACAAATAAAACTAGTATTTACAATTGAAACAATTGAGCTAACTGCAGACTGTTGAAAACAATCTACAGATAGCTCAGCTGGTCCATATCAGTACCAGTCGGAAGAGTCCCCAAGACGCTGGCTGCATTGCCCCGCTGTATGGCAATGCTAATGCGCTGCGCCAGATACTCACCACCTCTCGGGTCACGCGTCGCTTCGACCAGGCGATCAGATATTTTTTTGAAAATCCGGGGTGTCTCGGTACCCCACGGACCTAGGGCCTCGACTCCAAGGGGAGCAAATGCGTAGGCTCTGTCAAGACCTGCATATTTGCGCCTCTTGAGATCCTCGGCCAAATCTGCCGCCGAACAAGCCCTCACGGATGTCCTTGAAAGATGGGAAGGCGCAGCAAGTGTGTCGACGCATGTCGCGTCCCACACAATGGGCCTCCTCAGCTTCCAAGGGACTAATGTCATGCCGTTGGGCCTCTTACCATTGTCACGCAACAGACCATTCGGTTCGAGAATAGCCGGTACGTAAGCGGTGACAGAAGCCCGCCAGATAATGTCGTGAAATTAAATTTATTTATTCATACTATAGATTCACACGGAACACTTAGTCAAGTCAAACAGGTTCAATCAATTTCAATACACAAATTATATCTACTAACAGATAAAATAAAATAACACAACAAGCTTCGTAGCTGCGATAGCATTGTTAAGATGTAAAATCAAATCAATATGTTCAATTTCAATTGTCAATGTATATTATTGAATAAAATTTTATGTAAAAATATTTTTATGAGCAAAAGCTTCGTCTAATTACCCGACTACGAGAGGATTATGATTTTGACACACTATGTATGTATGTAGCCGATTTTTATGTTCCCTCGTAGCGCTGAAACTACTGGTCCGATTTCAACAAATAAGGTGTCATATATTTCGTCTTAATAGCCCGATGGTTATAGGCTGATGTGACGTCAGATAAAAATCGGGGTCTAACGAGATAGCGGGGGTCGAAGAAAGGGTCGAAAATTTCAATGTTAGTAAATATGCTCGTGTGTGGTATCGTTGCAAAGGTCTTTGTTTGTACTTTCCAAAACCGTTTTTCAAACTTTTGTGAGATTAACGATTCTCAAGCTATTAGCAAAAAAGTATAAAAAAATATAGTTAAAAACTAAAACCCGACTACATAAAAGTCTTAAACAAGAGGCACCCACCCCATATACCTACGGTACAATTAGTAACAAAGGCCTCTGACTACCTAAGTATCAAAAGAAAATGCTATGGACAATAGGTGAACGCTTGTTTAAGACTTATGTAGTCGGCTTTTAGTTTTCAACTATATATTTTCGAAAGTAACTTTTATCTATTAATTTAAATTTGACATCAGACATAGATCTTACATTATTTGGTAACATATTGTATAATTTGATAGAATTACAAACAAAAATTTTTGAGACTTTAGCTAATCTCGTTTTTGGGACTACAAAGTCATTTTTATGTCTTGTATTGTACACATGTCCATCTTTAACATATTTAAGATTATGTAAATTGTTTCTAGCATAAAGTAAATTCTGATAGATGTATTCTCCAACATTGTCATCACACCTACTTCCCAAATTTCTCTAAACACGATTCCAAATACCTTAGGCCTAGTACGTAACGTATTGCCCGCTCCTGTAACAAGAATATTCGGTTTGCATCAGCTGCTCTTCCCCAGAACAATATCCCGTAAGTCATAAGGGAATGGAAGTAGACAAAATAGACCATACGCGCTGCTTTAACCCCTCCTATTTCTCTAATTGTTCTTATGGCGTAGGTTGCCATACATAGTCTTTTTGTTAAAATATCAATGTGAACACTCCATGTCAGTTTATTGTCAAGCTAAACACCTAGAAATTAGACTGTGTTACTGTGACTTATTTTTAAGGTTTCTAATGTTTCCTTTTTAAGACGTCCGGATGGTTCATTGGGTTTGGTGCTTAGCGAGAACGGAGTTATATAAGTCTTATCTACGTTAAGGAGCATATTATTTACTGAGAACCATGTTTTTAATTTATCTATTGATTCTAGTATATTTTTGTTTGCATTTTCATAAGAGAAGTCATTGATAACTAAACTAGTATCATCAGCAAATAAGATAACATCTACTTTGTTGGTTACAGTCGATACGTCATTTATGTATAACAAAAAGAGCAAAACCAAGTTCCAAGATTGAACATTGGGGAACACCCATCTGTACTCCATAGATCGAATGCCGTTCATTTCAATTATTTGAACTCTGTTTATGAGGTGTGATTTAAATATTTCTATTTCTATTCCGGAAACTCCTTTGTGTTCTAGTTTACCAATAAGAATATCATGCGACATACAGTCAAATGCTTTGGAAAGGTCACAAAATACACCAAACGTTTTCTGAGACCCTTCCAGGCCAGAATATGTCTTCCACAAGTCTAATAACTCGTTTGTTGACTTACATTTCTGAAAACCATATTTCCTTACAAATAATATTTTTTTAGAGTTAAGGAAAAAAAAAAAAAGTTCTTTTGCCAAATATTTCTCAAATATTTTACTGAGACTGGGCAACACAGAGACTGGCCTATAGTTGTTAGAGTTAGACTTTTCCCCTTTTTTATATATTGGAACTACTTTTGCCACCTTCATATCATCCGGAAACACTCCCTTTAAGATGGAGTCGTTTATTATCCTCATAATTGGTATTGCTATTTCTGTATCTATTTTCTTTATTAGATTTGGCGTGATATACCAGTAGTCATTGTAATTTTTTGGCTTAAGGGATCTTATTATCTTAATTACCCGTCGGATAGTGATGGGAGCTAAGTTAAAATTATCATCAATCTTACATTTAAATTTACTTAGATACTTTAGTGATTCATTCAGAGAACACGTCAATAGTTGCGTCAAGTTTACAGATATATTTACAAAATAATTATTAAAATCATTACAGATTTTGTTCATGTCAGTTATAATTGTATTATCATTATTATTAATTATTTTATCACAGATTATTGTATCACAGTTTGATTTCCCAGATTCACTTTTAATTATTTTCCAAGAACATTTTATTTTGTTTTGAGATGTCAGAAGTTTATTCAGAATCAGAATCAATAACTTTATTTCTTTAGGCTTACAAAATAAGCACTTAGACAAGTCAAATTGTATACTATAAACATAGTTATTATTATCAAATAAGAAATAAGGTGTTATTGATATTCTCTTCACTTCAATTTTTTGTCTACTAGTGGAAGAAGTGAAAAAGAAACCACTAGCACATTATAACATCACTTATGTGTCTAATACATGTTTATTTTGCCTATCTAAATATAAATTTAATGCAATTTAGATACATGTCAATATTTCTTTAAAGCTGAACAGAACATTGAATTTCTTACATACTACTGACAGTGCGGAACGGAGCGACATCTGGCCAAGCATTAACATCATTGATGTAATCATCTATGAAGTAAAAGGCCTTCCTGAAAAGATTTTGTTTAATGTACTGTTTAAATTTACGAATAGGGAGTTCAGTTGCTTCAGATGGAAGCTTATTATAGAAGCACACGCAATTGCCCATAAATGATTTCCCTACCTTTCGTAATCTATATGCTGGGATGTGTAATTTGTTCTTGTTTCTTGTATTTCTATTGTGAATATCACACTTTTTCAAAAAGCTATTTCTATTTTTGTGCGTATACATTAGATTTTATTTGTATAGTAGATATTTTTAGCGTTCCAACAGACTGGTTTAAAGATTTTGCTATACTTTGTCACATATTCCTTTTTTACGTTGCTG
The DNA here is from genome assembly GCA_947859395.1 of Eupithecia insigniata. Taxonomy (NCBI): domain Eukaryota; kingdom Metazoa; phylum Arthropoda; class Insecta; order Lepidoptera; family Geometridae; genus Eupithecia; species Eupithecia insigniata. Next base: position 15,287,919 of record OX402006.1, read on the forward strand.
TTGGGTTCTCTTATTAGTCCATATAGGTCAAAAAGCCTAATCCGAGATATTAGTATGCCTTTGGGGCCCAAGCATTAAAGCTTGCTTGGCCTATATTTATTTGCCTGACTGGAACATGTTCGTCAAGTTTATCTAAAAGGCATTTAAAATATGTTGTATAATCTTTATAAGATTCAGGTTGCTGTACAACTTGTTGCAAGCTTTGTTTTAACAGTATTAGGTTTGGAGCAGTCACTTTTATTAGTAATATCTTATGGAGATCTCTTAATTCTATATCTGAAAGAACTGAACTGAACTCAACAATAACTCCATTTGTAACAACTACACGCGTGTACTCAAATACTTGCTGTTTTAACAGAAAAGAATTTCGTTAAGGCTGGCATGGCGAGATATCCGACCGGCAGCCCTAGTACACGATAATCCGTGGTCACAAAGCTGTTCGACAACAGTACCGCACTGACATTGATGAAGCGCGCAACACCTTGCACCCAACCGAAGACAAGTTGCTATACGGAATGTTACGGGATCCAATAAAATTCCAGTATTATACACCAATGTCCTTTTTTTATTAGCCTGAGGAAAATGCTCTCAGATATCGTGCTGCCACGGGGAGACAGTACGATTATGTGGGACTTTAACCCACTAAAACCCTCAGGATGACCAATTTCTGCCGCTTGTGGTGGGAACACGGGCACGTTTTCCCACCGCGGCTGCCACTATATCGATATCGATACCGGGCCCCTCTCTGAGGGGTGTGAAGCACCCCCCTTCACGCCGCACCAGAAACACATGATGAGCCGCAACCACCTCAGGGACTTTACATTGCCATATGGGCGCCAGAAGACCCCGTGTCCAAACGCGGTCCCCTTGCGACGGGTCAGTCGAGTGTCCCCACCGCCTGCCACACGGTCACAGAGGAGAGGGAGAGCGGCCCTCGCAATACTGACACTCCTCCTCCCCTGTGACCCCACCGCTTCCACCATCAAACGGTGGCAGCACCGCCAAGGCCGCGTAAGGCAGGGAGAGCGGCGCACCTCTATACCGGTACTCCTCTCCTGCCGCGGCCTCCAGTTCTCTGCGGCCATGCCGCCCATACGACACCGCCGCCCGCCTCAGTTAGACACTGCAACCTACTACCGCTCCAACTAGGCTTAGAGGGTAAAATCCAGAGGAGCGGTTCGTCTCGGGGCCGGCCGTGTCGCCGTCTGCGTTGGCACGGCCCCATGGATTCCTCTTAGTTTCATTCGCGGGTGAGTAGGCCGCGATTACTATTCTTATGTCCTTCTACTTATTCTCTATGGTCCCTTTCGCCTTAGACCCTTACACCCGTTTGGTGGCTGGTATAGTGTAGTACTAATTAAAATAAAATCTATCGTAAATGTTTTGCGTACGCGCAGGAGTTACATACATATGTATGTATGTAGATAAGAGCGGCTGACTGTAACTTGACTGTAACAAACAAGTGATATATTATTAGAATATAAGTTAAGGTGATTAACATAGGTCCATATCAACCAATATTATACCATATTATAATATCAGAGATAATTAATATTATATTCCTACTTTTAACTAAATATGGACGTAAGGACATACTCGAATATTGTTAAGGATAAGAATTAGTAGGTATACTGTATTATTAAATACAGTCCACTGCACTAAGGATACATTTTAGTCGCCTGGAAAAAGTAAACTCGACGAGTAGGTACGCCTTTTCAGTTGAACACTCCTCGGTATGAGAAGGTGCTTGTGCCTACAGGAGGCACACTTTACTAACAGTGACTCTTAGAACATTGTACCTATTACATCCTACTTAGTGCAGGTGACTGGTCCTACTTGTTGTAAGTAATGTCAGGTGAGTCTGCCGGTGCTACTATACTCCCGCTCGCACCCGAAGCGCGGCGCGTGGGTGCGACCAGGACAGAGCGAGCCACTCGCCTCGCCTGCTGCCACCACTAGTGCCAAATCTATTTGTAAGAGTTAGTTCGTATAGATCTCTCGAGTGTACCTACTACAGCTGGCTACATACAAACGTAGGTACGTGGGTACGCGAGACTATTATACTCTGTAATATAATATACTTACATATTTTTTTAACGTTGTTGATTAAAATATGTATATCTGCTAGGCACGAGCAAATCATAAATAAATTCCCGCTGCTATTAACAGCTATAAAGTGTATTTATGTAGTTTTGAAGGTTTTGATTCCTATGTTAATGTTATTTCCACTTTTGTAAATCAGAATCAATAACTTTATTTCTTTAGGCTTACAAAATAAGCACTTGGACAAGTCACATTTTATACTATAAACCCTATACTATAAAATCTAAAAAATATATATTCATATTAACTCTAGCATAAAAAAATTGCGTGTAGAGTTAATAGTTTATTCAATAAACTAATTAAGATAAAATAAGATAAGTATTTAAAAGAAATTGTTCACACGTAACTAGACAATAATGCAGCATGCCATACGCACAGAGGCGAGCGACGACGCGGGCGCAGCCGGCCGGGCAGGCGGAGCGGCGCGGCGGCGGCGTGCCTCGTGCTACGCAGCGTAGCAGGGTTCTACGCTGTAGCAACTAGCAACAGGCACTCTACGCTGGGTAGCACGGTATACGACGTCTCACCGTTCCCCGCGTAGTCGCCCACTTTATATTAAAAAACTATGATTAGCGTTGAAAAGAAAAGAAGCAATAAAGTGATATTTTTTCAAATATTTTGTTGTTATTTATATTTATTTGAAAGAAAAACGAGAGTCTTAACACACTTATCAATTACAAATGGATAAATAACAGAAAGCTTATTGAAGGTTTTCATTTTCACGGCATTTCTCCACTGTAGTTCGTTGTGTTGTTATTATTTCCCCACTGTAGTTCGTTGTGTTGTTATTATTTCTCCACTATAGTTCGTTGTGTTGTTATTATTTCTCCACTGTAGTTCGTTGTGTTGATATTATTTCTCCACTATAGTTCGTTGTGTTGATATTATTTCTCCACTGTAGTTCGTTGTGTTGTTATTATTTCCCCACTGTAGTTCGTTGTGTTGTTATTATTTCTCCACTGTAGTTCGTTGTGTTGTTATTATTTCCCCACTGTAGTTCGTTGTGTTGATATTATTTCTCCACTGTAGTTCGTTGTGTTGTTATTATTTCCCCACTGTAGTTCGTTGTGTTGTTATTATTTCTCCACTATAGTTCGTTGTGTTGTTATTATTTCCCCACTGTAGTTCGTTGTGTTGTTATTATTTCTCCACTATAGTTCGTTGTGTTGATATTATTTCTCCACTGTAGTTCGTTGTGTTGTTATTATTTCCCCACTGTAGTTCGTTGTGTTGTTATTATTTCTCCACTGTAGTTCGTTGTGTTGTTATTATTTCCCCACTGTAGTTCGTTGTGTTGTTATTATTTCTCCACTATAGTTCGTTGTGTTGTTATTATTTCTCCACTGTAGTTCGTTGTGTTGATATTATTTCTCCACTGTAGTTCGTTGTGTTGTTATTATTTCCCCACTGTAGTTCGTTGTGTTGTTATTATTTCTCCACTATAGTTCGTTGTGTTGATATTATTTCTCCACTGTAGTTCGTTGTGTTGTTATTATTTCCCCACTGTAGTTCGTTGTGTTGTTATTATTTCTCCACTATAGTTCGTTGTGTTGATATTATTTCTCCACTGTAGTTCGTTGTGTTGTTATTATTTCTCCACTGTAGTTCGTTGTGTTGTTATTATTTCCCCACTGTAGTTCGTTGTGTTGTTATAATTTCCCCACTGTAGTTCGTTGTGTTGTTATTATTTCTCCACTATAGTTCGTTGTGTTGATATTATTTCTCCACTGTAGTTCGTTGTGTTGTTATTATTTCCCCACTGTAGTTCGTTGTGTTGTTATTATTTCTCCACTATAGTTCGTTGTGTTGATATTATTTCTCCACTGTAGTTCGTTGTGTTGTTATTATTTCCCCACTGTAGTTCGTTGTGTTGTTATTATTTCTCCACTATAGTACGTTGTGTTGATATTATTTCTCCACTGTAGTTCGTTGTGTTGTTATTATTTCCCCACTGTAGTTCGTTGTGTTGTTATTATTTCTCCACTATAGTTCGTTGTGTTGATATTATTTCTCCACTGTAGTTCGTTGTGTTGTTATTATTTCCCCACTGTAGTTCGTTGTGTTGTTATTATTTCTCCACTGTAGTTCGTTGTGTTGTTATTATTTCCCCACTGTAGTTCGTTGTGTTGTTATTATTTCTCCACTATAGTTCGTTGTGTTGTTATTATTTCTCCACTGTAGTTCGTTGTGTTGTTATTATTTCCCCACTGTAGTTCGTTGTGTTGATATTATTTCTCCACTGTAGTTCGTTGTGTTGTTATTATTTCCCCACTGTAGTTCGTTGTGTTGTTATTATTTCTCCACTATAGTTCGTTGTGTTGTTATTATTTCCCCACTGTAGTTCGTTGTGTTGTTATTATTTCTCCACTATAGTTCGTTGTGTTGTTATTATTTCCCCACTGTAGTTCGTTGTGTTGTTATTATTTCTCCACTATAGTTCGTTGTGTTGTTATTATTTCTCCACTGTAGTTCGTTGTGTTGTTATTATTTCTCCACTGTAGTTCGTTGTGTTGTTATTATTTCCCCACTGTAGTTCGTTGTGTTGTTATTATTTCCCCACTATAGTTCGTTGTGTTGATATTATTTCTCCACTGTAGTTCGTTGTGTTGTTATTATTTCTCCACTATAGTTCGTTGTGTTGATATTATTTCTCCACTGTAGTTCGTTGTGTTGTTATTATTTCTCCACTGTAGTTCGTTGTGTTGTTATTATTTCCCCACTGTAGTTCGTTGTGTTGTTATTATTTCCCCACTGTAGTTCGTTGTGTTGTTATTATTTTTCCACTGTAGTTCGTTGTTGTTATTATTTCTCCACTGTAGTTCGTTGTGTTGTTATTATTTCCCCACTGTAGTTCGTTGTGTTGTTATTATTTCCCCACTATAGTTCGTTGTGTTGTTATTATTTCTCCACTGTAGTTCGTTGTGTTGTTATTATTTCTCCACTGTAGTTCGTTGTGTTGTTATTATTTCCCCACTGTAGTTCGTTGTGTTGTTATTATTTCCCCACTATAGTTCGTTGTGTTGATATTATTTCTCCACTGTAGTTCGTTGTGTTGTTATTATTTCTCCACTATAGTTCGTTGTGTTGATATTATTTCTCCACTGTAGTTCGTTGTGTTGTTATTATTTCTCCACTGTAGTTCGTTGTGTTGTTATTATTTCCCCACTGTAGTTCGTTGTGTTGTTATTATTTCCCCACTGTAGTTCGTTGTGTTGTTATTATTTTTCCACTGTAGTTCGTTGTTGTTATTATTTCTCTACTGCAGTTTGTTGTGTTGTTATTATTTTTCCACTGTAGTTCGTTGTGTTGTTATTATTTCCCCACTGTAGTTCGTTGTGTTGTTATTATTTCTCCACTGTAGTTCGTTGTGTTGTTATTATTTTTCCACTGTAGTTCGTTGTTGTTATTATTTCTCCACTGTAGTTCGTTGTGTTGTTATTATTTTTCCACTGTAGTTCGTTGTGTTGTTATTATTTTTCCACTGTAGTTCGTTGTGTTGTTATTATTTCTCCACTGTAGTTCGTTGTGTTGTTATTATTTTTCCACTGTAGTTCGTTGTTGTTATTATTTCTCTACTGCAGTTTGTTGTGTTGTTATTATTTCTCCACTGTAGTTCGTTGTGTTGTTATTATTTCTCCACTGTAGTTCGTTGTGTTGTTATTATTTCTCCACTGTAGTTCGTTGTGTTGTTATTATTTCCCCACTGTAGTTCGTTGTGTTGTTATTATTTCTCCACTGTAGTTCGTTGTGTTGTTATTATTTCTCCACTGTAGTTCGTTGTGTTGTTATTATTTCTCCACTGTAGTTCGTTGTGTTGTTATTATTTCTCCACTGTAGTTCGTTGTGTTGTTATTATTTCCCCACTGTAGTTCGTTGTGTTGTTATTATTTCTCCACTATAGTTCGTTGTGTTGTTATTATTTCCCCACTGTAGTTCGTTGTGTTGTTATTATTTCTCCACTATAGTTCGTTGTGTTGATATTATTTCTCCACTGTAGTTCGTTGTGTTGTTATTATTTCCCCACTGTAGTTCGTTGTGTTGTTATTATTTCTCCACTATAGTTCGTTGTGTTGATATTATTTCTCCACTATAGTTCGTTGTGTTGTTATTATTTCCCCACTGTAGTTCATTGTGTTGTTATTATTTCTCCACTATAGTTCGTTGTGTTGATATTATTTCTCCACTGTAGTTCGTTGTGTTGTTATTATTTCTCCACTGTAGTTCGTTGTGTTGTTATTATTTCCCCACTGTAGTTCGTTGTGTTGTTATTATTTCTCCACTATAGTTCGTTGTGTTGATATTATTTCTCCACTGTAGTTCGTTGTATTGTTATTATTTCTCCACTGTAGTTCGTTGTGTTGTTATTATTTCTCCACTATAGTTCGTTGTGTTGATATTATTTCTCCACTGTAGTTCGTTGTATTGTTATTATTTCCCCACTGTAGTTCGTTGTGTTGTTATTATTTCCCCACTGTAGTTCGTTGTGTTGTTATTATTTCTCCACTATAGTTCGTTGTGTTGATATTATTTCTCCACTGTAGTTCGTTGTGTTGTTATTATTTCTCCACTATAGTTCGTTGTGTTGTTATTATTTCTCCACTATAGTTCGTTGTGTTGATATTATTTCTCCACTGTAGTTCGTTGTGTTGTTATTATTTCTCCACTGTAGTTCGTTGTGTTGTTATTATTTCCCCACTGTAGTTCGTTGTGTTGTTATTATTTCTCCACTATAGTTCGTTGTGTTGATATTATTTCTCCACTGTAGTTCGTTGTGTTGTTATTATTTCTCCACTGTAGTTCTTTGTGTTGTTATTATTTCCCCACTGTAGTTCGTTGTGTTGTTATTATTTCCCCACTGTAGTTCGTTGTGTTGTTATTATTTCTCCACTATAGTTCGTTGTGTTGATATTATTTCTCCACTGTAGTTCGTTGTGTTGTTATTATTTCTCCACTGTAGTTCTTTGTGTTGTTATTATTTCCCCACTGTAGTTCGTTGTGTTGTTATTATTTCTCCACTGTAGTTCGTTGTGTTGATATTATTTCTCCACTGTAGTTCGTTGTGTTGTTATTATTTCTCCACTGTAGTTCTTTGTGTTGTTATTATTTCCCCACTGTAGTTCGTTGTGTTGTTATTATTTCCCCACTGTAGTTCGTTGTGTTGTTATTATTTCCCCACTGTAGTTCGTTGTGTTGTTATTATTTCTCCACTGTAGTTCGTTGTGTTGTTATTATTTTTCCACTGTAGTTCGTTGTTGTTATTATTTCTCTACTGCAGTTTGTTGTGTTGTTATTATTTCTCCACTGTAGTTCGTTGTGTTGTTAGTATTTCTCCACTGTAGTTCGTTGTGTTGTTATTATTTCTCCACTGTAGTTCGTTGTGTTGATATTATTTCTCCACTGTAGTTCGTTGTGTTGTTATTATTTCCCCACTGTAGTTCGTTGTGTTGTTATTATTTCTCCACTGTAGTTCGTTGTGTTGTTATTATTTCTCCACTGTAGTTCGTTGTGTTGTTATTATTTCCCCACTGTAGTTCGTTGTGTTGTTATTATTTCTCCACTATAGTTCGTTGTGTTGATATTATTTCTCCACTGTAGTTCGTTGTGTTGTTATTATTTCCCCACTGTAGTTCGTTGTGTTGTTATTATTTCTCCACTGTAGTTCGTTGTGTTGTTATTATTTTTCCACTGTAGTTCGTTGTTGTTATTATTTCTCTACTGCAGTTTGTTGTGTTGTTATTATTTCTCCACTGTAGTTCGTTGTGTTGTTATTATTTCCCCACTGTAGTTCGTTGTGTTGTTATTATTTCTCCACTGTAGTTCGTTGTGTTGTTATTATTTCCCCACTGTAGTTCGTTGTGTTGTTATTATTTCTCCACTATAGTTCGTTGTGTTGATATTATTTCTCCACTGTAGTTCGTTGTGTTGTTATTATTTCCCCACTGTAGTTCGTTGTGTTGTTATTATTTCTCCACTATAGTTCGTTGTGTTGATATTATTTCTCCACTGTAGTTCGTTGTGTTGTTATTATTTCCCCACTGTAGTTCGTTGTGTTGTTATTATTTCTCCACTGTAGTTCGTTGTGTTGTTATTATTTCTCCACTGTAGTTCTTTGTGTTGTTATTATTTCCCCACTGTAGTTCGTTGTGTTGTTATTATTTCCCCACTGTAGTTCGTTGTGTTGTTATTATTTCCCCACTGTAGTTCGTTGTGTTGTTATTATTTCTCCACTGTAGTTCGTTGTGTTGTTATTATTTTTCCACTGTAGTTCGTTGTTGTTATTATTTCTCTACTGCAGTTTGTTGTGTTGTTATTATTTCTCCACTGTAGTTCGTTGTGTTGTTAGTATTTCTCCACTGTAGTTCGTTGTGTTGTTATTATTTCTCCACTGTAGTTCGTTGTGTTGTTATTATTTCTCCACTGTAGTTCGTTGTGTTGATATTATTTCTCCACTGTAGTTCGTTGTGTTGTTATTATTTCCCCACTGTAGTTCGTTGTGTTGTTATTATTTCTCCACTGTAGTTCGTTGTGTTGTTATTATTTCTCCACTGTAGTTCGTTGTGTTGTTATTATTTCCCCACTGTAGTTCGTTGTGTTGTTATTATTTCTCCACTATAGTTCGTTGTGTTGATATTATTTCTCCACTGTAGTTCGTTGTGTTGTTATTATTTCCCCACTGTAGTTCGTTGTGTTGTTATTATTTCTCCACTGTAGTTCGTTGTGTTGTTATTATTTTTCCACTGTAGTTCGTTGTTGTTATTATTTCTCTACTGCAGTTTGTTGTGTTGTTATTATTTCTCCACTGTAGTTCGTTGTGTTGTTATTATTTCCCCACTGTAGTTCGTTGTGTTGTTATTATTTCTCCACTGTAGTTCGTTGTGTTGTTATTATTTCCCCACTGTAGTTCGTTGTGTTGTTATTATTTCTCCACTATAGTTCGTTGTGTTGATATTATTTCTCCACTGTAGTTCGTTGTGTTGTTATTATTTCTCCACTGTAGTTCGTTGTGTTGATATTATTTCTCCACTGTAGTTCGTTGTGTTGATATTATTTCTCCACTATAGTTCGTTGTGTTGATATTATTTCTCCACTATAGTTCGTTGTGTTGTTATTATTTCCCCACTGTAGTTCGTTGTGTTGTTATTATTTCCCCACTGTAGTTCGTTGTGTTGTTATTATTTCCCCACTGTAGTTCGTTGTGTTGTTATTATTTCTCCACTATAGTTCGTTGTGTTGATATTATTTCTCCACTATAGTTCGTTGTGTTGTTATTATTTCCCCACTGTAGTTCGTTGTGTTGTTATTATTTCCCCACTGTAGTTCGTTGTGTTGTTATTATTTCCCCACTGTAGTTCGTTGTGTTGTTATTATTTCTCCACTATAGTTCGTTGTGTTGATATTATTTCTCCACTGTAGTTCGTTGTGTTGTTATTATTTCCCCACTGTAGTTCGTTGTGTTGTTATTATTTCTCCACTATAGTTCGTTGTGTTGATATTATTTCTCCACTGTAGTTCGTTGTGTTGTTATTATTTCCCCACTGTAGTTCGTTGTGTTGTTATTATTTCTCCACTGTAGTTCGTTGTGTTGTTATTATTTTTCCACTGTAGTTCGTTGTTGTTATTATTTCTCTACTGCAGTTTGTTGTGTTGTTATTATTTCTCCACTGTAGTTCGTTGTGTTGATATTATTTCTCCACTGTAGTTCGTTGTGTTGTTATTATTTCTCCACTGTAGTTCGTTGTGTTGATATTATTTCTCCACTGTAGTTCGTTGTGTTGTTATTATTTCCCCACTGTAGTTCGTTGTGTTGTTATTATTTCTCCACTATAGTTCGTTGTGTTGTTATTATTTCCCCACTGTAGTTCGTTGTGTTGTTATTATTTCTCCACTATAGTTCGTTGTGTTGATATTATTTCTCCACTATAGTTCGTTGTGTTGTTATTATTTCCCCACTGTAGTTCGTTGTGTTGTTATTATTTCTCCACTGTAGTTCGTTGTGTTGTTATTATTTTTCCACTGTAGTTCGTTGTTGTTATTATTTCTCTACTGCAGTTTGTTGTGTTGTTATTATTTCTCCACTGTAGTTCGTTGTGTTGTTAGTATTTCTCCACTGTAGTTCGTTGTGTTTTTATTATTTCTCCACTGTAGTTCGTTGTGTTGTTATTATTTCCCCACTGTAGTTCGTTGTGTTGATATTATTTCTCCACTGTAGTTCGTTGTGTTGTTATTATTTCCCCACTGTAGTTCGTTGTGTTGTTATTATTTCTCCACTATAGTTCGTTGTGTTGTTATTATTTCCCCACTGTAGTTCGTTGTGTTGTTATTATTTCTCCACTATAGTTCGTTGTGTTGATATTATTTCTCCACTATAGTTCGTTGTGTTGTTATTATTTCCCCACTGCAGTTTGTTGTGTTGTTATTATTTCTCCACTGTAGTTTGTTGTGTTGTTAGTATTTCTCCACTGTAGTTCGTTGTGTTTTTATTATTTCTCCACTGTAGTTCGTTGTGTTGTTAGTATTTCTCCACTGTAGTTCGTTGTGTTGATATTATTTCTCCACTGTAGTTCGTTGTGTTGTTATTATTTCCCCACTGTAGTTCGTTGTGTTGTTATTATTTCTCCACTATAGTTCGTTGTGTTGTTATTATTTCCCCACTGTAGTTCGTTGTGTTGTTATTATTTCTCCACTATAGTTCGTTGTGTTGTTATTATTTCCCCACTGTAGTTCGTTGTGTTGTTATTATTTCTCCACTATAGTTCGTTGTGTTGTTATTATTTCCCCACTGTAGTTCGTTGTGTTGTTATTATTTCTCCACTATAGTTCGTTGTGTTGATATTATTTCTCCACTATAGTTCGTTGTGTTGTTATTATTTCCCCACTGTAGTTCGTTGTGTTGTTATTATTTCCCCACTGCAGTTTGTTGTGTTGTTATTATTTCTCCACTGTAGTTCGTTGTGTTGTTATTATTTCTCCACTGTAGTTCGTTGTGTTGTTATTATTTCTCCACTGTAGTTCGTTGTGTTGTTATTATTTCTCCACTGTAGTTCGTTGTGTTGTTATTATTTCCCCACTGTAGTTCGTTGTGTTGTTATTATTTCTCCACTGTAGTTCGTTGTGTTGTTATTATTTCTCCACTGTAGTTCGTTGTGTTGTTATTATTTCTCCACTGTAGTTCGTTGTGTTGATATTATTTCTCCACTGTAGTTCGTTGTGTTGTTATTATTTCCCCACTGTAGTTCGTTGTGTTGTTATTATTTCTCCACTATAGTTCGTTGTGTTGTTATTATTTCCCCACTGTAGTTCGTTGTGTTGTTATTATTTCTCCACTATAGTTCGTTGTGTTGATATTATTTCTCCACTATAGTTCGTTGTGTTGTTATTATTTCCCCACTGTAGTTCGTTGTGTTGTTATTATTTCTCCACTATAGTTCGTTGTGTTGATATTATTTCTCCACTGTAGTTCGTTGTGTTGTTATTATTTCTCCACTGTAGTTCGTTGTGTTGTTATTATTTCTCCACTGTAGTTCGTTGTGTTGTTATTATTTCTCCACTGTAGTTCGTTGTGTTGTTATTATTTCTCTACTGTAGTTCGTTGTGTTGTTATTATTTCTCCACCGTACCTATTTCGATGATTTTTGGAGAAAGTCAGTAGAAAACATCTCATTAGATTTCTGACGAGCGATATGATATCAGATAGGTACTATAGGTAATCGCTTCCCCTCCTGGTTGTTATCAGTTGAGTCACGCATTATCACAGATAGCGAGAGATTGCGTGGTGTTAGCGTACCGCGCCGGGCAGTGTGCCGAGCAAGCCACCATGAGCACGCGTGCACGGGTGGGTAGCGCGACGCACGAGCACGCGACTCGCATAGCACGATGCGGCGCGCGGCGGGCGCGCTTCTAGCGCACGTCAACCTACTGCTGGCGGTGAGTTTTGTTTTGTCCGTGCACTGTGATACAGAGGTAGTATTATATTCTCCGGTACAGAGTAGCAGCACAGGACGGCGTCTGCTCGACGCGACGCAACTCACCAGACGCTACCCGTGTAGGTACACCCCCTGCGGCCTGTAATGTAGGTATGTCTATCAAGGGGCGCCAGGAGTTCCTGCAAATGCAATTCCTACTGTGTCTGCATGTTATATCGAATCAGCTAAGTAGCTACTCCCAACAATAAAACCACTCATTGTGTTATATTTGAGAATCATTGTCAGTGTGATAAGCACGAAGTAAAGTGAAGGTGAACGAAGACGATAAATACGCCTCAAGCCTAAAACAGATGAATATCTATGTCGTAAAAATAGTTTCCATCATAATGCTCGGCAAGAAGGTTTTACTAAGTAAGCGAAGTGGCTGTGTAAGATGGTATTCGCAACACAATACATTTTTATAGGAATTCCATTTTCAAATCTCATTACGTCGCACTTTGTTTAAATTGTAAAGACTTTACAGTTCAAGCTATGCAAAATTCCTTGGTGAAACAATCTCTTTTCTTGTAAAATAATAAGAAAACTTTTAACTGAAAAAAATAATAAAAAAAACTGTGGAAATGGCGGCATTTCATTTCATTTGATCTGTGCGACTGTAATAAACTAAAGTTAAAAGTTAAAGTTTCATTTGCCTCGCCATTATGATGTAAAGAAGAATGTTACCTCGGTTGCAAGTAGATATTACACCCTCGAACTATATTCTCGGGTGCACTCGATCCATTAGCGCCCTTTGCGAGCGCTCGCAACGTCGCGAAATTGGATTGAGTGCACCCTCGAACTATATTCCGTCCAGTCGGGTTTCTCGGCGAAACTACCTAAAACTTCATGTCCCGCCCTGTGCCACTTAATATCGAAACTCGTACCTACCTCGGACCATGCATGTTTTTAACAAAAGCTACTCAAAAAATATTGATTTGTTCAACATTAGGCGTAATACTTTTAAAAAACGAATCAAAACCAACTTCTTTAAATAAGGGTTTTATATTATATTATGTATGCATTATGTTTGTATTTATGTATCCTAGCCCCCTTTCCGTAGCTACTCTATCTAGGTACCTACTTGATTGTAAACTGACGACAGGCATATTTTGTATTTTTTGTACTAGGTTTATTTTTTTTTCATTTTGTAATTTTGGTTGTTACTCATATTAGGCACTTTCTTTCTTAGTTGTTTTAATGTTATATGTGTTCTATAAGCGGAAGCTGTCCTAGCTTTAATTGTTCTAGCTTTGAAATGTGTGTTAATTAAGTGAGCTTTTTGTTTCCCAAGTAAATATATAAATATTCGTCCTCGCTTCACTCGGGCGTCTAAATATCTCGGGTGCACTCAATCCAATTTCGGGCCCTTTGCGAGCTGCGCTCGCACTGGCGCCAAATTGGATCTTGTTCTGTAATAGCTCCCTTACTACCCCTGTGTAACAATCTACTAATAAGCAATAGAATTTAACCAAAAGATTTAAATTTATCTGAAAAAAGGCTTATATAAATAAATAAAAATTCCTACGTAGGCCAAATGGTCCAACTAGGCAAGAATAACGTTTATTGAATAAGAATAACGTTTATTGTTTAAGATATTGTACTTATTACATCATTGACCAACTAGGTAAATCCAACTTCTATAAAGAAGTGAGCCAACGAATCCAACTCGGATGGGCAGCGTTCGGGAAGCTTCGCAACGCAATATCTTCTCAGCACAGATATCTACCGCAGAGCCTCAAGACGAAAGTCTTCAATCAATGTATGCTGCCAGTGATGACCTACGGATCCGAGACGTGGTCGCTAACTAGGCTATAGGCCTCGTTCATTAGCCCACTCACCGGGCTATGGAGAGATTTAGGCTTGGAGTTTCTCTACGTGATAGAATCAGGAATACGGAAATCCGTATAACTAAAGTACTACTGGTACTACGTACAAAGAACATAGCTCTCAGAATTAGTAAGCTGAAGTGACAGTGGGTAGGTCATAATTATAGCTAGCAGAACAGATAACCGCTGGCGAGAGGCGGTCACGATGCAACGCGAAACGGAGTGTTGGGAGCAGAGATGGGTTTATGCCAGGCATTTTTTTTATAAATACTTAATACTAGATATTCCACACAGCATCATCTGGCCCCAAGTTAAGCAGAGTTATGGGTACTCGATGACTGATAGGTATACTTAATATAATACACTACATAGAAATATATTTTTTAATATACATAGTAATAAACATCCAGAACACCCTGAAAAAATATCTGCAGATCGTGCAAACATTAGTCCCGAGGCGAAAATCGAACCAGCAACCTCCTGCGTTGCAGGCGGACCTTCGCCCACCGCGCCACAGAGGTCTTCGAATTTACTGGACGTATTGGGTAAGAGATGGATTTTAGGTCGGGCATTTACTCAATACGCCGGTAAATGTCCGACATAAATCTATCTCTAGTTGGGAGACCATTCATTCGATGGATCGACGACATCGTAGCGGTCTCAGGGAGTCGATGGATGGAGGCGGCTCAGGACTCAGAATAGCGGACTATTTGTATGTCCAGCTGTGGACGTGTATGGGCTGATATGATGAAATATAATATGAGTAGGTATAGGCTAAAACGAAATTCTTTTTAGGCCCAATATGTACATATGTGAAACCAGATATTTACTAGCAGCTTCGCTAGCAGCTAAGAAATTCCACATGTAAGGCAATAGTAACAAATGGTGAGGTGAAAGAGTACAAAAGTTTAAAAAAAAATCCGTCGGCCGGCACTTCTGGTTTTGGGCCCAAAATTAATGGTGCAAAAATATACGAAGGGAATGTACCTAGGTACTGCGGCCTGACGGCCGCCTCGCAAACTAAAGCCGAGCTAAATTGGTCGGAATTAGTACCCTAGGTAGTCGGCGTTAGGTGGTGCCCACGGGTCTCATAGAGAATGGCTGATCCTTCTTTTTTAGTGCGCAAGGTTCACACCGTACAAGAATTCTGTGACCTCGTTGTGGACTCGTGCATCGACCTAACGTTGTTTGTCAATATTTGTCTAGATTCCTTGCATCGAGATAACGTTTGTCTTAAATCGAGGTGATGATCTCACGACTATTCTCGAACTCTCATGGATCGTTACCTCCGACTATGGTCGGAGGTAACGATCCAAAGGTAGGAGCCATAAGGTAGGAGCCAAATCCGAAACCATGAGAGTTAGGTATGCCTAACTCTCATGGTTTCGGATTTGGCTCCTCACTCCCATCTCACGGTGCGGTGCCTCCGATCATACCTAAGTATCAAAGAAAATATGTATAAGGATTATTTATGAATAGGTACTAAACTTTACAATGATAGATACTGTACTGTTCTGAGTATTAAAGATAGTGCGCGCGAGCATTCGGCTCGGGGTGACGGGCTGAGTGGACGTGCGTGTATGAACGAAATCTGTGTTTTATTGGCATTTGATAGCATAGCGATCCTAACCTGGTACAAGTGGCGATCCTGCCAGTGACTAAAACATAATGGGTAAGTGCCAATAATTCCAACAAATAGAAAAAAAGGTAAACTGACGGTCCAACCTGAGTTGCAAACAAGTTTTGGTAATAGACAATCGCATCGTAATATTAATAATAAGTACCTGCTAGAAAATCGCCTATCCTGGTCACTACACAGTCGTAAAAAATACTGTGTAAATATGGGTACTCATGTTCTGTATCATATATACCTACCGACACAAATAAATGACTGCGCAATGAGCGTTATTTTAATACGGAAAAAGTTTACCTACCCTCAAAATGGGTTTGTGAGATACAAATGAACTTGTGATCAAATCTATGTTGGTCTAAAGTTACAAGTAACTTAACAACTACCTACATAGTAAAAATTATAATTTTAGGTATATTATTGTCACTATATATTTGAAACAAATTGTATTCAGCGACTTGCTTGAATTATTAACTTAGTATACCTTCTTAGGTCTGCCTATGTACGAGTAGGTATAAATATCTATTACTAATTTGTTTGCGACACAGTTGAGTGACAAAAGTCGGTTGGTACCTACAAAATCCATCATGATTAGAGGTAGTTCAAACGAACGGTACCTACAGAATCGATCATGATAAGAAGTAGTTCAAACGAACGGTACCTTCAGAATAGATCATGATAAGAGGTAGTTCAAACGAACGGTACCTACAGAATCGATCATGATAAGAGGTAGTTCAAACGAACGGTACCTACAAAATCCATCATGATAAGAGGTAGTTCAAACGAACGGTACCTACAGAATCGATCATGATAAGAGGTAGTTCAAACGAACGGTACCTACAAAATCCATCATGATAAGAGGTAGTTCAAACGAACGGTACCTACAGAATCGATCATGATAAGAGGTAGTTCAAACGAACGGTACCTACAAAATCCATCATGATAAGAGGTAGTTCAAACGAACGGTACCTACAGAATAGATCATGATAAGAGGTAGTTCAAACGAACGGTACCTACAGAATCGATCATGATAAGAGGTAGTTCAAACGAACGGTACCTACAAAATCCATCATGAAAAGAGGTAGTTCAAACGAACGGTTCCTACAAGATGCCGCCGCCGCCTCATACATCTCCAGATGTTTATGTGCGTCTTGGGCGATAAAAGTTAGTTGTAATGTATAAAATTAAACTTTTATAAATGCTTATTTTGTAAGCCTAAAGAAATAATAAAGTTATTGAAATCTGAAATCAAATAAGAGGTAGTCCAAACCGGACGGTACCTACAAAACTCCCAACATGATATCATCTACTGATAGTAGAGGTACTTCAAACAAATTAGCGGTTCCTGCCTTCCAAAATAAAAACCATTGCACAATGTGCGTGAGTACGTGTTATTCACCAAAATAAAACATAAAAGTACGGTAGATCGATGTAACTCCACGGTACTATTTCGTTAGATTATGAATATAATAATGAACTATTTTTATAAAACTAGTATAAATATATTCTTTAAAAAAAATCTAATCAAAATAACAATAAAGAAAAGTTCCAAAGCAGTTTAGTCTGGTTTGGCTGATCACATACCAAATCATGAGGAGGAGGTATATAATATTATTTGGTTGGTTATTAAAATAGTTAACAGATGGTTATTATTATAGGTATCTACTTAATACTTTTATGACAAAGAAAATTAAAATTAAAGAATAGAGATAAATTATACCTAGTATTTATAATTGAGGCGGTTGAGCCAGCTGCAGATTGTTGTAAACAAGCGGCTCAACTGATTCAAATCAATACCAATCGGAAGCGTCCCACAGACGCTGGCTGCCACAGAAAAATTTCTGTGCTGGCTGCAATATAATACAAACTGCATGCTGCATTGCCCTGCTGTGCAGATACTCACCAGTTCTCGGGTTAAGATTCAATAAATAAATAACAATTAAAAAACATACAACAAGAGGTAGTTTCGGTGAAAATCGGAACGATACCTACAAAAAAGAACTGTCCTTGGTACAGTTAGTCTCAAAAAATGGTACTATTACCTTAAAAGTTTTTGGGTGGCGGGTGCGATCCAGATTCAATGAGCATACGCTAGAAAAAAATGGAAGCGAGCTCTAGCTACATTTTGTTACAGTGCAACGTATATATGATATACAACACCTCGCGCAGAGGTAACGCTTTTGAACAGGAGCGGGCTAACCCGGCCAGGTGCTCGCGTAGAGAAATCATCTCTATTGATGGTGGTGAAGTGTGATAAACAAGACATAGGTATTTTTCACCAATACAAAACAATTTATCTTCTTATTGAGGATAAAAGCACTTACAGAGTTAAGAAAATACTTATGAACTTATATAATTCTAATAGCAAAAAACACCACACTACATATATCAAAAGATTGAAATACAGAATGTAAATTTATTTATATCCAAATTATGCCAAATTTCTAAAATACGTTGCTGCGAATCTATTTTTGATTGCTTTGTCAGTGATCAGGTCATTGATTACTGACATGATATCAAGGAATTTATGCATTATACTAACGTAACCATGATATATATGAATGATCATAGACAATGGTCTATGTAGATCCTCTAAAATGTGGTCCTCTTATGTAGATGGTATACCTAGTATTTGGCCCTTATTGTTGGGAGACCAGACCTAGAGGTTTCTCTCAACGCAGATTTTCAGTTGTATGTAATCTGGGAGGTACCAAATGAACTACAAAAACAATAACCAACTGGTTATACAGTCTTATGTCTTTTGATAAGAGTAAAATAAAATATATTTACGGATGGTACTTTAAATAAGTATTTAGTAAATCGTATTGCATAACAAATCAACGAATTAGAAAAGTTTCGATAATCAAAAAACACACTTTCACAACACATCAACTAGTGGATATAAACTTAATAACCTTTTGAACTATCGAATAGTCTGAACTGAAATGCTAAAAGTTTTAAATAGCTTACAGTAATTATATTACGAGTAAAGAAATAAATTATTATTGATTATTCATGGGTATTTATCGCGTTTATTTACCTATTTTTCCCGACGTTACCCGTGAATAATTAATAATAATGTGTTCAGATCGCGTAAGTTTAAAATACTTTAAAGAAATAAATTAAACATAAATAAATGATGCAATTGATCAAATAAATTATATATTTAATAGCCAATTCATTGCCGTGGTTGGGTATTGAATGGGTAAAAAAATTATAATTGTTTATGGTAATGTTTGGGATTGACTTGTAAAAATTGTACTGGTCTTCACACCAAACCCATCTAATTCAATGAGTAGGCGAACATTGGCTCTCCCTGTTCACTGCCTCATCACAGTTTGCTCGTCATTGAAGACTATTGAGGAAGCGATAAAGAGTTTTAAAATTACTGAATTATAACTTCCCATATAACTTGCTTAAAGAAATATATCCTTATTCTAACTGCTTATAATGGTCAACAGATCAAATACGCAGGTAGTTTATACTATTTTGCAAAGCATTCGGATTTAAGATATTTGTCTTAGCTCTACGATGTCTGTGGATATAGTTAGTATTACCTTACTGGCTTCAGCAGAAGGGCAAAGAGACGAGACAAAACCGTGAAGTTTTAAAAATCGTCTATGCAGTCCGGAAAATCCTACTGGAGAACCGAACTATAAAAACATTTGACTATGTAAAATAGTACTCCCCACTCTGTCACAGATATAAATATCTGCCAGAACTACTAAGAATAAACATACTAAGATGTTAATTAAGAGATAAAGAGGCCGTATGTGTTAGAATATTTGCTAGTTTTATCTCGAAACTAAAAACAAAGGTACTGAAATGAAACAGAAGGGAATGTATGCAGATAGAAAGATTGAAGTCATAGCATCTATCAATGTTGTTGGAGAGAAAGAAGATGAAACGTACAGTCTGCTCCATTCAATGATATACTATACGAGTCGTCTACAAGGTTTGAAGCTAAGATCAAGCAGCCTATGTTCTGGTTGGAAGTGATATAGAATAGAAGTTGAAAATGATACTAACACGCCAACGACTTCGTCAAAACGTTAGTTCACCTAAAACGCATGGATGGTCAATGGGAAGGTTGTGAAAATAAACATCAGTGATAAAAGCGATGACAAAGAAATGCTTAACAACAGATATACCTAAATAGTCTGAAATCAATTTCTGTTGTGATTTAGGTATAAAGGGTCTTATAATAAATCCTAATATTATGGTAGTGATAATAAGGTATATTATTGAAATTTAATAAATCATGTGCCATTTTGCTAAGATTCGATTTAGATGTGTATAGTATCACAGTAATGAAAAAACATATGAACATGTAGATCAACAAAGCAAATAACAATTAATAATAGATGAAGGTACCTATTAAGTAAATTAATAATTATCGTACCTAATAGTGTAAGTGTTATTGTAACCGACTTGCCTAAAAAAGTTGCTATTGTTATGTAAATCACTACGATGGTGTAACAACTTCCAGATGATATTTATGTGTCTGTAATCATCTTAGTTTTAAGAATAATGTTTGTAGAAAGGTTGCAAACACTTTATTTTGTTTATTGTAAAAGGTAGATGTACTGTTCTGAGTATTAAAGATAGTGCGCGCGAGCATTCGGCTCGGGGTGACGGGCTGAGTGGACGTGCGTGTATGAACGAAATCTGTGTTTTATTGGCATTTGATAGCATAGCGATCCTAACCTGGTACAGATACCCCAGACGAGCACATTTATTTACTAACATTGGAATTTTTGACTCTTACAACCCCCTATCTCGTTAGATCCCAATTTCGTCTGACATAACCACCAGAGTTAGGTTAGGTTAGATATTATGCCATTCGCATACCGCACTGGAGGGAGCTGCTTTACCCGTTCGGTAGGATAGTAGGGGCAAGGTTATACCTACTACCCGTTGTGCGTTGTATTGCAGGTGATAGGCGGCGCGACGCTGACTATGGCGGCACGGCTGAAGTGGGACCCGAGTGCGTACGTGCCGCTGCGCGCGCTCTGTCCGCGCGAGTACGCGGCGGCGGCGGCGGCGCTGGCGGCTGGCGGCATCGCGCTGCTCCTGGCCGCGCACCTGGCCGCCACCGCGCTGGCGCTTCCAACAGGCGCGCGTGCGCGCCGCCCGCTGCTGCTCGCGGTGCGTACCTCCCTACCGGCGCGGCGCTGCGCAGTGATTTATTAGTGACGTGCGGTGTGTTGCAGTACGCGGCGTGGCAAACGGGCGTGTGGGCGGGTGGCTGGGCGTGGGGCGCCTGGTGCGCGCGGCAGGCGGCGCTCTGGCTGCGTTCCGATGAGGCGGCGCGCGCAAGGGAGGTGGCGCACGAGCTACAGCTGCACCTGCGGCCACTGCTCGCGCTGCTGGTGCGCTTCCACCCGCTGCCGGAGCACATCGCGGACCTCATCCAGGTGCACTATCACAGACAAGAGTTGCGCTAGGCTGTGCTGTGCGAGCTTGCGCATGAAGCATTAGTGTGTGTGTGTGTGTGTGCAGGAGGCGGAGGCGGACACGCCGCGCAACCTGTACGTGGCGAGCGCTGCGTTGCTGCTGACGGCGCTACTGCTGCCCGCCGCCGCGCTGTTGGCGCTGGCCGCCGCGCGCCGACCCCCGCCGCCAGCCACGCCGCCGCTCGCCGCGCGTGACGCAGACGCTTACAGGTAACTCACTGCTTCCTTACTAGTAGCACCAACCCGCGCGCAGCGCTCAAAGAGCGATTATGTCCATGAGTACCTTCACATCGTGCATGTATAGATGGTAGTGCAAGGTGCAGAGCGCGGCGGCGCGGCGTGTGCGCCTCACACACGGGGCTTAGCACAGCACATAATGTGATGCGCCCAAAACTTTAGGTAGGGACCTAACCTTGGCATGTTTATGTATTTAACAATTAAAAGGTAAAAATTCAACCATTTACTGTCAACTAGTTTAAAATAAACTATAATCTGCCCGCTTCGCACCGCTGCGTTGAAAACACGCGCGCGCACCGTGGGTATCTAACCTACAAACTCGCTACTCACAGTTTACGCGAATTCGGAAATTGATTATACACAATGTCTTTGTATCCTGGCTGTAACGATGAGCACTCCGATGGAGTCAGGTGCTTCAAATGCTCTACATCCTACTGTTTCTCGTGTGCAAACTTACTGAAACTAATTACCGGAAGCTAGGCTCAGCTAAGCGAGCCGCCTTGCTCTGCCCTGTCTGCAAGGCCGGCCAGCTGGTATCCGGAGCCTCGCCTTAGGTACAGCGTGTTCCATCGCCTTTGCCGCAAGCTACTCTTGACCTTGCTGGGTGCTTCAGGAATTACGTGATGGAATGAAAGGCATAAACGTTCGCCTCGAACAACTATCCACAATTGCGCAGGAAATAAAAGAGTTGAACAAAAACCTGACTAGCGTCGAATATTCTGTTAATGCACTGAAGAATGAAGTTAATGTAAACATCGCTAAAACTCTGGAAGTAGAAAACAAGACCCGAGATGTGGAGGTGCGAGTCTCAAGGCTTGAACCCGACGCATCTACCCTCAATTGCAAGCACAATTGAAACAACTTACCGCTGAGCTCGCTCTGATGGAGCAACGCGAGAGGATGAACAATGTGGAAATCAAAGGAGTTCCTTCCAAGAAAAATTAAAATCTAGTCCAAATCGTAGTAGTATGTAAGTTAGGCGAAGCTATTGGCCAGCCCATTTCACCCACGGAAATAAACTTTGTGTCGAGCAAAGATGTAAATCGTCGAGAGCAATGAGTTTGTACAAATAGAGACGTTATACTTGTACTGTTCTGAGTAAAATAGCGCGTAGGCCATTCGGCTCAGGGTGACGGGTCGAGTGGACGTGCGTGCGTCTATAAACGAAATCTGTGTTTTATTGGCTTGGATAGCAACCCTAACCTGTTACAAGTGGCGATCCTGCCAGTGACTAAAACATAATGGGTAAGTGCCAATAATTCGAAAAAATTACATAAAAAGGTAAACTGACAACGGTCCAATCTGGGTTGCAAATAATTTTTGGTAATAAACAATCGCATCGTAATATTGTAAGATTCTGCTAGAAAATCGCCTACCCTGGTAAAAAATAAAAACTGTATAAATGTGGGTAGACTCATGTTGTGTATCATTACCTTAGGTACTAGAGATGAGTCCGGTATTCAATAACTAACTCAGTACCTGTTAGCACGGTCCTAAAATATCTAACGCTATTGTAAAATACGCATACCGCTAGGGAATAACTATGCAAAGCGAGCATTGCACCTAACCGACCATGAGTCATAACTACCCAACCAACGCTTCAATACTTATACTTATCTAACTATCATCTACGCATAGGTACTAGCGGACCGTTCACCCGTAAATTTATGTAGCTGCAACAAGAATTTGGTTGATGATGATGATGAACCAAATCGGTTAGAAATATATTGGGTAAAAATCAGGACAGGTATAGAGTATTGTAACGTTATTGGGTACCAGTTGGTACTAGCGGTATTGAAACAAAATACCCAACTAATAACCGGTAGCCAAAATATCCAATAACTCCCATCCTTATGACTAACTGTTGTCCGGGTCTTACAAAAGCATACATGTAGTTACAGTGTGGGGAGCTCGGCCAGTGAGAAATCTCCCCTGCGCGCGCGCGCCGCCTACCGCGGCGGCCGGCTCGTGCTGCTCTGAGCGCTGCCAGCGCCGCCGCTCAGTATGGCCGCGCCGCCCCACCCAGCAAGAAATATCGGCTGCGCGGACGCACCGCCTAGCGGGGGCCGCCAGCGCCGCTCAGAACGGCCGCGCCGCCCAGCACGGCCGTGAAGAATCGCAACTGCGCAAGGCAAGAATTATATTCTGCTGCGCGGCCGCGCCGACTAATGCGCCGGCGGCGGCGGCCGACTCGTGCCGTTCAGCACGACCGCACGGCCGACTCATGCTGCTCGGCACGGCCAGTGCTCCGCCGCGCCGTTGTTATCAGCACTGCGTTTAGTTAGGTACCTATTGATACCTACCTACTTCAATAGATTTAATAAATAGATAATATTCGATAATTATGTACGCAGACGTTCTTCCAAACCAAAAAGGTCCCGCAGCTTGCTCGATGACCTTGACAGCGACACACAAATACACCGATAATCATCGATATACATACATATATGTACTACGCACTAGATTTCGCGATACGAACACTCATTTTCTTCGACTAAACTGTACTGCAATCCATACACCTTACTTTAGTATGGCTTCGACGTTCACGCAGCATGGACGCGTATGGAGCTACCCTATTAATACGAAAATCCTATGTTAAGTGTGAATCTGGACGGTAAGAGGTGGTAAGAGGCCCGACGGCATGACTTTAGTCCCTTGGGAGCTGGGGAGGCCTATTGTGTGGGACGATACATGTGTCGACACACTTGCGCCTTCCCATCTTTCAAGGACATCCGTTTGGGCTGGTTCGGCGGCAGATTTGGCCGAGGATCTCAAGAGGCGCAAATATGCAGGTCTCGACAGAGCCTACGCATTTGCTCCCCTTGGAGTCGAGACCCTAGGTCCGTGGGTTACCGAGGCTCTCCGGGTTTTCAAAAAATTATCTGAGCGCCTTGTCGAAGCGACGCGTGACCCGAGAGCTGGTGAGTATCTGGCGCAGCGCATTAGCATTGCCATACAGCGGGGCAATGCAGCTAGCGTCTTGGGGACGCTTCCGACTGGTATTGATATGGACCAGTTGAGGTATCTGTAGATTGTTTTCAACAGTCTGCAGTTAGCTCAATTGTTTCAATTGTAAATACTAGTTTAATTTCTTTATATTATTTGATTTTTATTTTCTTTGTCAATAAAGACCATTTGTCCAGATTATTTGCTTAGAAATAAGTTTATGTGTAAATTATAATTTTTATATTTAAGTATCCATAATAAATGAGTATTTTGAAGAACGTGTAGCTTCACTTTTTTTTATTGAAAGTTTCACTAAACTGGTTTTTACACAGAACACAAAACTATGATAGTAACACTAGCTGACTCGCCCGCGATTTTAGTAATACCCCAAGTAGGTACCTAATGTTGGTTTCCATGTACCTAACACGACGCCTTCATTTTGCTTATTAAATTCTGACTCTAGTGCTCAAAACCTTGCAGTGTGGGTGGGTATACCTACAACCCGGTCACATTATCTCGAGACCTGGCGTCGGGAGGTTCGCATTCCAGCAAGGTTTGTATAGGGGCAGCATTCAGAAAGTATTATAATATCAAGTTGCATTATAATTCGATGTAATATGACACAGAGATTATCGAAGTTACAATTTAGGCTTCTGATGCATAGAGCTATTTTGTTATTTTCATTTTCCTTTGCAATAGTCTCTACACCTGGCAGATATCATCTTTGGGTGTATCATATTGTGCAACCAAGGATGATACCCGCTATGTGTAGCTCTCGCCTATAGATTAATTCTCATAAAGGGCCTCCGTGCTGTTGGCTTCGCACAGTGTAAAATTTACCCCAATTTTGTTTCATCTCAGTATTATGACGTAAATCAATAGTTTTTATCATCATAAGCACTAGAGTAGAACTCTGGCATCGATAGACCTTGTAGTTTTTTTATAAAAAAATGTCAAAGTTACCCTAAATCCGCATCATGAAATAAACCCAAAAAATTTAAGAAAAAAATGGGGCTACTTATTTAAGTTTTATGTACATATAATGGTTAGACACATAATAACAGACCATCAAACAAGTTTTTGACTTTCTACTGTGAATAGATTATTAATTATTTTCTTTATTTTTATTTTTCTCCACTTTAATGCCGTATTAGATCGTTTCGGTCGAATTTCTAAACTAAACGATTGATCAAACAAACCTTTATCTAAAGTATTAAAACCATAATCTAATTCTGCGTTATTTAGAAGTTATTATCATTTTACGATATATCCGAATTTTTCGGCTATAGAGCTCCCACCTCACTTGAAAAATGTTGATACTTTGAATTATTATTGGTCACAGGAAATATGAAGCAAAAATGTTTTTTAATATATATACTAGCTTCTGCCCTCGATTTTGCACGTGTATCACCCATGTAAAAGATGGCCTATGAATATTATTCCAGATTATTTTCTACATGTTTGCAAATATTAATGAAAATCTAATCGGCAGTTTGCGTATTAAATACCTTATAAAAAACATCTATCCATACTGATCCCCGTATTCAATCCAACGATCCTATCCATCCAAGGTTGTCTGGTAGAGATCGCTCGTGAGCGATAAGACCGCCAATTGTCACATTTCTTTTTTTTTGTTCAAATTGTTTGTAAACTGTTTTGTTAAGTGTGCAATAAAGTATTTTCTATCTATCTATCTACGTTCGCTTTTATAATATTAATAATTGTGATTGCTGATACGTCAGACGACCACGACGATCTTAATTGACGAAGAAAAAAATACTTAGACATAAATCTTTTTTTTATGGATAAAAATATCCAGATATGGGAGTGACAACCCTAACGAAAACAGAAAATTGCTGTTAACTTCTAAATAACGCGGAATTAGGTTATGATTTTTGTTGCTGATGCCGTTTTTTGACACATCAGCGGATGCTGATGCTGATTTTTGGTCTTGACATCAGTGGATGCTGATGCTGATGCTGATTTTGGCCAAGTGCGCGTCGGACTCCCAAACTGAGTAGTCTACACTAATTGAATAAAGATGATTCTACCAATCGAAATCGAGTTTTGCAAAACTATGCACTTTTTACCCGACTACCAAAGGAGGAGGGTTATGAGTTTGGCACCCTATCTATATATGTTTTTATGTAGCCGATTTCTATGTCCTAGCGCTGAAACTACTTGTCAGATTTTAACAAATGAGGTATCAAATGATTCGTCTCAAACTCTCAATACCCCAATGGCTATATGACGTCAGGTGATATTGGGGGTCTAACGAGTTAGTGGGGTCTAAGTAAGGGGTGAAAATCCTAACGTTAGTAAATATGCTGGTGTGGGGTGTGTGGTATCGTTGCAATGTCTTTGATTGTACTTTCCCAAACATTTTTTCAAACTTTTGTGAGGTTAACGATTCTCAAGCTATTAGCAAAAAGGTGTAAAAATCTAAAGTTAAAAACTAAAACCAGACTATGTAAAAGTTTTAAACAAGCTTTTACCGATTGTCCTTATAATTTTCTTTTGATACTTATGTAGTCGAAGGCCATTAGATACCAAGGATATAGCAGGAACAAAGGCCTCCGACTACCTAAGTATCAAAATAAAAATATAAGGACAATCGGTGAAAGCTTGTTTAAGACTTTTTAGGTAGTCTGATTTTAGTTTTAACAATTTTTTTTTAGGGTAAAGTACCCAAAGTGTACCAATGGGACCCTTGTACTAAGCCTCCGCTGTCTGTCTGTCTGACCCTCTATCAGGGCTTTATTATATCTCATGATTCGAGTAGACGTCGAGAGGGTATTCACGGGTACGGGTACGGGTTGTTACTGTGGGGTAACCCCCACAGTAACAACCCGTACCCGAGGACCGACGACACATGACCATGGTAAGCAGCTAAAACGCCGTCAAAAGAGACGGTCTGACGAACCTTCTTAAGAGCGAATACAAATCTGCTCAGCCGCTGGCACACCTGGTTTACATGATCCTTCCAATTCAAATGTCTATCTAAGGTAATTCCAAGAAATTTAAAAGAAGTAACTTCATCTACTTTCTCACTATTATATTCAATGTCAAAATTTAAAGAATTTGTATTATATGAATTAAACTGCATTATTTTGGTCTTTTTAATATTAATAAATAAGTCATTGTTTGTGGTCCAGTTAATAATGTCAGTGAGAGCACTATTTAAAGTTTGCTGAAACATATCTTTTGTGTCGACTTTAACAACAAGAGTAGTGTCATCGGCGAAAAGAACGCATTTATGTGATGTAAAGTTAGGTAAATCGTTGATATACAACAGAAACAACAGAAACAACAGAGGTCCCAAGATGCTACCCTGAGGGACACCAGTGTTGTTCAAAATGTTATCAGATCTAAACACTTGCTTCACAAAGCCGCCCTTGGTGTTTTGAGTGACCTTTGTTATTTCTGTGCATTGTTGTCTATTATGCAAGTAGCTTGTCAACCAGTCTAGTGCTCTACCACGAATACCGTAATGCTCCAGCAGATGTTTGGAGATTTCTTCGGTGACTGAGAAAATAATTATCTGCAGATATTGTGCGAAGCCGCGGGCACAAGCTTATACAGTTTGTCCCACAGCCATGAGTCATGGAGACTACTGAACTTCTTTCCGGCCCTTGTTGGGGGCACGGAGGGAGGCCTCGAGGTTGTGCCTCTTTACCCCGGCTTCAACTCGAGAGGTCCTTGGGTGGAGCGTTGTGCTCTTTTGCGAAAGTGTTTTTTTTTTAGGTTGCTGCTGTACATGGAGGGCAAATACCAGAAATATTGAAGATGCGAAGTTTTACCGAAACGAAACATTTCTTTATTTAAAAAACTGCATTCATACATTTTGAAAAGTAGTTTGGATTATCTGGTAATCGAACCCAATATAATCCAAAAAAATAACACCTGTGTTTTTTATATCACCGATCAGTAGAGTCAATCATAAGAATCAAATCTGACAAATAAACATTGCATTAAATAAGAGGAACACCATAAATCTGGCAAAGTTTGGTTTTAGTTCAGACGCTGGTTCTGCACATGAACTCTTCCCGGTCGTGTCAGTCTACCATCCCATCAGATTATGAGCGAATAGATAGTTACCTGCGCTGCGCACATACATAATGTATAATGTCTGTTGATACCGCCGCCGCGTCTGAAATTCGGTTAGGTAGGAGTTATCATTATCATATCATCACCGGCCCCTGGCGCGGGCGCGGCGAGGGGTCAGCGCCGACCACCCTCCACAGGTGACCTGATGCGTCACACCTAATGTGTGCCATTTTGCATTTATGAGTTTTATATTCGTGTAGGTATGTATGTATGTTAGTCTGTAAGATATTTATTTATATGATGATTCAGTATCACAAGACCAGTTAGACTGCCGCCTGAATGCAAGCCGCAACGGATCCCGCGCACCCCGTGCCACCTGCACACGGTGGACGTGGACAAAGCGTTGTCTAAGTTGTCCAAAGCGATTGTAGGTAAGTATATAGAATTGTTATTTTCAAAATGTACCTCTAGACCACCATAGCGAGTGATATTCATTGATAGCAATCCAACAGGGCAGTGCAGTGCAGCTGATTGCTCTGACATCATGACGGTGTTTCTAACATTTTCAAGGTCTAACAAATGACGAATGGTTTCCCCTGCGTCGGCCTGGCTCTGCGTCGATATTCGACTCGCTCGTCTCAGAACCATTGGTACAGTCGTCTCGGTAGGAAGCATAGTAGATTTAGGAATGCACGAATGTAATAACGCAAATAAAGCGTTGTCAGAAAAGTAGAGTTGGATCAGTTAAACATACGGGGTGGTGATTCCGAAAGAAATCGGTAAAGATTGATTAATTGTCGACAGTGGGGGGAAAGACAAGATTTTGATTTTCATGTTGGATGAATGCAAAGATGATTTGAAAGAGATGACACTGTTCTTTGTTGATGGGACGTTGTTTTCAGTTTCCGCACCATTTTATCAAGTGTACACTATACAAGCAGACATTTTTAGTGCCGCGGCAAAGCTGTAGTTGTACCGGTTATATTTGCATTGTTACCAAACATATCACAACAGGCCTATCGGAAGATGTTTCTACTGATTAAATAAAACATCCCAGAGAACCAACCTACTAAATTTATAATAGATTTTGAAGTAGGAGCTATCAACGACCTTAAAGAAGTGTTCCCACATTCAGAGGTCAGTGGTTTATTTTTCCGTTTCAGCAAAGCGTTATGGAAAAAAGGAAAAGAAAATAAGCTAGTTATTTATTTATTTAGTTGACTTTCCTGATGGAAAGAACATATCGCAATGTCTGCAGATACAGCACATCTACCAAAGGATCTTCTTACTTCTTACTTGAGTGACAGGATACAAAGAGTTGACGTAAATGGAAAACGGTCTTCGGGATCTGTAGTTACAATGGGTGTACCGCAGGGATCAATCCTCGGTCCTTTCCTATTTTTGGTTTATATTAACGACCTGCCTCATCTCGTTAAAAACAATCACGAGATTGTATTGTTTGCTGATGATACTTCTTTAATTTTTAAGATGATTAGACAAAACACAAATTTTGACGAGGTAAACAATGCAATATCAAAAGTAGTCCACTGGTTTGGTGTTAATAATCTTTTGCTTAACGAAACTAAAACTAAATGTCTTAGATTTATTCTACCAAATGTAAAACAAGTTAAGGCTGATGTAAACGTAAAAGGAGAAACGTTAGAAATTGTAGACACTACCGTATTCTTAGGAATAACCTTAGAT
Organism: Eupithecia insigniata; assembly: GCA_947859395.1. NCBI lineage: Eukaryota > Metazoa > Arthropoda > Insecta > Lepidoptera > Geometridae > Eupithecia > Eupithecia insigniata. Next base: position 15,317,830 of record OX402006.1, read on the forward strand.
AGTAAACTTCAATGGGGCCCACACATAGATAAGCTATCGAAGAGACTTAGTTCTGCAGCGTATGCAGTAAAAAAAAGCCGTCATCTTACAGACGTTGATACTTCCAGACTGGTCTATTTCAGCTACTTCCATAGTATTATGTCGTATGGTATATTGCTGTGGGGGAACGCTGCAGATATTAACACCGTATTTGTGCTGCAGAAGAGGGCTGTTCGTGCAATCTATAACATGGGTCCTAGAGAATCCCTACGTGATAAATTCAAAGAAATAAATATAATGACAGTACCATGTCAATATATTTATGAAAACTTATTGTACACTCATAAAAATATCGATCGGTTCCCTAAAAATTGCGACATACATAATGTAAATACTAGAAATAAGAATAAACTCGCTGTGCCCAAAACTAGGTTACACAAGGTTAATGTATCTTTTAGAGGGCAATGTATACGCTTCTACAACAAAACCCCTAGCGAGTTGCAAAAACTTTCTATAAATAAATTCAAACAAGTTGTCAAACATATCCTTTGTAAAAAGGCTTATTACAAAATTTCAGACTATCTAGAAGATAAAAAAGCTTGGGACGGATTTTGCTCCAACTCGAAAAATAACTAAAAATAACACCTAACAGGCTAAAGGTTTCTTCGTCGCTTCTTTACTTTAGTCTACATACCGAAGCGACCGAAATCAAAATATCACTTTATTTCCAAATCAGTGTTTAATTTTAAGAATTTGACCTGTTCTAAGTGTACATTTATTGTATTTACGGAAATAAAGAAACTTTGACTTTGACTTTGACTTTGAAAGGTATCTATTCCGGAAGCATGGGTTTCATTGTAAGGGAGCACACCTAAAGCTTAAATAAAGTTTATAATTAATATATGACCTCCCAATGGATAGACAAAGATGACTATTTGTTTTGCTGCTATAAAGAACGCAATAGAACAACAAATCCAGTAGAAGGACGGCACAATAAAAAAAAAATATACATCCACCACTATACTTCCTGATCAACATTCTGAGAGATGAAGCAAAGGAAAGCAGGTTTAAAATACAACAATCGAATACCTACAAAAAAGATCAAAAACGAAGAAAAAACAATTGCATGGCGATTGACGATCGCATTAACGAAATTGTGGAAGATTTCACAAACGGCAAAATGAATACACAAACTTGTCTGAAGAGGTCTGTCATCAGTAAAATTTTAGTGCAATACAAAAGCGGTCAGTCACAAAAAAGGTTACCTAATAATTTCTAACTGTTTGACTGATATAAATGTGATTGTAATTCTAATATTTTAGGGATTTGATAATTATCTGCGATTATTATATTTTAACTTATATGTATGTACGAGTAGGTATCAAAATACCACCAATTTTAAAACAGTCAATTTTAACATTTACCACTTATTTATAGTATTGTAAGTTTCATTGTGGAATTACAAATGTTACGTTGTTGTTTTTGGTTATATTTATAGGTAGACATTGTTCATTGAATATTTCTGTGTTTTAATTATTTTGTAATTTTCATTCATTTTTAGATACACGTTGTTAGGTTTAAACTAGGTGTAGTGTCGTATCCACTCTTGAGGAATATTTTAAAATAGGTGTCGTTTCCACTCTTGAGGAATATTTTCACAATACATTGCTAGTTTTGCAACATGAAATTTTTTTACTAATTTCGAAGTGAAATTAAACATAGTTTAGCAAAAGGCTATTTCTTTTCTTCTGGCAATATCGCCAGATGTTATTGACATCGTGACTATTCTCAACCAGCTTTACAGAACAAACCAGCAATGTAGGTATCATGAAAATGTTCCTCAAGGTTAGAAATTATACTAATCATTTTTGATAGTATCGGTCCAACCCTTATGGAAGCGGAATAAGGTTGTAAATAACACTATACAAAAATATATAATATGTATTGTTGATTAGGGATACCACTACTACTACGTACTATTAATAAAACAACGATTTTAAAACCAATACGTACTTTCATTTTTGCAACTGATTGTACATCGATCCGTTTTTCCTTTTAAGGTACGGAACCCTAAAAATGACCAAAATTACAGGAAATGTCAAAAAGGGTGTTATAAAAAATAAAACTAATGGAATAGTTCAACATTTATTTATAATATACATTTGAAATGGTAATACATAGTGCCGCCCTGAGTACTCGCGCGCCGCCCGCCCGCCGAGACTGCGCAAAATATAGTCCGGTGTCTCTGGGGCCGCTACACCTCACTCTCAGTATGTACAGTCTCTACAGTACAATGATATGAGTGTGCATTACCTACCTCCAGCTGTACCTGGTACACAATCTATGTAGGTAGGTATGTTGTGTCAGCTAGAGAGCCTCTGCGCGGGCGCAGGCGGAGCTGGGCAGGGGCCGCAACAAAGCGCGCGCCAATCCTCATCCAGAGATGACGTACGTTTCATTAATACAGCAAGAAGGTACTTAGGTAATAATACATTATTTACTTATAGGTAACTAGGTAGGTATGTGGTGAAGACTATGAGTGGACCTCCGCCGCTCGCGTTCTCTCCCTCAACCACTGCTGCATGATTAAGGCGCTCGGCAACGATCAAAGCGAGCGAGATAAACGGTTTTCAAAGTTATAGGTAAGTATTAATTATATAATATAATGAATATATTTAATAAAATAAAAATGTATTAATGCCTGTGATCCGATTTCATCATCAGACTACCGTAGGTATAGTATGATGTGATTGATGATTCTGCCACATTATCATTTCCTACTATACTCGTATTATAGATAGGTACATATTATATTATATACTGGCCCATTTATCTAACCATCACACCATGATATGAAATGTTTTTGTGTACATTCATACTCGTACATAAATTCATAATAATTATATAAATAAAACGTATTGATTCTACTGAAGTTGTGTTAAAAGTAACTAGAGATGTTCCGACTAGTCGGTAAAGCCGACTGTCTAGCCATTTTCGTAGTCGGGGAGTAGTCGATGACTCTTCGGTTAAGAGAGCCGACTATCCGTCTTCTTACTTTGTATGTATTTCTCAATAAAATTTATTGTAGGTGGTCTATAACATATACAACTATACGAATATGTATATAACAATGAATAATAACTTTATATTTTTTATAAAAATATTCAATTAAGCTTTTTTTCTTAAAAAGCTCGTTTTTAATTGATATTATTATTTTAGGATCAGTTTTACATTTTGATCACATAATATAAAGCAACATTTCCTTTAGTAAGGGGTTGTCCATTAATCACGTGAGGCTCGAAGGGGGAGGGGGGGAGGGGGGACACATCACAAGGAGGTGGAAGGGGGGTGGGTTTAGTGAAGAAGTGTATTGAGCTAAACAACCGAAAAGCAGCGTGTGAGCTTGAGTCGCCGTTCCTACGTAACGATTCCCCCGCCCGCCGCGACACCCGCAACATTATACATCATCATCAGCCCGTACACGTCCACTGCTGAACATAGGCCTCCCCCAAACGACGCCACGAATAGCGGTCCTGAGCCGCTATTCGTGATTATACATAAATCATACATACCTATCAATATACGTATTTAAAGATAATATTCTGAAACTAAAGTTTGAAGTAAAACACACACGTGGATTTGGGTAGGAAAGGGGAGGTTTAAGACTTATCAAATTGGGTTCCATATCAAATAAATCAATATTTTACAAGTATATAAAATTTAAAAATAAATGTTTTTCGATTTATTAGTACCTACCTACCTATACGCAATCTTTACCGACTGACTAATCGGCTAGTGGGCTAGTCGGCCAGACAGCGTCATACTCGGAACATCTCTAGTTAAAAGTAAGTCATAAAGATAACAAACATCCAATCTACTGCTCTCACTATACGTAGAGTACGCGCAAATCTTTATGAGCTCTGTGAAGTTGGCTTCAACGGCTGCGCATTGAACCGTAAATAAGGCAAAAAATAAAAATAAAATTGAGGTGAAAGAACGGGTTGAGAGGGGATCTGTCTGTCAAACCAGGGTTGCCAGCAAGAATTCTGGCGTATTTTTATTTTATCTAGCACATTTTGTTCTGCAAAATTATTTTTGCAATTCAATATTTAAAGAATATATAAAAACATCTTACACTTAATGACGGATAATTTTAAACCCAATGTTAGAATAAAATAAACTTTTTATCTAACGCAATTAACGCAAGTTTGAGAATAAAATAATGTATATGCAACAAATTTATTTATAATCTAGTGGGCAATACTGTCGAATGAATGCTTTTGAGTATAATGACCCAGCAAAGTCTTTGACGCTAGTCCATCCAGTGTTCGTTTCGTTAATTTGATATTTTGTTCTTGCGATTTTGTGTTGTATTCCTTGTTATCAGCTGTTTCTCTTATACGTTAAATATACCTCGCATGCGGTTTAACGTACTGCGTCGTCAAACATGGTAAATGGTGTTCGATGTCATGAGTTTCATGACAAAAGAAGACAATGAAGGAAATAATTTAACCTCAAAATGGCACTTCAGCGGACTACAGCTGCAACAGGTGTGTCTATTAGCACCATAAAAAGAATTTCTAGCCGAAGCTCGGGTGGGTCGCTAGTTGATAAATATCACTTTTCTATTTGATTGTACTTGCGCAGTTTTGCTTCCGTGCCTAAGTTCACAGAGCTCATTAAGTTTTACGATCACGTCTACCTGCCTATTACAAACAAAAGTATACAGGGTGCTATTTACTCTCGATAAAACCTCTACTCTGAATGAATTGTGTAAACTTTACTGAAAAACTACAAAATAAAAAAAATTGTCTGCGGTTTTTACTTTCTCATTAATTGGGCACATGTGACTCCGTTCTCGACTTCTGTACCTACAGTTTCTGATTTGGTCATTCACTCCCTTCTCAAAAACTCATTCATATTATTTCACATTTTCATTAACTTTATTACTTTAGGCTTACATGGGTACTAAATAAGCACATAGACAGACAAGTCATATACCTACTATAAACAGTTTTATATAATAGGTAGTAGGTAATTATTATTAAATTGTAAATCAGGTGTTATTGATTTTATCTTCTCTTCAATTTTATCTAGTATCAGAGCAGTACAGTACAGTGTCACAGGATATTATATTATATTGATTCGCATAGGAAGGTACAGGTAGGTGTAGGTAGGTTGCTACCAACCCTAAATTATAAATACCTATCGATGACCGAGTAACTTAAACTTTAACACTAGACTCAGTGACTATAATTTAACAAAGTGCCTATTCTCTTAAGTACCTAGGTAGGCTTGCGTGAGAGAGAGCTCCATCACCCTCCACTCCCAACCCCACCCCTGATCGAGCTGCGGGAAGCCAAGAGAGGAAGTATACAACAACAAAACTAACAACACGTCCCTATACTTACTTACTAATAATATCTAATATAAATATAACTACATTACCTACCTACGTTAGTATCCAAGGATAAAGTAGAGCAAGTTTCATCGTAGTGCAGTTGGTATGATTTGCCGCCGCGCCGCCGTGCCGTGTGGGAGCGTCGTCGTCCGGGCCAGTGAGTGTGTAAGTATTTACAGTGCACAGCCGCCATGACGGTGTGCAGTGCACTGCCCCGCTGCGGCAGTGTGTGAGGGCGCCGCCGCCGCCCGCCGCCGGGGCAGGACTAACTCATCGTGAACTCACTCATATTAACAACATACCTAGGCAGGTAGATATAACTATATCGGGTCTTCATTCTATTACATTATGAACGTAATGTAGCACCCTGTTTAAATAGATTTTACTTGCGCTAGCAATACATTCGTAAACTCTTCAAAACTATCACAATAATAACAAATTAAATAATTATAGTTGGGGGAACAGGTCTATGTAGTATATATATGTAAAGAGAGAGACGCATATGATGCGGCAGGTAGGTACCTACAGTTAGTATGTAGGTACCTACCTACCTACCATACCACCTTCGATGTGATACAAGTTGCAGTGGGTCGGACAAGGCACGCCCGCAGGTCGTCTACCTGTAGGCGGGTGCGGGCGTGGGCTCCGACAGAAAGGGGTTGGAGGGCCGCGGGGGGCCAGCACTGCCGCCCACGGCCAGGCTGTCCGTGCCGGCGTAGCTCTGTAACAGACGGGCGGGGATTGAAGTCAAGTGGCGCTGGTGGTGCGGTCAGCGGAGAGCGCACGGAAGGTAAGTACCTGCGTGGTGGCGCCGTACTGGTCGTGGTGGTAGCTCTGGGGATCGGCGAGGCGCGTGGAGGAGAGCGCGCGCGGCAGCGGGTTGGAGGGCACGCCGTGCGGCGCAAGCACGCCCGCCTCGGCCACGGCGCGCGCCTCCTCGTCCGCCGCCGCGCCGCCGGGTCCGGGACCGCCGCCACCGCCGCCGTCGCGGAAGTTGATGAACGCGAACACGATCAGCACCACGCCGCACAGCAGGCCGTAGCCGGCGAAGGTGCGCGTGGTGCCGTACCGTGCCACCGCCAACCCGCCTAGCACGGCGCCGCAGCCGCGCCCCAGCCCGTGGTGCAGCCCCTGCAGCACGCCCTGCGCCGAGGAGCGCAGCCCTGGCGGCGCGCCGTGCGCGATGTAAGAGCAGCACGCGGCCCACACGGCGGCGTGCGTCACGCCCTGCACGAACTCGAAGGGGAGCACCCACCACGGAGTCGACAGGTAAGAGATGTACAGAAACCGCAGCACGTTGCCGCCCAGCCCCAGGCACAGCACCTGTACACATGCACCCTCCGTCACTCGCGCACCGCGCACAGCCCGCGCCGCACCCGGGCGCTACCTACCTTCACGTGCCCCATCTGCGTGATCAGCTTGAAGCTGAAGAAGTACGCGAAGATCTCGGAGATGTGGTTGATGACGGACGCCACGCCGAACAGCGTCGGGGTGCCGCCGATGTCCTGCAACACACACACACACACATAGGATGAAAGGCGAGCTCGCCGCGCGCGGTGCGACGACGCACCGGGAATACAGACTGACATACCTGCAGGTGCCAGAAGAGGAAGGTGAAGATGAGGCCGATGCCGAAGCCCATGAACCAGGCGACGAACAGGAAGGAGGCCGCCTTCACGTTCTGGAATTGGCGCAGCACGGTCACCCACTCCGGCATCTCACGCGTCGTCTGCGCGAACACCTGCACAGAGTGGCGTCAGTCGGGGGCTGCAGCGCGGGGCGTGGGCTGCGGGCGGAGGCTGCGGTGGTACCTTGGCGTGCTCGAGCGGTGGCTGCGCGGTAGGCAGAGGTGCGCTGGTGTCGAGGCCGGGCAGCTGCAGCTGCTCCGCTAGCTGCTGTTGCAGGCGCTCCTCGTGCGTTGGCTCGGCGGGCGGCGCTTGCACCAGAGTTTCTACCGGTGCGAACTCGTACTTGAACCGGATCTGCAACAGGCAGCCGGTGAATTTAACGCCGACGGAGTTGAAGGGGGAGTGGGGGTGCGGGAGTGCGAGGGCCTGTAGGTACCTGCGTGGCGGTGATCAGCGCCGCGCCCATGAGCACGGAGAACGTCGCGAAGCAGATGGTGTAGTTCTTCTCGTAGCGCTGCGGGCCACCACAGGGGTGGACGCTGAAGGCCGTGCTGTGGTCGAGCGCGATGCCCACGAAGAACATGGCTAGCCCCCAGCCCAGCGACCCAAACATGCGCTGGTGCCCGTACCGGTCCGCGTCCTCACCTAGCAGCGTGATGACGGCCGAGTCTGCCAGCGTGATGGCGGGCGCGCTGAAGAACTCGCCGATGACGACCAGCAGCAGCAGCAGGAAGAACGTCTTCTGGATGTCGGGCGTGCGGTAAACGATGGAGGAGTGCAAGGGGGTGACCCAATCGTGGTTGTTCTTGGGGTCGTAGTTGAGCGCGTCGTCGACGGGCAGCGGCGAGCCGGCGGCGCGGTCGGCACTAGGCCCGCGGAAAGCGCGCGCGCCCGGAGCCCACTCCTCGTCGTAGCGCGGCTCCGTCAGGTTGTACGCGGTCGCGTTTAGAGGTGTCACGCAGGAGACAGCGCCTGGCTGCACCCAGCTGAGCGGGAGCGTGAACACGATCCAGGCGGCCAGCGAGGCCAGCAGCAGCGTGCGCCCCTTGCGCCAGCGATCCGCCAGCGAGCCCCAGAAGGGCGCCGACAGGAACTCGACGAAGGGCCGCGTGCCGATCAGCAGGCCGCACTGGCCCGCGTTCATGCCCATCTGCTTAAAGTACACGCCCATCAGTGGGAACAGCGACCCGAATGCGGAGTAGAAGAAGAAGTAGAACGTTTTCACGGTCAGCAGCTCGGGGTCTACGGCCTCCGCGCCGCACACCAGCTCCAGCACGTCACTGCGCCCGCGCACCTTGTGCGTCGCCTCCTTCGGCGCCCCGTACCTGCCAAACACAAACACGTATGTCACCTCGGTGTCGGTGTATAGATAGATATCATATATACACACACACACCCCTACGCTACACACACACACCCCTACGCTACACACACACACACGTCATGCTCCTATTAGTTTTCAGAACAAAACTCGTATGAATGTACAAGCGAGTTAAAATAACAAGGAACCTTGTAGGTACAGGTAGGTATGTTTATTTATTTATTTAAGAAATATAACCAACTTACAATTGAACGATCATTACTTACAACTATTGAACATGGATTTGTACAAAATGATTGCCGCTAACATTCATAATGAATTATTGAATCAAACTACGAAAGTTTTTATAGTAGAACACACAATGCTCCCCCATCACCTTGTTTTATTTTCTGCGATTGGAATACCCTGTACGTACATAGTAAATACTTGTCTACGTCCAATAGACAATAATCATACCTTATTATTGTCTATGATATAGGTAGAAAGGTACCGTATGCGTAGGTTTGTGCACTTCTCGAGAAGTCATGAAGTAATGTTAACCCTTGCTTGATACGTTGTATGTCATCTACTCGCAAGGTGTAAAGTGGATACCTAATCCCATTTTCACATCCATTATTATGCAATAGGTGGAAGTGTCTGGGCGCTAGTCAGTACGGGCGGACGCATGCGCGCCGCCCTTGCGGCCGCTCCGAAGGCACAAACATGACCGGCTGGAGAAGGAAGATACATGATGCTAAGCGCATCACTCGTAGCCTGCCTGCCCCCCAGGTAGGGAGAGTGTCGGTGTCGGGTCCGATAGCGCACAGACAGTCACACGCACCTGGAAGCGTCGACCTCGCCGTGCTCGTCGGGTCGCACCAGCGGGCGCACGCCGCCCCCCGCCGCCGCCGCGCCCGCGCTGCCGCTCGTCGCAGGCTCCATGGCGCTACTGCCGCCGCCCCACTCGATACCGACCGCCGCCGCCGCGCATCCTCAACACCTGCGCGCGCACTCTTTTCATTTTCATTATGTACCGTTTTCGCAGATTTACACTTAAAGACTTTTATCCATTTTCAGGTAACAGATCTTATTTTGGTTATTTTAATAATTTTCGTAGGGTTTGTTGCAATCTTAACATTTTGATATGTTCCACATACCTACGTACGTATGTTAGGTGGGCAGGTACCATCGAGTACATAGCACGTACTTATTGAGTTATTTCATTTGTTTTCAAAAATTAATAACTAATAATATCGGTGTAAATAATAGGATCAGGGGTTTTCTGGAACTCTAGTCCAAAAATGCCCTGCGTGTCTTCTCTTTGCACTGGCAGGGCATTTCTGGATAAAAACTCCAGAAATCCCCTTCGCAGGGGATTATTTGAGGGGATTATTGGAACCAGCCACTAGAGAAGAGCGGTGTCCTCTATTACAAGCAAATTTTGCTCAGAAAACTCCAAACCATGTTGCATGTTCAATTAGAGTTGTAAAAATAAAATAATAAATTATTCATTTCTCGAATTTGTCGTAAACAAGTATTTAAGTATTATTTAACGCGACTTCGACCGCAACAGATACATATGTACCTACCTATTAATAATAATATCTATTTGCCTTGCTATTCCATTTGCATGATTTTCTAATATGTTCTTTATTGACAAAGAAAATAACAATCAAATAATATAAACAAATTAAACTAGTATTTACAATTGAGCTAACTGCAGACTGTTGAAAAAAATCTACAGATAGCTCAATTCAATTCATTTATTTCCACCGTAGGTATTTCTTAATATACACTTGATGTCGTTAATTTATAAAATATGACTCTACATTATGACTCACCTGGTCCATATCAAGACCAGTCGGAATCGGAAGCCTCCCCAAGACGCTGGCTGCATTGCCTCGCTGTATGGCAATGCTAATGCGCTGCGCCAGATACCAGCTCTCGGGTCACGCGTCGCTTCGACCAGGCAGGCGCTCAGATAATTTTATGAAAACCCTGAGAGATCCTCCATTTTAGGACCTCTCCTATATGTATCGTACCTGTATGATATTGGTTCATGCTTTAAACACGCACGGTATCTTATGTACGCGGACGACACCAAGATCTTCATGAGAATACAAAATCAGTCGGATTGCTTCAACTTACAATCCGATCTCGATAGGTTGGCCATATACTATTCTAGGAATCGACTCGGTATCAATGTCTGTAAATGTTCTTTTCTTTCGTTCACAAAGAAAAAGATTCCGACACAATTTCAATATCAAATAAATGGCATCAAATTAGATAAATCCGATGACCTTGGGGTGGTAATGGATGCCAAACTTACGTTCTCAAATCATGTTGACTCTATAGTTAGTAAAGCTTATACTCGAGGATACTTCGCACGTACGAGTAATATAGGATTTTCAGGCAACCAATGTCTGAAAAAGGTCGACTGATTCTCAATATAAAGCCCAGACTTTTAATTGCAGTTCGGTTTGGAACCTACAGTATCTGATATACGTACAAAGCATAGAGAGCATTCAAAGTAAATTTGTAAAACACCTCAATTACCGATGTTACCGTGGTTATGGGCATACCGTTGATTATCGTGAATCGTGTCAATATCATAACATAACTAGTCTTGAAAATCGACGTACACTAGCGGATATGTCCCTCCTCCACGGCCTTTGGAACGGCTACATAGATTGTCCGGAGCTACTTTTAAAAATGTTAAGTTTTAACGTTCCGAGAAAACGCACTAGGCACACAAAAACTAAACTTTTTGCTGTGTCCAAGTCTGCCTCTAACTATGCGCACCACTTATTTGTTAAGCGACTACAGACTAACTATAATAAAGTATTTAATGATACAGATATCTTTAATACTAGCAAATCGGGGTTCAAGCGCGAGGTTCTTCAAATTTTAATTGAACTGGACCAGGGTAATTTCAGGCAAAAGGATGGAGCGGTGTTAAACTCACTCGTAGGTGTGAGCAATAATGTATATTTATGTACCTAGGTATTTATTTAGGTGGATTAGCGATTAGATTCATCGATTAGTTTTCTTATTCCATACCATCGACGAGTAAAATTTTCGGACGGAATTCTATCGAATCAAAAGTGATGCACAGCAATGGCGGACTGTCACTTAGTGTGAGTGTATTAGAGAGTTGCCAACAGAAGAAAAAAAATACCGATTATTTTCATGTTTTAAGATCCTTGTCCTAAAAATTATTTATGAATACAATTTGAAATAATAAATTAATGATTAGTTAAGATACACAGAATACAGTATATCGGATCCCGTAAAAAAATACTGGACCGACAAAATATGCAGCATCCGTTTTATACGACCCGACACAGCCGTGATGGCGTATGTATGTAGTTGTATGAGCTAGTTCACATACATGACAGTATTCCTAAGTTATTGGTGACTAGCCGACCACCCCGCGGCTACGCCCGCGCAAGAAAATAAGCTACTCGAAGTACTAATCCTAAGCAGACGAAGTCGCAGGCACCAGCTAGTATCACGACGGTGCACGGCGGTTCAAAATGATGCACGGTGGTACTCGGCAGTGCACGGCGGTGCACGGTGATGAACGTCAGTGCACGCTGGTGCAATTTGGGACACGGCCGGTGCACGGTGGTCCACGTCGGTACACGGTGGTGCACGTCGGTGCACGGAAATCTTGAGTACCACCGTGCACCGACGTGTACCACCGTGCACCGCCACCACCGAAAACGGATCCTGTAAATGCTGTGTGAATTATTACCTCCGATAAAACGGATCCAATGTAACGGATCCTGTAATTATTAATATAATAGTATTTTGTTATAAATAAAAGCTATATTTACATTATTTTAAACCATGAGTTAAATTTTATTTATTAAAATAAAACATTGAACACCATTACATAGACAACCAAAATTATTAAGGTATTATTAAAGTACCTACCTACCTCAATAATAATTTAAGGTTAATAAATATGAGGATTAAATTTTTTTCCCAACTTACCGGGAAATTTATATGTCTACATATTGGCAGCACTGGCGAGATTTGTCATTTTATTGTGATTTTTCTGTTGAAAATAATAGTGCGTCAAATCGAAGAGATAAGTTGATGAAGTAGGAAATTGACCTGTGAAATGTGATCCCGTGTTTCTTGTTGACGAAACGACTGTGATTTCGGCAACATTTGACGACACAAGAAGGCATTTTTCATTTTGTACAATGGTGTAAATCTGTTGGTGTCCAGTGGTCTCGAACGTCAAAGTACGAAATCGGTAGAGTTGCCCACTAAAATCGGTATATTTCTAAGAAAAATCGGTATATATGACAAAAAAAAAATCAATACCTATTTTATTAAATTCGTTTATTTATCAAAAAAACTACACAATAATATTATTTTTTGTTTATATACTTAATTTTTTTTTTTCACTAGATATACCAATATTCTTTGGCCATAGCCGCGGTCATGTTTGAATTTATTTGTAAGGCATATAATAATTAACGTCATTAAAAAGTCATTTTGCATTTGCACTTTGTCCCGAGGCGGGAGTCGAACCCGTAACCTCTTGCGTCGCAGGTGGACCCTCGCCCGCGCTACTGAGGTCGTCAATAATGTAAGTAGTGGGTGGCATGTACTTAGTAAAACATAAATATATTTAAGTAGCTTGCTTAATTAGTGCATCACTTTATTGAGTTTTTGTCACGGTAAATGACGATTTTATATTCTTTAATGACACCAAGTGTGCTTGTGAAGAACTATGTTTCTTTTTAGCGTCTTTTCCTGATGTAATGTTAATATCCCCATTACAACACTTACAATAAGCCGAACTTAAGTCTTTACGACTATCTTGCAGCCAGCCTGAAAATTCTTATTTATTATTTTATTTTATTTTAACAATGTTTGGGAAAGTAAAATCTAACTTATTGAGTAGGTTTCTATAATATTGTAGATATTTTTTTCTTTTTCACTGGCGCTTGTGCTCGGTTCCTCGTCAGACGACATAATATTTTTGGAGGTACTTTGCAACAATAAAATTAAAGATACTTTGTATTCGAAATAATGAAAATTAATGAAAAAGTGAAATCCGTATTTGTCTTTGTTGTGGTAGCAGAGCGTGGTTTCCAAGCGGGTTAAGCCTATAGATTACGGAGAGTCGTAGAAATTACTCGTAAATTAATAAATATAGCACATGTATATAAATCGTGTTTTTTATTTTCAATATTACTCTTTTTACTTACAGATGTTTTTGACACATACAAACATGTTCTTTTTCCGAACATTAAATAAGGTTGAATAGCAGTAGTATAGGAACTACTTTAACACTTTCCCTTATTCAACACTATTCCAAGGGCAGTGCAAAGGGAAGAGAATCTTGGCCTTGGTAGTCCTTTGGTTAACATATCAGCTGGCTGATCGGTTGTGCCAATTCTCTTGACTTGTATTGCTCCTTCAGCAACTTGCTCTCGAACGTAAAAATGTCGTATACGAATATGTTTTGTTCGCTTGTGAAATTCGGGGTTATGTGCCAAGCGAACAGCTGCTTCGTTATCAACATGTAGTGCGGGAGTGTACTTGAGTTCAGTCAGCACCTTCATTACTCTGGTCAGCCAAACTAATTCCCTCGCTGCCTCACTGGCTGCTACTAGCTCAGCTTCGGTAGTAGAGATAGCAACCGACGCTTGCCGTTGACTGAGCCAGGATATAACACCTCCTGCATAGCGACAGGCAACGCCTGTAGTTGATCGACTGGTGTCCCGATCACCTCCATGGTCAGCATCGCTGAATGCTTCTAGTATTCCTGGTTTATGTTGTCCATACTTAATTCCATAGGAATACGTTCCTTTCACATAGCGCAAGATCCTTTTTACTCCGAGCCAGTCTTCCTTCGAATGGGATTCTAATTTTCTCGAAGCAACACCCACTGCATAAGCAATATGAGGACGTGTTCCAACCATTAAGTAAGCCAAAGCTCCGACGGATACTTTTCTTTATTTCCGGTTTCAACTTTCCCTGAATGAAACGTTTCCTTCTCTATGGGTGTTGTGACTGGGTTGCATTTATTCATGCCAAAACGCTCCAGGATTTTTGTCGCGTACGATTCCTGATTGATGAAGACAGAACCATCATTGTCTCGTACGATTTGTAGTCCAAGATAATACGACGCGGGCTTTGTCGTAATCTTCAAACGCTGTCGCAAATCGTTTAGAAATGAGCTCGCCAGATCTTCATCGGTTGCGGCTACTAATTCATCGTCTACGTAAAGTGTGATTAATAGCTTCTTGCCATCAATTATCTTGCTGTATAGGCAACAGTCGGCCTCGCATTGCTTAAAGCCCATCTCCAGTAAAATGCTTTCGAAACAAGAGTTCCAACATTTTGGGGCTTGCTTTAAGCCGTATAAGCTTCGATTGAGCTTCCAGACTTTAGGCGTTCCGTCACTAAAGCCTTTGGGTTGAGTCATATAAATTTCCTCCTCGAGCTTTCCGTTGAGGAACGCTGTAACAACGTCGAATTTTACAAGGTGCATGTTTTCTTGAGCGCTGACGCTCAATAAGGCTCTGACAGTTGCCAGACGTGTGACAGGACTGAAGGTCTGATCGTAGTCGATTCCTTTTCTTTGTTTAAAGCCCTTCACAACTAGTCGTGCCTTGTATTTGTCGATTGAGCCGTCCGGATTCCTTTTCGTTCGTAGAACCCATTTGCAAGGAAGCGCTTTTCTCCCTTTCGGCAAATCACATGCCGTCCACACGTTGAGTTCTTTCAGCGACTTCATTTCGCTTTGCATCGCTTTTCGCCATTCATCAGAGTCATTGCGTTTCATTGCGTCATCAAAATTCGACGGGTAAGTCTCTGTAATACAAGCATAGTCGTTATATTTTTCAGGTCTTCGAATTTCGTTGCGATTGCGTAAATTGTAACGAGGCGGTTCGGCATCATAGAAGTCGTCTGCTTCAGAATTATCGTGTTGTTGCTCGTTTTCTTGAGATTCACCGACTTGGTCTTCGGTTTCATGGACTTTGGTCTTCTTGGACTGGTTCGAGTTCCAAATTATCTACCTCAAGGCCAAGATCATGATCGTTGGACTCAGATGCGTGATCATCTTCGATGTCTCCCTCGGGTACGACCGGTAAATGATCTGGATCATGATGTTCTTTAGGATGTAAAGCCGGTTCCTGGTTGCTGTTGGCGTTGTCCATAGGCAGACGCAATGTGTACTCCCTCGTTATTGTATCATTGTGTACGCAAACTGGGGGAACATCGCTGTTAGGAAGCGGTTTCTCATCAAAAGTAACATCACGCGAACGAATGAGTCTGTTATTTTTTCCGTCAGTGATCCAAATCCGGTAGCCGTGTTCATCGTAGCCGATAAGCCTTCCTTTTATGGCTTTCTTGTTCATTTTCTTACTTTTTTGCTTTGGAACGTGGACGTAGGCATTAGGCTTGTTCTTGCTCGGTTAGTAAAGAGATCGCTCTGTCCTAGTACAATCTCACTAATGTACCAGTTCGGACTTCTAGTTCTATTAGTACCCCACTCGGCAAAACTTTCGGGTCGTTTTAATCACAAAAGGGCTCCTATTTTAATACTTCAAAATACACAATCGATTGTTTTGTGTCAGAAACTAGATTGGATACTATTTACACTTACTGAATATTAATTATAATATTATTTCACCAAAACATACAGGAAAACGGACGAAATATCCATTTACCGACGAATTATCGAAATGCAATGCTCCTTCCTTGCTCGTAACAAAAATAATACAAGTAGGTACATACATACATATTACACTTACAAAAGTTGCAAACATAAAATACTAACAGGGCAATTTGATCTCTATCTTCAAACAAATAAAGTTTCTCATTCATTACCCCTCCGTCTCTTTTACTACCGGGGATTATGCGCTTTCTATCTCTGTTCTACCTTATTCGTTCCTTTGAGACAAGTCACTACGGAACTAGAGAACTAGACTACTATCTCCGTCTTTCTTACTACCGCGGAATATGTGCTCTCTCTATCTTTGTTCTCCCTTAATTATTCCCTTGTCTTCTAGTTCCGTCTGACACGGAATCACGGAATGTAACAGTGAACTAAAAGAAACATTGTACTAGGGAACGAGTAATCAAAATGCATTCTCAAACAGTTCTTTTTATTCTTGTTATTGGATTTTAAACTTTATTTCATAGAAAATAGTGATTCAGACGCCAACTTTTTAGTGGTTTCGAGATTTTGTGACTGAAGAGCACGTGAACTACAAGGAACTAGTTGAGCTGAATCGTTCTTACTTGTTCATTGGCCGGAACTAATTCATTTTAGTTCATTATTCCTGAACTACGCAAGACTAGTTGGCATTGCATCCTAAGATACGCAGATGTTTGATAGCCGGTTTCTTTCCAGTCCAAAGTTCGTAAGGCGACTTATATTTGTTATTTGTCGGACCAGTTCTATTAAGGATGTATGCGGCGGTATTTATCAACTCTGCACAAAGTTCCTGTGGTATAGGATCATGCGCATACATTATAGATCTCGCAGTTTCAACCAAGGTGCGGTTTTCTCTCTCACTCACACCATTCTGCTCTGGCGTGTAAGGCATCACCAGTCTTTGTCGAATTCCATGAGAGTCTAGCAGTTCTCGAATGGACTTGTTGTCAAATTCGCCACCGTTATCGCTTAACAGGCATTTTAGGGTATGTCCTTCTGTTTTCATCTGAGTTAGCATTAAGGCGAGCTTATCCTTAACCTCTGACTTGTATTTCAGGAAGTATACCATACGGTAGCCTGTAAAGTCGTCTTTGAACAACACGTAATACTGGAATTTTGAATAACTTGGTTGAAATGGTCCGCAAACGTCTGTGTGTACGAGCTCTCCTGGCGCGGTAGCTCGGGTTCTCGTACCGAATTTAAGTCTGTGAGCTTTCCCATAAATACAGCCTTCGCATAGCTCCTTATCAAGAGGAATATCTAAGTCCAGTTCGCGTTTAACTGTGGCTTTAACATGCCTCTTGTTTTGGTGCGCGAGCCTTTCATGGTAGAGTTGCATTGTATCGGACGTCGCATAGACTTCTGCAGGATTCTCAGGATGTACAACTTCTAAGTCTAGTTTGTACAATCCTCCTTCTTTTTCACGTCTTCCTATTAAGCAGGGTTCTCCGTTGACATAGACGATGCATTTTTTTTTCGTTGATGAGAACTTGCTGTTCAAAATCTTGTCGTGAAGTGCGAGTACTGAGAATAAATTATTTGTAATGGCTGGTACGTACCAAACATCTTGTAGGGTTACTCGTTGTAGCTTTCCTCTTACATTAGCTTCTATTATTACTGAACCTTTGCCTTTAGCAAGAATCATGTTGCCACTAGCTGTTGTTACAGTACGGATCTCGTTGAAGCCAAAGCATTCAAAGTTTTGAAATAAGTCAGCCCGGTTTGTCACGTGGCTCGTGGCGCCGTTATCCACGTACCAATTTTCAGTGTCAGCAACGATTGAAAATATTTCTGTGCTCTCTATAGACATCAGAACCATGTTCACGGATTAAGAGGTAGAAGATGTTGATTGCGGATTACAGCTCTTCGGTGGCTTGCCATCTCTGATCCACTTAAAACAGTGTCTAACGCGATGACCAATTGCCTGGCAGTAATTGCACTTTAACTTCTTATCCTTCTCTGTTGTAGACGTAGCGTTGGAGTTTGACACGAGAGCATCCTGTTGCACGGTATGGTTGCTTTGAAGAGCTCGCTCAAACGCACATAGATGGCTAGTGAGACTTTCGATTGTACGTTCAGATTTAGGCAATAGTAGCCAACTGCTTCTGAAGGAGAAGTAGGTTTCGTCAAGCGTATCAAGAATCTTGCAAAGGAGTAGCAGTTCTGGTAGCTAGCTTGTTTTGTCTTTACTTAACTCCTGGTTAAGCTGTGTCCAAATATTTTTCAATTTTGACATTTGGGTGGCTATGTCGTCTGCCGGATCCTTTCTGAAGCCAAAAAAACTCATGCATAGATTGTAGGACTTATCTTCGTCTGTCCCGTCGAATAGTCTATGCAGTTCAAGCCATACGTCTCTCGCATTCGTGTATCTCATGACCTTTCTGAGTGTCTCTACTTTCATATTGGTTGTTACGACGAGAAGAGCAGTGGCGTCAGCTTTTACAAACCGTTCTAGTTCGGCCTTGTACGTAGTTCTTGCTTCTGCTGCTGTTCCAGGAACGGGGCTTGCGGGTTTCAGGAACGCACCTTCTACTACTTCCAGCGCGTGTGGAACGGTACGTAGTAGACTGATGGCTTTGTATTTCCATGTATCCCAATTCGATTTTCCTTCTAACAAACCAATCTGCAGTTTCGTTAAACACTCCATCCCGCAGCTGTGACCATAACCTGTTGTGGTAGCAGAGCGTGGTTTCCAAGCGGGTTAAGCCTATAGATTACGGAGAGTCGTAGGAATTACTCGTAAATTAATAAATATAGCACATGTATACATCTTCTTTTTCCGAACATCAAATAAGGTTGAATAGCAGTAGTATAGGAACTACTTTAACACTCTTTATATAGACAAGTAAATTCCCCAGCGGGAATCCCTCTAAGGGATTCCCCGTAACGTTAAACATAAATGAAAAGGGTTGCCAACCAAGATCTGAAAAGTCGGTGGAAAATCGTGCATTTCGGTATTTCGGTAGAGAGAGCAGGGCCCATATCGGTAGAAATACCGAAATATCGGTAGGTTCGAGACCACTGTTGGTGTCTAAAGCCGTAATGGCGGACGATGGACCAGTGTTGCCGGCAGTCAAACGCAAAAAGGTCCGATCCGAACGCAAATATGGTCCGAAATATGACAAAAAGGTCCGTTTGAGCATTTTGTACAATATTATTATATATGAAGTATTTCTTATGTATTTTACTGTATGCTGCTTTATGTATGAGAACTTCAATAAATTTCGCTTATTTTTGAATACATTTTACTACAAAGATATCGATAGAATAACCGGAAAATCGAGAGAAGGGTATATTAAAAGGATTGAGATAAAAAAAAACGTTATTATTGTTGGAATTGTACCTTGTCATTGTACGCCTAATTGCCAATCGATTAACCGAAAAACCGATTAACCGACTGATATTACGGCGGTTTTTCACCGGTTTTTATTTGTCAAAAAAACCGGGATTTCGTTTATTTTTTTGTAATAAATGACAAATTTATTTCAAACTACTGCGCCTTGCAGATTTTATTTAAAACGACCATAACAATATCTTATCCACCTAATAATTTTACAACATTTTATGCGTTATCTATACAAAAATTCAAACAAACACCTCGGAAAACTTTGGACCACATAAAAAGTTACTGAATATTGTCATCATGCAAATAAACTATTATTATTAACAGAGTAAAGCAAGATAGCGACGGCGGCGTTGCATAGGTGCAATGGGCGCCACCGTCACTCGCTGTGGTTTACTACGGTAAGCGGTCGAACTGTTCGTTTGAACTGGCAAACAGTGTGGCCAACGTAGGTGATTTATCGTCACTGAGGCTACTCACGATTAGAATCGGCGATGAAAAAATCTGAAAGGCGACTGGTTGCCTTTGAGGCTACTTACAACACAAGCCATTTCAAGCCATTAAAAATAGCCGAATCACAAATGAATAGCTTATAATAAAAATCATAGTCACGGTGCAATTATGAAACCAAATTTAGGATGCAATTAAGTGATATGTATTTATTTTGCAGTTAGTGACTAAGGCATTTATTTAATTTATCAACTGAATAAAGAAATCGGGATTTTTTGTCACTTTGCTTTGTAACGCCTTCTTCAAGATATCCTGCGCATGTACAAAATCATTTAAAAGATATCAAAGTCATGAAAAATATGTGAAGCATTAAAATAATATCCGTCAGACACAGGATGCTGGACAGCCTGCCAGCAACCAATAGTTTGCTAAGGGTTCTTTCTGGCAGACATACATTGCAGTAGCCTGCAAAGGCACTGGATATCAAGTCTAATGAACCCTTATGCTAAACAAGTTTATTATATAAATTATATTAATTCTATGATATTTTCCTTGCATGTAGGTGTGTGTATTATAAACTTTCTAAGATTTGATACCTATAGATGTAATTGTCTGAATTAATAAACGTTTTATTTTTTTATTACTGCGATTAGTGCGAAACTACCCGCACACGGAGGGTTCCGTGTTCATCTCACATAACTATTTCGCAAAAGGAATCTTTAAAAAACGGTTTACTTATTCGAAAAAAGTACTCGTACAAGTACTGACCTCGCCCAACGACTTCGTCGAGTAACTATGGTGATCGGTATGGGCGTTAGGAGTCAACCGCCTGTTATGTAATTATATTATTTTTATATATTTTTTAATCGCGGCAATACACATCCTGTCAATATTTCAGATGTCTACCTTTTATAGTTCATGAGACGTAGCCCGCGGATGAACGGACGTACACTAACGTAAACTTTATTTGAGCAAAAGAGAAACAGGCAGTTTTATTACTACTAAATAAGAAATGGAATAAAACTTAACAGTTTTTAAGACTGATTTATTGTAAAGTTTTAAGATATGTATTTTGTTGATTTTTATTGCTTTATTTGAGTAAGTGAGATTTTAATACTACCAAATCAAAAAATAATTTCACAAAGTAACTTTTATGACTTATCTATCATAATGTTTTCGAATAACTATATTGTTAATTTTTATAACTTTATTTGAGCAAGTGTTTATTTTTGTTATGTTAATTTGATTGGTGATATATCAAATCATATCAAATTAATAAGTTCATTTTATTCATATTTTATGGTTTTCATTTGTCTTAAGATACTTATGTTAATAAACTGAAAAACCGATTTAACCGGTTAACCGAAAAATAAAAAAACCGAAAAACCGGTTTTGTTAAACAACCCGGTATTTACATGCCCTAGTAAGTACCCAGTATAATGTATGAAGGTAAGTTGATGTTGGTTCGTATGTGCACATGCTGTTAAAACTGGTTAAATAAATGCTGAAAGCAATAATAAATAAAACACTAGGATCTATCCAATGATATTCTACCTATATAAACTGGATCTATCCACTTAGCAACATTATCTCCCTAAGTCACGCAAAAACATTCAACCACGTATAATGTAATGCCTTTAATCAGTTTTGCCTTTAGTACTAATACATCCATGTTCCTTGCTAGCTAGTACTCATAAAATTTATTCAAATTTCCAACGATAGTGAAACGTGAATTTTCAAAATCTTACAGTCCACCATTCCATTCATTCACTGCAAAAAGATGAAGAGACCAACGAATCGAAAAGTAACCTCCTTAAAAATTAGTGGACCTTCCTCCTTATAAAAATAACCTTAGTTCTATGTTTTTGGACATACTATAGCTTATGGGCCATACTTCCTGGCCTTTTTCATAAGTACTTGTGCTTTGGAAAGGCGTTTTGGTCCGAAAAGGTCCGCAAAAGGTCCGCAGAGGCAGATAAAAGTCCGAAACGGACCAAAATGGTCCGCACCGGCAACGCTGCGATGGACTGACTATTGATGTCAATGTGTGAGTGTGTAGCGTACGCTTACAGTATCTAGAACGGAGATGTCAACGCAAGGCGTACCCCTCTGCCGGCCATATGGCCATACACGTTATATAAAACTATTTCACTCGTTACCGCGACCATTAGCTGTCGTTTCGTGTCGCGAAAATGGTGAATTGTGCGGTATTACGATGTAAAAGACGATCAGAGACATCAAACTTAAGGTACCACGGTATTTCCTATCACAAGTAAGTGATATTTTTGTCAATTGTTTTTTGTTATATTGTTTAATTAGAGATTAAACTAACCTTTGGTGTAGTTCTATCCAAATTGTATGAGTTCATTCGTCCGAATATATTTGAAAACATATGTAGTATACGTGTTAGGTATCGCCAATCTACCACTAAAGTTGAAAGCAGAATATCTGCATTAATTTTTATGTGCGGGTACTCCTCCGTCCGGCTGCTTGCATTGATTGTCATTTAGTTGAAAGCCTCTAAAATCTTAATATTTCACATAAACATGGGGTTTTAGGGCTGGGAGGGAGTTAATACATTCGGACGAATGAACAATATACAATTTGGATAGAACTACACCAAAGGTTAGTTTAATCTCTAATTGTATTTCGTTCATTCGTCCTTCTATATTTGAAAACATATGTAGATTTTGAAAATTGTGAAATATTAAAACTCATGATGAATTATATTGATCACCAAACAAAACAAATAGTTATTTCCCTCTTTATCATAACTAAGAAATTTAGTTAATGTTTCATCTACGTCAGTATTTTTAGAATTGACAAATCTCTACGATGAAATCTGGAAAAACCATTTAAATTGCTTTACACGGTGGTGTTACAAAGTTATTCTGTCAATGCTGACCAGCTCTATTCGCGGTCAAAGTGGCGGCGTGTCTGATAAAATAAGCTGAGAGTATAATGTTATTTTTGTATCCAATTTATGAAATTCTTAAGTTGTTACTGGTAAACAGACTAGCTTCATTGTTACTATTTATTTAGTTATGATATCGTCCTTTCAATTTAGGCTTGAAGAGCCTGCTCACGGCAGGTTTCTAAGCGATTTTTATAACATGGGATAACTATGGATATCTCCGATCCATATTTGAGCTGGTCCTGGAAGCGAGGTTTTAAATAGATCTTGTTTGTTTAATTTATTTTGCTTGCCGTAGGCAAATACATTGACTAATTTTATTTTATTTATTGTCTGTAAGTACTCTAAGATGCAGTTACCGACATTAGTATGGTTACTAATTTCATGATTAAATATTCAATTTTAAATTGTCATTCCCTAATGACAATTTAGAATTGAATTTAATCACCTTTCAGACGAAATTTCTAAATTAAATTATTTATCCCAGATAGAGTTATATATATTTGGGACTGAGCGAAGTCTATAGAAGCCTTTGAATAGCCGAGTAATACGGTCATCAGAACCTACCCTCGATCAAAGAGTGACCAGAACGAACTGTACAGAGAACCGTTCTGTTAGGAAATAAATAACCATAGGAGTTGACGATTAGTACACATCAATAACCAAGTTATAAAAAAAAATACTTATCCTCTAATAGCGACATCATACGGCTTAATTGAATTTTCACACATTGAAGCAATGTAGCGAAGACGGTGGCACGCTTCTTTTTAGTAGTGCTGTCTTGTTATCTTGCCCCTTGCCCACAATGAACGTCAGCCCCGGGCATCCCGTGCCCCGGGTGACTGTTGCTAACAGACTACAATTCGTCATTGCTCGTTGGGACTTAAATTGTATTGTATCAAAACAGAAAAGTCGTGAAATAGGGGAAACCAGGGTTGCATGGGCCAGATAAGAACCATAAATATTGGTTTGTTCGTAATATGTTATCAAAGTTAGTCTGTCCGTTATAATTTCAAAATGTATAGAAATGATATATAAAATTTATATTCAATTCAACGCAAGGCATTTACAGTGAATTCTCCTAGATCTAAAATCCATGACACACTTCTCCATACTATTTAAGGCCGTGTTCGGCAGGGAGCTTTAAAATGTTTGTCATAGGCATGTTTTTAAACACCCATTTAGTGTCTTGATGAACTCTCCGTGAATTTGGTATTTCGTTATCTTCGGAACTAGTACTAAGTACGACTTACTAGAAATAAGTACGAATATTTTCACACCATTATTGCCATAAAGATGTCACATCAGTTAGTCAATCTTTTAGATTTTCGGCAAAGATCTGCAGGTCTTATAAAATTGCTATAAGTTCCACGTAACGTATTTTTCTGATTCTGAGATTGACCGCTCCATTAAACACCAACAGTCGCCTGACCACATACCAGCCCGTAACCTTTTTTTGCAAACATAAGAAAAAAAACTTCAGGCAAGACGTGTCTTCCCTGATCAGGTTGACTGCGTTATCATTGGGTCTCCTTCTCCACACACAAGGTTAACTTCCTAATAAAAGTTTTAAAGACATAATACTATCATAGCTGTTTGTGTGACACAGAGCTAGGGTATTTAAATCTCTCCATACATTTAGATTATTTAATCCAATCGTAGAAAAAAAGTAGAACTAAAAATTCTGTCAACAAATTCTAGCACTTAAAACGTAAGTACTTTCTAACATCTGGATAATAGATACCAGAAAATAAATAATTACTTATATGCGTTTTTTAAAACCCAGTCAGACCATGAAGCAATTTTTGATTTATTTTAATAATGTTCTCGGAACGCTGATTTTTTAAATTTTGGTTGGAATCTGTTTTACCATAAGGTTTTTTGTTTCTTAGTAAGAAAATAACTAATAAGGATGACGAATAACTGTTCCTGAAAGGGTTCGTAATGAGAAATGGTTCCGCTCTCAAGAAGACTAGCAACGGTCTCATAGTTTTAAATAATATCTGGTTAATTATTGGACTATTTGGTCCATAATTTTGGAAACAGTGTTCGTAAAGACCAACTCTTGACCACGATAATATCAGAGGATCATTCATTTCATTAGTAATGAATTTCCATTCATCGTAAAAACTGGACAGATGTCCAGCGGAGCTTAGTGGGTCTAGCGACCGACGCGACGCAGTGCGGCCAGCGGCGGCTGCAAGCGCGGGGCGGCTGCCAGTGCCAGCGCGGGCTTCTGGTTTAAAGACTTGGCTAGCTTGTCTCTGTAATCTCATAATTTATTTATTTATTTTATTTAGATACAACATCAATACAAGTGTCCTTTTTTTGCCCTATGTCGATGCTAATTTAGGTTACATTGTAATTAATCTACAGCTACTATAGGAAATATACAATTAAATATTATATAAATGGATAATAATGGATTCTATAAGTTGAGAATCACATTAGACAGCCACTTGATCCTTGTGTTCTATTGTAAACAATCTAATAATAATTTCACTTAAGCAAGTAATACGCCTCATCCTTTTGAAAAGCGAATCCGATAAAGCTCCATTTATCCCAGGGTATACCTAGCTACGGCGCGTGCAGTTTCTTGGAACTCAATGTATGTATGTCCAGTAGTTTTCATTATTTTTACACTAGCAATTTGTGTCCAGCGCACAGCTTGATTAACATAGGTTCTTTTTATTCTTTTTTGGTGTTTCAATAATAGATTTAAAATATTTTAGTCTTTTCTGCAATGTGGGCACCTGCTCACTGTAATAGGTATACCATAATAATCATATACTTAGTATATAATTATAAAAGCACAAAAGAAAGCATCCCAAACAGATGGCCATGATATTGTGCAACGCATAAACCTTATCAGGTTTAAGTGGAATGTAAGTATACCTACTTACATTTAAGTACATATTTTTCAACGAAGAGAAAATCCCTATTAGATGGCCACGACATTTTTTCCAAAATTTTATGTTAACCTTTGAGGTTTCGTAGTGTTATGGGTAATTTCCCATAGGTACAAATCATTCATATAAAGTGACTTACGTAATTTTGTTTAAAAAACGATGGTAACATTCCGTTCAAATGTACACAGTCTTAATAATGTGAGGAAAACATCACGCTTCCAAAGCATTTTCGTACCAGGTAGATGTACGTATATGTGCCACAATCTAATTTTGTCATAAAAACGAAGGTAACATTCCTTTCAAATGTACACAGTCGTCATAATGTGAAGGAAACGTCCCCGAGAGATGAACACATCACGGTCCTTAAGCATTTTGGTACTAGGTAGGTGTATGAACCATAATCTAATTTTGTCATAAAAACGAAGGTAACATTTCTTTCAAATGTACACAGTCGTTACAATGTGAAGGAAACATCCCCTTGAGATGAACACATCACGGTTCCTGAGCATTCTGGTACTAGGTAGGTGTATGTACCTACTATAATCTGAAGACCACATCACGGTTCCTAAGCATTTTTGCATTAGGTTGCCTGGAAGAGATCACTTCTAAGCGATAAAGCCACCCATTGTACTTGTACTATGTAATATCTCTCTGTATGTAATCTTGTTTTTCTGGTGTAGGGGAAGGTCGGGTAAAGTGGTCACCCTAAGCTTTGTATGACTGCCGCTTAAATATATATCAAAATATTTTATCTTATATTATCAATGTATTCTCTCAAGTTAATGTAGTTTTGATATCACATTGTTATTTTCACATATAACAAAGTATTTATTACCATTTATAAGTTTTAATCAAAATGGGAAATTGACCATTTTACCTACCCAGGGTAGGTAAAGTGGCCTACATAAACCTACGAAGCGGGTAAAGTGACATAGTCTCAATTAAATACACTTTTTGTTATATTTATTCGAGTTTGATTAGAAATAATGCAATAGACGACAAAAAGACAAATGAACTCAACTTTTCTTAATTATTAACTTTGGTGTCAACTTATCATAAACAAAAATATCTTAGGAACAAAATTCACAAAGAAAGTCGTTGTCTAAATCATCACAGCCCGAGCATGCTTCATGGGCCCATCTTTTGCAGACAGAACACTGTATCCAGCCATCATCATGTTTTGACTTAGACCAAGTTTCGCTGCAGTAAAAACATTCGGGGTCGTCATCCATTCAGATTTGGTGCGTTTCTTAATTTTAGGCTTCTTAGTGACTTTTTTGAAACTATTGTTTCAAAAAAAGCCAAGCGCAAGTTTAGAAACTAAACTTCTAAGCTGTTGAAAATAAAAAAATATTGGCGTCTTGTCGTCCAACTTTCACTCCGGAGCAAGAACAAGAATTGGTGGATCACATTTTAGAAATGGAAAAGCGATTTTACGGATTAACTTTACAAGATGTACGGAGACTGGCCTATCAGTTGGCTGAACGCAATAATATAGAACACAAGTTTAATAAAGAAACTGAAATGGCTGGAAAAGCATGGACTTCTGCTTTTAGAAAACGTCATCCGGAACTGACATTAAGAAGCCCAGAAGCAACCTCACTTGCTCGAGCACAGGGCTTTAATAAAATAAGTGTTACAATTTTTTTTGACCTTCTAGAAGAGTTAAGGTCTAAAACAAGCTACCCAGCTTGTTTTAGACCTTACGTTTTCTAAAAGCAGAAGTCCATGCTTTTCCAGCCATTTCAGTTTCATCGACATTGAAAATGCGACATCATCGCATTTTCAATGTCGATGAGTCTGGCTTTACGACAGTGCAGAGTAAGACCTCTAAAATATTGGCGCAAAAGGGAAAGAAGCAGCTTCGCTGCTGCGTCTTCCGTTTGTATGTACTTGGCATATCTAAAACAAAACTAAACATTAAAATTTATTGTAAAAATTACAACTAAGACGGGTAAAGTGGTCTACTAGGTCACTTTACCTAACTACTGAGTAGGCCACTTTACGGCCAAGCGACGAAAATAAAATTGCACAAAGGTCAAATGAGGTTATATTGTAAACGTTTGCCGTACAAATATTACATTATTTATAACTTTTATTGTATATAGTAACTTATCACAATGTTTAATCCACTTAGATCATAGACCACACAAATCACTTTTTTTGCAATAAAAACTTTCCGCGTGAACCAATCGTGTCCGTGTTTACGGGAGCACTAATGGCGTCGGGCAATGAATTATTTACACATGCCGTTGATAGATGGCGGTAGTTGGTTCGTCATAAAACCGACGGTGGCCACTTTACCCGCCTGGGCCACTTTACCGATCATTCCCCTACCATAAATAATTTTTGTATTGTATTGTTTTATTAGATAGGTGTATGTACGTACCATGATCTAATTTTGTCATAAAAGAATAACGAAAGTTACATTCCTTTCAAATGTACTCAGTTACATATATGAATGAAACATCTCCAAGAGATGAACACATATTGTTGTGAAATGTAGAAAAGAGGTTCTAATGAAGTGTACTTAGGTGCCATCTTACCTTCATGTTCCGATGGCAGAGAGGTGAATTAATCACCGGTGAGCTGCTACTTTATGAACAAATACTGTGACGTCTTTTTTCTAGTATTTCCTCCTATTTTTTCATTTTCCGGTGTAAAATAGGCACTGTTCTCATCGTTCTCATCACTGCGACGACGTTTTAGCCTTGCTACGCACTTATTTTGAAGTTTTTACGAATAAACGTGTCGATCGGCGACGCACTAAAACGTGAATGACAATCAATGCAAGCAGCCGGACGGAGGAGTACCCGCACATAAAAATTATTGCAGATATTCTGCTTTCAACTTTAGTGGTAGATTGGCGATACCTAACACGTATACTACATATGTTTTTTTAAATATAGAAGGACGAATGAACGAAATACAATTTAGATTCAAATGGAATAACAGTTTTAATACGACGCCAACGTCTTGGTAGAGGGTGTAGGTGAGTAATGTGAGTATAAATTCCTTGGTAGAAGGCGTAGTGTGGGGACTAGTTGAATGAAATTGATTGAGTGAATGATGGAATGAATAAAATG
The DNA here is from genome assembly GCA_947859395.1 of Eupithecia insigniata. Lineage (NCBI taxonomy): Eukaryota > Metazoa > Arthropoda > Insecta > Lepidoptera > Geometridae > Eupithecia > Eupithecia insigniata. The sequence continues at coordinate 15,346,533 of OX402006.1, forward strand.
CCACGTGTTTTTTTGTACCCAGTTTTAACCGATTTAAAAAAGGAGGTTCTATATTGGACTCGTAATGTATGTATACAACATCATTTCAAATTAGTTAACGAAGCATGGGGAAAGGATCTCTATCGGGAATACTTTACTTGGAGCATTCAGAACGGGAGTAGGCGAGCGTACGCAGTCCGAGGTACATACATGAACAGTCATTTGTGTCTGTTTATAAAAACTAGTTTGCTGCGATTGTCTCTGTCATTCTGCCTTCAACATGTCGATTAATGGAGCTCCCTTAAATTTTTGGTGGTGCTGTGTCGTTTGTTTATTGCTATTTGCTTTGTACTTTTTGAAGGCAGAAACATACGTGCTTTTTTGTACAGCTGGTGTAGTATGTAAGCCGGATGCGGAGACTTCGGTGCATAGCTAGTTCTTTATAAATAGACTGGTTTGAAATATCAATACAGTACAAGTAGATAATGATTGAATATTATATTAAATTTATAATACAAAGATGCTTATAATGACACATTTATCATTTGTTACTTCAAATTAATATTAAAATAAGTTATCTGTTTTATAGATTTCCAACCCTCTTTTGCGAAAACAATGGGTTACGTTTTGCCAGAGTAGCGATGGTTGGGTTGGTTGGACAAGTACTATTTACTCAGATCATTTTGACCCTTTGAGTTTCAAATTATGAACCAAATATAAAAAAAAATATTGAATGAAAATGCCAAGCCAACTATATTAATTGAAGTAGGCATTTGGTGCTAGTTCTGTAGTAGTCGGTAGTAGTCAATCACAATATGGAATTAGGAAGATTGGTTATGCAAAAGTATACAGATACTAGAATCTCATCATATTGATTAGGTTCATAATAATAGTCTTTAATTTGTTTGCCCTGTATAAGTTACAACTAATCGTTTCCATTAAAGTTCCTTTTTTGTAAACGGGCCTCCCGCGACACAGGCTTGCCTCGTGCGGGGACCGCCAGTAACGTGTATCTTAATCATCATCATCATCAGCCCATACACGTCCACTGCTGGACATAGGCCTCCCCCGTACGACGCCACAAATAGCGGTCCTGAGACCGCCTCCATCCATCGACTCCCTGCGACCGCTACGATGTCGTCGGTCCATCGAGTGGATGGTCTCCCATGTAGGGGGGGATTTGCCATAATCAACACGCTTGGCAGACGGATTGGTGATCGCAGTGTTGGTGTTTAAAAATACTCAGAAGGAAGCTGCTGCCCTTCCTCTGGTAGGTTTCCTTAGTCGGCTCGGTATCTTAATAAGTAAGTGAAATTGCAAATAAATATATTTGTATTTGTATCTCATTTCTTATGAAAAAAACAGAACCAAATAAATGTGTACGTCACATTTACAATAAATTAGTCCATTTTAAAAACCAATAGTGTAAATATTATGTAATATACATTTATATTCAGGGTTGGAAAAAAAACAGTTTTTTTTAAATTTTATAAAACAAACAGTTCAAATTGTTTTAAACAAGTGTTTGTTTTGTTTTTTTTGTTTTTTTTTTGTCCTTTTTAGGATAAGGTTTTATTTTAAATTAATTCGACCTATAATGTTTCATTTCCAGACTAGATCTTTTGACTTTTCAAATTTTCTATAGTAAAATAAATATTGACAAAAAACGATCAATGGATAAACATTTATTTTATGTTGCGTATCTCTAATCACTACTAAACGATTTACATTCACCCTGAATGTTTCCTAGCAGGACTATACCGGCGGGGAAATACCTATAAACTATAAATTCTATTCTATGAATAGGGGCACCCCCAATATTTATTAATTAGTGATGGGCCGAATGTGGTTTGAACCGAATACGAATTTCGGCCGAACATTCGGTAAAAATAAAAAATGCCGAAGTTCGGTTTTTATTCTGCACTTATATGGTAACAACTAACAAACAACAATAAAATATACCTATAAGTAATTAATATATTGAATTTTCAAAAAGTTTATTTGATTCAAATCATAAGACTTCCTAATTTAATAAGAACTTATTGAATTTGATTTTTTAATTCTAAAACTTAAGATTGAAATGTCGAAAAAGGAAACTGATAAAGACAGTTAGTTACTTGATTAATAAATAAATTACCATGATTTTAAATTATGTAAAAGGCTTATTTATTTAATCAGGTATGAGTGAGTATGACAGATTTGATTTTTTTTATGTTTTATTAATCTTAAAATCAAAATTGTGCAACTATTTCACTCTTTTCTTATACCGAATGTTCGGCATTTCAACCGAATTTCGGAAGAATGCCGAAGTTAGGCCCATCCCTAATATTAATATTTAAATGAGGGGAATAAAATAACCACTATTCCATTCGACAGCCATCCATTAGGGACTTTCCTAACGGGACTTTACCGGCGGGGAATTACTTAATATGAATTCTATAAATACGAGTGCCTTTCTTTCTCACATTTCATTTCATTATTAATTCTGCGACTGATAACACCTCATAAAAATGTCAACTCCAGGACGCAAAAAGCATGCAATTTGGGAACAATTCACATCGATCCCCCAAGAAAATACCACACTGAAGACCAATAGGGTGCGTTGCAGAAAATGTAAGAAAGAACTAGTTGGACTTGTGAAAAGAATGGAGGCACACTTCCAGCAATGTAGCACCACCACCGGTTCTAACACTGACGCAAATCTTGACGCGGACAGGGACGTGGAGGAGGAGTTGTTGAGTGATGCTGGTTCTTCCCGATCTTCAGATAATTCTTCTGCTACACCCACATCTGCTGTTACTACTCTTCAATCTAAAAATGCCAGTACCAGCAGCAGCGCGAGCGTGAACATTTCAATGAAAAGATTTATTATTGCTACAAGTCAAGAAGATAAGAAGAAAATTGATTTACAATTATCTCGTTATATGTTTGCTACTAACACGCCTTTTAACCACGTAGAACACCCAGAGTTACTGAAATTAATGGAAATTTTACGCCCAGGATATAAACCTCCAAACCGCAAACAAATTGCTAGCAAGCTACTCGACGAAGTCTACAACTCGACTCAAGAAGCCGTAAAAAATGAATTGAAAAACAAAGTTGTTAATCTGGCAATTGATGGGTGGAGTAATGTCAGGCAGGACTCGATAGTTTGTGTCTGTGTTACCGATGTGTTGACAGACTCATCTCATTTAATTGATACAATAGACACAGGAGCCGAAAGCCATACAGCTGACTACTTGGTTAAAGTTACTACTGCGGCAATAAAACAATGTGAAACTTACAAATGTACGGTGCGAAGTGTAGTGACAGACAACGCAGCAAATATGAGCCGTATGAGACGAGATTTAGCCCAACAGGAAGAACTAGCTTCTCACGAGGATATACTTACATACGGCTGTTCATCACACATATTAAACCTTCTAGCAAAGGATTTGAATGTAGAAGATATTACTGATAAAGTTAAGTCGATAATGCGGTACTTCAAATACACTCACTTTGCATCTGCCAAATATAAAGAAGCTGGTGGAAAAGCAATTGTTATACCACAACAGGTACGGTGGAACACAATGGCTGACTGCTTAAAAGTGTTATTAGAAAATTGGCATATAATGTCAGATATATGCTTAAATCATTCAACTTAAACATTCAACTATAGATCTGTCAATTTCATTGAAAGTAAATGACATGGCGCTGAAGCAACAAGTCCAGGCTCTCTACAAAAAACTGGAAAACATCGCAGTTACACTTGACATCTCCCAAAAGACATCCTGCTGTATTGGCGAAGTGACTGAAGCATGGATAGAGCTTAAAAATATGTTTGAGGGAGAGAATGTACGACTGCGTGAGACCGAGTATTCATTGGATGATTTAAGGAAGTTCAAAGCTCGTTATGAAATGGCAATGTCTCCAGCTCATTTTGCAGCAAACTTACTACATCCTAAGTACAGGGGTGAAAAACTCACGAGTGAAGATATTTCTGAGGCTTTATTATTTATAGAAGCTTATCACAAAGAGGCGATGCCCTATGTTGTTAAATACAGGGCAATGACAGATCCCTTTCATAACTTTCTATTTGAAGATCATGTAGTAAATCAGGTCGGACCTCTCTAATGGTGGCAGTCATTAAAAAAACAAATTAATGGTCAAACAATGAACTTAGTGGCTCAGCTTCACACTGCTGTAGCTTCAAGTGCTGGAATTGAAAGACTGTTTTCAACATTTGGATTTATTCATTCTGACGTACGAAATAAACTGGGTACAGAGAAAGCTGCAAAACTTGTTACAGTTTTTAAATACCTTAATAAGGAAAAGAAAAAATAATTGTTATCTTGATCTTGTCATATTGTCTTACTCTCCTGACTGACAAACAATTTTGATTTTATAATGTTTATTAAATATAGGTAATTTTGTTTGTTATAATTTTGTTTTTGATTGATTTTAAATTGAAATTTTTAATATTCTATACTATCTAATGCATGTTTCAAAAATACGTGTTATCTTATCCCATTACCCATATAAATCCTGGTACTTGGTAGGTACTTAGATCTTTGTTTGACTGAATAAATAACTTATCAAAAAAATATTACTTTCATTTTATATCATTCATTCGCAATGAAAAGTAGTTTTAAAGCTTGTTTTTTTCTCATCGTTTTATACAATGTTTAAAACTTGTTTTAATCTGTGTTTTTAAACGTGTGATAAAAAACACGGTTTAAAATCAAACTGTTTTAAACATTGTTTTAAACATATGTTTTAAAACCATTTGTTTTAATCATGCCAACCCTGTTTATATTAAACACCACAAAATCATACTTTTTTTTATTCCTAGCCTTACATATCCGCTTGGGGCAGTACATTTGCTAACAGCCGCTATTCTTCTCCTGCTCTTTATTTTTCTCACCCCACCACACCAATTAAGAAACGAAATATTTATCAAAAAAGTGTCTTCATGAAAGATTCATCGAAATCAGTTCGGCGTAACATTTCAGTCTTAGGATTGCGATATAATTAAATAACTATTATTTTTCCTTCTGCTGCTGTAGCGTTGCGACCGGACTATAAACAAAGTAAAACTACCAGCTAATCTGTGGTACACAGACTTAGACGTTCGACCCGACCTTAAATTTGCCGGCGGCGGCGCGCCGACCTCCACGGTCAGCGTGGCGGCGCCGCCGCGCCGGCGTGGTTTGATTTTTTGTCTCTTATGTAGGTATTTAAAATTAAATAGTAGTTAGCCCCTATCCGTAACGTCGTGACTGTTTTAGTTTGAATTAGACCTGTGTCGATCGTGATCGATCGTATCACAAAGACTCGATCGCGACCCGTGAGTGATCGATCGAATCCCTAGTTTTAAAAGGATTCGATCGTTCAGTCGATCATTCTGGCGTTGATGCTTGTAAAAAAAAAGTGAACTTTATAATGTGAAAGTTAAGGTAGTTTTTTCCCCGACAAATACGAATGATCGACCTATAGATTGAATGAATGACAGACTGCATGACAGTCAAAAAACTGAACCTTATGTTGAGACTATTATGGTAGTTTTTCTCGGAAAAAAAACCGTGCCCCGTGACTTTCAAAACAATCGGGTCTTTCGTTCGATTGATTGAATATTGAATCATGCTTAATTTGCTTGTAAAAGAAATATGAACCTTATGACGTAACGGTAAGGTAGTTGTTTCCCGACAAATACGATCGAGTCTTTGAGTGAGTCAATCAATTCATTCATGCAATGCAAAACAAAGTGAACCTTAGAATAATAATTAGAATAAACAGAATAATCAATTTATTGGTAAATAGTTTTTACAGGTCGGTCAATTTACAAATTATAACATAATAATAAAATTATATTACCTATCCTTAAATTACATAAAATGAAAATAATTAGAATGAATAATATTGTCATCTTGTACAAAATAATTAATAATTAAAATATCATTATATTTTCGGCACAAATTCTTCAACATTATAGAATGCCTTCTCGACCAGCCACGATTTACGTCTCCGCTTAAAGGAGGAGAGGCTAGGCGCGGCGACTATCTGTTCCGGTAAGTTGTTGTAAAACGCGGGTCCTAGCACGTGCGTGAGTCCGTCCGACTTAGCCAGTCTGTGGGCCTTATGGCGTGACTGGTAAGATAGTTTTTCCCGACAAATACGAACGATCGATCGATCGAACGATAGACTGCACGCACCGGCGCAGCATGGCAGTGGCAAGTAATGGGTCTTCGCGACCCGCGACCCGCGAAACGATCGAGTCTTTTTGATTCGATCTTTCTGCAAGTTCGATCGTGATCGAACAGGTCTTGAAAAATGATCGATCGACACAGGTCTAGTTTGAATCGTCTGTTTCGAGTTTTTTTTAATATCTTTATTCATTAAAGAGGGTTTGATCAGAGTGATCATGTCACCCTCATAGTTTACAATAAATTTACTGTTCCGTAGCTACATATTATAACGGTTTGAAATTGTCATTGCAAGACGTGAGGTGCAATAATAATAAAAAAAAACAATAAACCATTTAAAAATGGGATTCTTATTGTTTTTTACTTTCTCCTGCATGAAAGGTCAAAGGGGTTCGCTAAGTTTGTTGTAGAAAGCGATGTAGGAATACATATTTCAAAACAAAAAAAAATTACAGCTCGATCTAGGCTACAAGAGCTTTCATTTGATAGGTCGGTATTTAGTGTAAGGTACACAGTAATTAATAACAGCGAAAGGAGCGGGCGTTTTTTCGAGACTATCCACTGGCGCGCCGCCGCTGCCCCATGTGTAGTCGATCAGTCAGCGCGCCGACCAGCGACCAGACTGTATAGATAATCAGTTTTATCAAAACTCTCTAAGAAACATAGCAGTGGTGCGCTGAAGATTTCTACTTCTTCTAGCAACCGCAATCACAGAAAACCTTGAAGGAGACTACATTCTTAAGTACTGGAGGCATAAATGATATGTTTATTGGAGAGTTTTGAACAGATTCTCCGGTCTGGTTGCTGGTCGTCGCACCGACGCGACTGATAGAGACGGCGGCGGCGGCGTCAGAAAACAGCGGCGCGTGCCGGCGCGGCGCGCACGTCTACATACTTCAAAGACAATGCCACAGTTTTTGGTGTCAGGGCATATCTAACGATTTACATCTTTGGGTGGTTCACGAACCAAGACTATCTTGTAAAGTAGGTACGCGCAAATCTTTATGAGTTCAGTGAAGTTGGCTTCAACGGCTGCGCACTGAACCGTAAATAAGGCGTTGAGGGGAAAAAGCAGGGTGAGAGGGGATCTGATTGTCAAACTAGGGTTGCCAGCAAGAATTTTTGCGTATTTTTATTGTGCCTAGCACATTTTGTTATGCATTACTTTATTTTTTAATTCAATATTTATAGAATATGTAAAAACATCTTATATTCAATGACAGCTTATTTAAAACCTACAATGTTAGAAGAAATTAAACTTTTTATCTAACGTAATTAACCTAAGTTTGAAAATGAAATAATGAGGATCAGTAAAGTTAAAGCAAATTAATTAGAACTATTATCCACGTTATTCTTTTCACCTTGTTCATCACCTGTGTTGTTGTCTATATAAGTAGGTACAATTTTATAGAGTACCTAACTAGTTTTTTAGGAGTGCGCAAGCTGCTCGCGGCGGTTGTGTTTAATGCTTATTTTTTTAATTAGTTCCACTTTTCGTAACCTACGTTTTAGATTTTGTCAAAATCAATAACCAAGAGTGAACACTGCGATAAAAAAATGTCAGCCATCTTGGATTTAGAAATGGACATATTTTTCGTAATCTACGAGTTTGACTTAATCGAAAACGATACCCATATCAGTTTTTTGGTGGGAGAGGGGGTTCAAGGGGACTGGGGGCGTTAGGGGGTCACAGCACGGCTCGCTTCGCTCACCGTGCTGTTCCCTGAAGTCGCATTACGGCTCGCTTCGCTCGCCGCAATGCTCCCCTGGGTTCAGGAAAAGGGTTTTTGGAAGGGCGTTCGGGGGTCACAGCACGGCTCGCTTCGCTCGCCGCAATGCTCCTCTGGGTTTAAAAAAAGGGGTACGGGGGGGGGGGGCGTTAGTGGGCCACAGGACGACTCGCTTCGCTCGCCACAATGCTTCCCTGAATTCAGGAAAAAGGGTTCTGGGGATCCACTGGTCCCTGGAGTCCCTGGAGTCGCATTGTGGCGAGCGAAGCGAGCCGCTCCCCTGGGTTCAGGTAGAGGGGGTTCTTGGGGGGCGTAGGGAAGGGTCACAGCACGTAGTTGCATTGCGAATCGCTTCGTTCACCGCAATACTCTGTTTATTGGGGGAAAGCGGGGGTCATTTTTATTGCATTCAGAATAAAAAAAATAAAAAAAAATAAAAAAAAAAATATTTCTCAGAATCACTTGACATCCTCTATACACCACTACAAAAAATGTTAATCAATATGGCTTTGCTCGGGAGCCCCATTAAAGGGGGGGAAGAAGTGGGGGTCAGCACGGCTCGCTTCGTTCGCCACCGTGCTGTTCCCCGTCGTGCCCCGAATATAATAAACCCGAAAACAGGTCGTTATTTTTTTAAAAAAAGGGGGATCTAGAGGGGGAGATGGGGAAATATTTTTTTGCATTCAAAATTATTTTTTATCCCCTACATGACCCAAAAAAGAAAATTCTTAAAAGTTTCTCCGCTTGGGAGATACTAAAAGGGGGAGAGATTTTTTGGGGGGAAGGGGGGTAATATTATTATGTAGGTACGTACATCGAAATGATCTTCACAGCAATGTCTTGTAGTCTGGATAGAAAATGGAGTTTTATCATCTCATTTTACAACGAATTTAAATTTTTTGCGTAGTTTTGGGTCCCTCGGTACGCAAAAAAATAGTTTTCCTGGCGTTTTAATAGAAGTGTTTGTACATTTTGGCACTATACTATACAAAACTTATACATAGTAATAAAGGTAATTCATACACAAATTGGACACTAAATTTGTTTTAAAACCATAATTAATATACAATAATTAAAGAACAATAATTATAGATGCAGAACGAGCGCAAAGATCTCTGATCAAAGTGATGTATTTTAGACCATACCGATACCCAACTCAACTATTATACTCAAACTCAGGATTGCTAACTATAAGAAAATTATATATAATACAAACAGTCTTAAAAATACACAAAAGTTTAAAATACGACCCTAATAAATTAAAACCACGAAGGAAAGATAAAATCGTAACAAAAAAATCAGTAAAATCTAACTTTGCTGCACGCCAATTCCCATCTCAAGCGGCTCACCTCTACAATATAATTAATAAAAAACAGAATATATATGCCTTAAGTAACTATGAATTTTAAAAAAATTATTTGTGTGGTTATTACACTAAAGCTATGATGAAACAGAAGCACTGTTCAACAAATTAAATTGAATCATGTAGTTACTACCTGCTCCATTATATTTACATATAACAAACATGTTACTCTAAAATAGTAAGTTTATATTCTTAAAGCAAACATAATCATTTTCTTCTCAACTGACACCCATGGCTGTCCTTGTATCACCCACTCTCTTATGAGAATGGAGTTTTACGGAGGACTCGACTCGTTCCACACCACAATATTACATTTACCTACTTAATACATTTGGGTCTCCTGCTGCCCAGACTCTTATGAGACTGGAGCCTCGGGAGGCCTAAGCACATTTATAATACTGCACATACCATACACTAAAACATCCACACACACACCCCCAAACACCCACAACTACACCCCCGTCCACAAACACACACACACTCACACATACACAAGTTCTGAATAGTTGGTGCACTTAAATCTTAAACTTTATTGTAAATTATATGTAAGTATATTCTGATGTAAACTCTTAGCTTAGTTTTAAAATATAATACTACCTTTAATAATACTACATATAAAACTAAATTACTTAACTTAATCTACTTTCATATTTCAATTGTCATGGAAGAGCGAGATTCCCTAACACAGGTATTTATTTTACTTAAAAGGGAATCTCAAACACTGTTATATTACTGTACATTAAGTTAAAGAAATAAATATTTTTGTATTTGTATAATTAATGAAGAAAAACATTGCGCGCCTTATCAGAGCCAAGGGCTAACTGGCGGCGACGGACTAAGTGACGTCACAGCTATCGCGGCGGGCCACTCGGTGAACTTCGCTAGTAATTTGGTCATAACTTCGTTAATTTTTGTCGTAGAACAAAAATTTGTGCACTGTTTGTTAAGGATTTCTTAGCTCTATAAATTTGCATTCTCAACTAGAAACGTTACGGATCCTCATTACTAGTTGCCATACTGCCGAATGAGTGCATTTGAGTACAATGACGTAGCAAAGTCTTCGACGGTTGTTCGGTGTTCGTTTCGTTGCCTTGATAGTTTATTCTTGCGATTTTGTGGAGTATTCCCTGATATTAGCTGTTTCTCTTAAAAGTTAAATATGCCTCGCGGGCGGAATAACGTACTGTACTGTGTCATCAAACATGGAAAATGGTGTTCGATGTCATGTTTTATGAGAAAAGAAGCTGATGAATTCAACCTCAAAATGGTACTTCAGTGGACTGCAGCTGCAACAGGTGTGTGTATAGTACCATAAAAAGGATTTCTAGCCGAAGCCCGGGTGGGTCGCTTGTTGGTAAATATCACTTTTCTATTTGATTGTACTTGCGCAGTATTGCTTCCGTGTCTATGTTCACAGAGCTCATTAAGTTTTGCAATCACGAGTACGTGCAAATCTTTATGAGCTCTGTGAAGTTGGTTTCAACGGCTGCGCATTGAACCGTAAATAAGGCGTTGAGGGGAAATAACGGGGTGAGAGGGGATATGTCTGTCAAACCAGGGTTGCCAGCAAGAATTCTGGCATATTTTTATTTTGTCTAGCACATTTTGTTCTGCAATGTTTATAGTATAAAATTTGACTTGTCTAAGTGCTTATTTTGTAAGCCTAAAGAAATAAAGTTATTTATTCTGATTCTGATTCAATTTTTTTCCAATTCAATATTTAAAGAATATATAAAAAACATCTTACACTCAATGAGGGATTATTTTAAACCCAAAAGTTAGAATAAATTAATTTTTTTATCTAACGCAGTTAACCCAAGTTTGAAAATAAAATACTTTCTATGTAGCAAATTTATTTATAATCTAGTGGGCAATACTGTCGAATGAATGCTTTTGAGTACAATGCCGCAGCAAAGTCTTTGACGCTTGTCCAGTGTTCGTTTCGTTAATTTGTTTGTTCTTGCGATTTTGTGTTGTATTCCCTGTTAATAGCTGTTTCTCATTAACGCTAAATATGACTCGCATGCGGTTTAACGTACCTACTGCGTCGTCAAACATAAAAATTGGTGTACGATGTCATAAGTTTCATGACAAAAGAAGACGATGAAGGTCTTAATTTAGCATCACAATGGTACCTACTTCAGCGGACTGCAGCTGCAAAAGGTGTGTCTATTATCACCATAAAAAGGATTTCTGGCCGAAGCCCGGGTGGGTCGCTAGTTGATAAATATCACTTTTCTATTTGATTATAATTGCGCAGTAGTAACGCAGAATGTACCTACGTTGTATTTAGTGTAGATACCTATATGAATTCGATTGATATTAATTTTGGACTATCCTAATTTGTAAATTTTGAGATTATTTTCAATGATATTCTATATAAACTGAGGTAGATACGTTTTACCGAGGTCTGCGTGGCAAGGCCCTGCGTCCGGCCGCGAAGCGAACATGCGTTGCGGGCTTTTGGAGTGCGTAAAAAATAACAAAATGCCATGTTGTGGGTTCAGAAAGTGTAGTACTGATACTGGGACGGCTGTAAAAAGCAGGTAGGATGTTTCTTTTCATTTTTTTCATTTATAAGTAGTGTTAATTCTATATAAAATTAAAAATCATAAATTTTTATTATTCAAAAATCACTCCCGCGCTCTTGCCGCTCTGCCACCTACACGAACGAGACAAGTTAGTGCGTTGCATTTGTGAGTCACAGAGAGAAGGAGATTACGGGCGCGCGATGTTGACAGTTCGAACGACGCAGAGGAGATTGGGTTGATACGACACATCGCCCTTCCTCGCTTGCTACAATATTATTTTTCTATAGTAAGTAAATATAAGATTTTTTAACATTTGACTATCAACATTAACTTCATTTTATTTTAGATTTCCTAAAGATGAACTTAATAATGAAAAAGGGTACAAGTAGCATATGAGTAGACAAGAACATAAGTAAAGCCGAAACTTCCGCCCCGGACCAGTTCAAGGTCGCGGCTTGACGTTAAAACCCGGCTACACGCTCAAACATTTGTGCAACCATGCATACACAAACACAGTATGCGCAAGTAAGATGGAGCGTGTGGGTTTATCTTGCTTGCGGAAACTGGTTTGTGCAATCAAACATGCACAAATGTTGGAACGTGTAGCCGGGCTATTAAAACAGAATACGCAGTCTATCCCAGTCGGGCTAAGTATTTTGTTTGTGACCTTGAGCCGGTCCGGGGCGTAAGTCGCTCTACCTATGTTCTTGTGTGTGAGTAGACAAGAACATAGGTAGACGAGAAGATGAATGGATCCCAACGACATACTCAACAATTTCTTCTCTACACTTTGTGGAAAGTGAAAAGTACGTTACGAATTTTTTTTGTCGAAAACTTTTAAATACATGTTTATTTTGTTCATGCCGCATGCTACGAGTAGGTCCCTTTTTTACCCCAGTGCACTCTAGCTGCTAGCGTCTATGCGATGTCATAGGCTGTCATTGGCCGTCAGACAGCTAACCGCTCATGTAACTGTGAACATATATTTATCTCTTTCTGACAACGGATACATCTCTGTGATCGTTTATCCTGCTAAGTGATAGAAACCAGCTTGGCCAGATGTCGCTCCATTCCGCACTGACAGTAGTATGTAAGAAATTCAATGTTCTGTTTAGCTTTATGGAAATTTTTGACATGTAACTAAATCGTATTAAATTTAGATTTAGAAAACATGTATTAGACACTTAAGTGATATTATAATGTGCTAGTGGTTTCTTTTTCACTTCTTCCACTAGTGGACAAAAAATTGAAGTGAAGAGAATATCAATAACACCTTATTTCTTATTTGATAATAATAACTATATTTATAGTATACAATTTGACTTGTCTAAGTGCTTATTTTGTAAGCCTAAAGAAATAAAGTTATTGATTCTGATTCTGAAAATAAAGTTCCATAGGTCCTATGTTGGGAGCTATGGTAAAATTTTGCCACGTTTTTATTTCTTTATAATGAGTATAACGTCTCTATTTGTAAAAACTCATTGGTTATTTTCGACTTTTTTAGATCTGTTTTAATGGTTTTTAAATATGAAGGATATTTTAGAAAGTTTAGATTTTCGAAATTTCTAGATCGTTCTGGACCATTCTAGAACGTTTGAAAGCATTCTCGACAATGACAGACCATCCTAGAGCATTTTAACATTTTGAGATTATTTTTAACTTTACAGATCGTTCTGGAACATTCTGGAACGTTTAAAAGGTTTCAGGAATACGACAGATTATCCGACATCATTTTTAAATATTGAGATTATTTTTGACTTGTCTCTGTTGTTTAGATAGTTTTTAAACATTTAAGAACATTCTAGAACGTTTAAGAGCTTTCAGGACGACGATAAACGATCCTACATCCTTTTAAAAATATTAATGATTTTAGAAATTTTTAGATAGTCTTGAATATTAAAGAACGTTTGAAACTATTCTGGATTATTACAGACCATCCTACATCATTTTAAAATTCTAAGATTATTTCCGACTATTCTTGAACATTCTCGAACGTTTACGAGCTTCATCCTACATCATTTTCACAATTATATAGGTAAATTATTTTCGAAATTTCTAGATCGTTCTGGAATATTATAGAACATTCTAGAACGTCTGAAAGCATCCCAGACGATTACAGACCATCCTACATAATTTTAAGCATAGAGTAAAAACTCGCTACTATCTCAGCAGAAGGATAGTGTCATTCAACAATTTCACAATTAGTGTAGCCAAAAACCGATCTATGTGCGGTTTTGACAGCACGTAAATAGTGATGTTATTCACACAATCATATGATTGAATGTCGTTTCCCTAGAAAGTTGGGTAATTTTCTTATTTTAACTAACAGGGGTGTGTAATTCACAAATTAGAAAAAAATCTTGGAAGGTGTTTAAAAAAACAGCACGTGGTTCGTAGATAAAATCAGAAAAAAATATTATTATTTTCTGGTTAAAAACTTTTATTTCTCATTCAGAATCATTACATTCACTTACATGAGAACCAATCTTAAATTCTAAAATATTATTTAAAGGCGTAAGCTATATTACTGACATATAAAAACTTATTTCTATTTATTTTAACAATTACAAACAAAACACTTACAACCACTAACATACAACTTGTTAAGATCTTCTAGATTTTTTTACCTACAAAATTACAACAACTTATTAGATACAAGAATTTACAATTTTCGATTTTCCCTTGTTGTAAATAAAGCACTTTGTATAATTCGGACGAAAGTTCGCCCCAACACCGATCATATCCTGTGTGGATTTATTTCTGTACTAATTTCATAAACTAAATAACAAAATCGGGGTATTTTTACCCGCGTGTAAAGCAACATTTTCACGAAAATGGTTTTTAAACATTTAAGAATATTCTAGGACATTTAAGAGCTTTCAGGCAAAGTTGTAAATCGTCGATAAACGATTCTATATCATTTTAAAATGTACAGTTTATGTTCGAAATTTCTAGAACGTTCTGGAAAATTAAAGAACATTCTAGAACGTTTGAAAGCATTCTAGACGATGACAGACAATCCTATATCATTTTAATTTATGAGATTTCTTTATCTTTACATATCGCGTTGGAACATTCTAGAACATATAAGAGCTTTCAGGTAGAAGACATACTATCGAACATCATATTTAAATATTCACATTATTTTTGTTTTACATTTCTAGATAGTTTTTAAACATTTAAGAGCTTTCAAAACGACGATAAGCGATCCTACATAATTTTAAATATTAAAGATTATTTTCAAAGTTTTTAGATTGTCTGGAACATTAAAGAACTTTCTAGAACGTTTGAAAGCATTCTAGACTATTACAGACCATCCTTCGTCATTTTAAAAAGTGAAAATTATTTCCGGCTATTCTCGAACATTCTAGATCATTAAGAAAATTCTAGAAAGAGACCATAGTACGTACCTTCTTAGACCATAGTATAAGAAAACAAGGTATGCTCTTCCGAGACACGATAGTCACGTGGGTGTCTCCAGGTTACGTCATCCATGCCATCGGCCAATGAGAAGATGAATCTTTTTCCTGGTGATACCAGTAGCGTAAAATCGTAACTCCCGAGCTCCGGTATGAATATGATAAAACTATGTGTTTTTTTGGGTTGTCTTCATCTATAATTATATTGACACTTGACACGATTCTTTCTTACAATGGTAACTCTAATCTAGTTTTAGTGTAAGTACACCAGGGATGAGGTATAAGGGAAAATTCGTCCCTGGTGTACACTATGTTGGTGATCAATAAATAAAATAAATAAAAACTGACCAGCGGAACAAAATATGTAAAAATTTTGCTAGAATTCTACATGTGAAAAGCGCATAAAAGAAAAGGGTGGATGCGTAAAACTCCATCCAAGCAAATGATAAAGGACACACAAAAAGCTCGATGGTTCTGATCTGTATAATAATTGGAATTGTAATCAGCCCAAATGAAGTATTCCCTAGAACTAACGTGCAGCTTCCCTTCCTGAGTAAAGGCACGGTTCCTCCGCTTGCGAGCTACCTACGAGATAGACATGACGTGTAGGTAGGGTAGTTATCTCCTGAGCGAGCGCTTTGTCGGTGTGATGTCGGCGGCGTCGCGTGGTGCGGGCGTGGCGGAGTCGCGCGCCGTGTGTCGCGCCAGGCGCAGGCTGGCCGCGTGCATGGAGGAGCGCCGCCGCCCCGACGACGAGGCGCCGCGCCGCGCCTGCGAACCAGACCGTGCGCGGTCCTCCTCCGTCTCCGTCGACGAGCGGCTGCTCGACGAGGAGCTCAGCGGGTCCTGCAACAGGGACGGGGGTATGAGAGGTAGCGGGGCGAGAGGCGCTGGGCGAGGTGACACTCACGTGTAGAGGCTTGACGGATTGCTCGAAAAGGAACACGTATCGGAGGTCGGCGGCGAGGCGGCGGCACAGCGGCTCGCGGGCGGAGCGCGCGCGGCGCAGCGAGGCCAGCGCGAGGTCCGCCGCCGACAGCACCAGCCCCAGCGCGCAGCCCACGCACAGCACCAGGAACAGCCCGCGGAAGTTCGACATCTCCAGCCCCTGGCTCGTGTACTCCTCCGTGGCCTGCGACAGAGACATTTTTGCAACTCGGAGTTTTGTTGTAGAAGCGTATACATTGCTCTTTGAAAAATACACTCATCTTGTGTAACCTACTTTTGAGCAAAGAGAGTTTATTCTAATTTCTAGTATTTACATAATGTAGGTATGTCGCAATTTTAGAGAATCGATCGATATTTCTGAGTGTACAACAAGTTTTCATAAATATATTGACATGGTACTGTCATCATATGTATTTATTTCTTTGAATTTATCACGCAGGGATTCTCTAGGATCCATGTTATAGATAGCACGAACAGCCCTCTTCTGCAGCACAAATACGGTGTTAATATCTGCAGCGTTCTCCCACAGCAATATGCCATAAGACATAATACTATGGAAGTAGCTTGCACATTCTATTCCTTCTTTTCTCTATAGTTCAATGCTGCTTCTCCTTCGTATCTCAAACAAATTTTTCAGTTTCTTCCATCGATATATATGTACTACGCACTAGATTTCGCGATGCGGACACTCATTTTCTTCGACTAAACTGTATTGCAATCCATACACCTTACTTTAGTGTGGCTTCGACGTTCACGCAGCGTGGACGCGTATGGAGCTACCCTATTAATACGAAAATCCTATGTTAAGTGTGAATCTGGACGTAAATAACGAGAAATAAAAATTCAGTAGTCGAGTATGTAAAATTAGTTGTTGTAATAAGTGAATAAATAGGTAACAATATCGTAATATCACAACAGATAGAAATAATTCTTCATAAATATACACGCCATTATAATCATAGACTAAAAAATTTAGATGTTCCATTTCAATACCGGTTGTAGGTAAAAATATGTGATTGATGGATGGGATGCCAGATTTGACGCGGTGTTTTAAGGAAATTGAGAAATTAATTAATTAGTACACATTTACTAAAGTGGCAGTTATAGACGCTAAAGCGCACTCTTAATTCTTGAAAGTATGTATTTGTATGCAATAATTAAATTATTGTATACAATAATATTTTAGGACATACTTAGATACTAATTTATTTGACTTATTATTTTAGTTGATTTTTAACTATTGTTAACTTGTCTATGTTTAAATAAACGCATAATAATCCATTTTATTTTACTTTTCTACGTTACTTGCAATCAAAAAATTTTGAAACAGTTATTGAATTCTTACGAAGTTTTGTAGGTAAAAAAGCTGTGTCACCTCTGCACGGTGTAAAATCTATGTTTGAACAAAGTGCGTCAAGGTCAAACACGCTACTCAATTAGTGATGTACTCAAGTCGGATGGCGATTTTATCGATATCGATATAAAAAAATATATATATATTAATTTTAAATTAATTATTCGTTTAGTATTTACAGTACAGTATAAGTCACTAAATAGACATCATTAGGTCCTCTAAGCTTCATTTTCAATACTTGTAGGTTTCCCAAAGATGCAAACGTCAAAGAGAAATGGATAGATGCAACGGGTAGAGTTAATTGGATGCCAACCAAATCAAGTACAATACGCTCTGAACATTTTTTAGAAGTCGATATAATAAAATCAAAAATAAGTTGAGTTGCTATAAAAGGATGTTTTCTGAACTGGAGCCACCAACAACAAAGTTTCTGAAGATCTAAGAGAGAGGTCGTGAGAAGAATGTAGAAACCATCGAGATAATATATAGAGACGTTCTTTCAAACCAAAAACTTCCCGCAACTTGCTCGATGACCTTGACAGCGACACACAAATAAACCGATAATCATATAATGCATACAAAGAAACAATTCGTTTGATTTGTAGATTTAAGTTTAGTCAAAACTAGCCAACAACGTCATAAATTTGGAAATAAACCTTGACTTCTATAGATAAGATTTATTTTACTTTAGCAGCAGAACGTATTTAACGTCTATAGTCACATCAACATTCGATTGACGAGTTAATTCCGCTACTCGATCATAGATGGCGGTATTCTCGTGATCGCAATTATAAACTTAATTTCATTAGATATATGATTGATATTTGCGCGATAAGTCGATATTCTACTGCTACCCTACCAAGGCTGCACCACAAGTAGTACGTTGAATTACATTATCGATATCGATAGATACCCGATAATTTTCCTAAAATTGCAATAATAAGACTTGTTGGGAGTTTATTTATGTATTTGGTACATAAACAGTTGAACATTTTAAATCATCTATAAATAGACTCATAGAAAGACAGGTAAAAATAGATAAAATTGTATTTATTGCCCCTGAAATAAAATGTATTTGATAAGAAACTGGCGTTTGGAATATTTTTTAAATTTTATTTTGGATATGAAAACCTTCACCTGTTTTTCAACGATTGCCTTCATCAAACCAGTGACGTGATTGGACGCAGGAAATTCCTGGTAAAGGTTTCGTACACCGAAATCTTATTTTAGATTTTATTAAATCGACTAATAAAAAAATTCAGAGCGTATTGTGCTTGATTTGGTTGGTATCCAATTAATTTTACCCGTTGCATCTATCCATTTCTTTTTGATATTTGCATCTTTGGGAAACCTTAGAGGACCTAATAATGTCTATTTAGTGACTTATATTGTACTGTAAATACTAAACTAATAATTAATTTAAAATTAAAATATACTACTTTTTTTATATAGATATCAATAGATAAAATCACTATCCGACTTGAGTAGCTACATCACTAATTGAGTAGCGTGTTTGACCTTGACGCACTTTGTTCAAACATAGATTTTACACCGCGCAGAGGTGACACAGCTTTTTATCTACAAAACTTCGTAAGAATTCAATAACTGTTTCAAAATTTTTTGATTGCCAGTAACTTAGAAAAGTAAAATAAAATGGATTATTATGCGTTTATTTAAACATAGACAAGTTAAAAATAGTTAAAAATCAACTAAAATAAGAAGTCAAATAAATTAGTATCTAAGTATGTCCTAAGATATTATTGAATACAATAATTTAATTATTGCATACAAGTACATACTTTCAAGAATTAAGAGTGCGCTTTAGCGTCTATAACTGCCACTTTAGTAAATGTCTACTAATTAATTAATTTCTTAATTTCCTAAAAACATCGCGTCAAGTCTGTCATCCCATCCAACAATCACATATTTTACCTACAACCGGTATTGAAATGGAACATCTGAATTTTTATTCTATGATTATAATGGCGTGTATATTTATGAAGAATACTATCTGTTATGGTATTACGATATAATTACCTATTTATTTACATAATACAACAACTAATTTTACCTACTCGACTAATTTTGTTATTTCTCGTGTAATGATGTACTTAGTAGTAGGAATATTCTATTCTAATAAACAGTCTATCTCCAGTATCCGAGTGTTTCACTAGTCGTCCCAACACCCGTCCTTACATGGCGACCCTGCCAAATATGGTGTTGAAGCGCATACCTAAGCCTCGAAATAAAATTCGGTAGCGCTCCGTCATAAATAATTTTGATTAACAAAAATTCAGAAACAGTATTTTTAAAATGTAAATTAATAGTCTTATGTTAAATAAAAATCTTCACACAAATACGAAAAAATGGGGAAAACATATTCAAAGGAAGAAACAATCATTGCGCAAACAGCAGCTGGTGACGGAAAAAATTCTGCAACCGCGGAGACCAGTTACGCGAGTGTTAGCACCACCAACATTCTCCTGACGATCATCACCATCCTCCTGCTGGCTGGAGCCGGGTATGCTTTGTGTCATTTTTATAAGAAGGTGCACATCCAATGGATGGAACGGCACATGAATCGCCGTTCCCTACGGCGTAGAGATGCCTCGGCCCATTTCAAGAATGTTCGTGGACCCCGAGACGAGCCCGTTTAAGTGCTACTTCCAGAACGTGCGTAAAGTGCGGTGTAGTGTGTCCTCAACCTAATAAGGTACGTGTATTAAACAAAAAAAATAAGTGCAGTAAATTAATTATTAAATCGAGTGATAAAACTTTTGTTTTACGCGCTATTTACTACAGTAAATAGATACTACGATATTTTAATCCGAGTATGACTTTATCTCAAAACTTTCAAGAATTTTAATTTAAATGGGACATTTTATAAAACTTTTATTTAACTCTTAGTGCAGTGAATTTTACTATGAAATTAGTATAGTTATAATTGAGACAATATTATTAAGTGCTACTCGTAACCTTAAGTTTAGTTTAAATGTACCAAGACACTCAATGAACATGATATCGCTTGACGTATATGGTGCGGTATGGCATGACTACTCGTTACTTTTAAGCTAGTGCAATGCGTCGACTTTGTCCTTTCAGATTATTTTACTATGGCTGAAAATTTTATGAAGATATATGATGATTTGATAACGATTAGAAAATATTTAATAAAAAAAGGACAAGGTAGATATAAAGGCACGATTACTATAGATAAGTACGAACAAGCTGAAGTCTTATATAACAAAGCTTCACTGTTACTGTCAAAGTTATCACAGGACGAAACTGTTGAAGTGGTAACTACTCTAACTACCACCTACGATAACATAAAAATCACATTTCAGGAAATCAGTCAATTGTGTAAAATTTCTCAAGATAGTAATTCGACTGTCAAAATGGATTTTGATATTAAAACGGCATGTAGTCTAATTCCTCTTCTAGACGATAAAGAAGACACCACGAAACGATTAATTGATGCTGTAGAAATGTACGCGGAAATGATTGATGAACCGGGTAAACAATTATTAATTAAATTTGTTCTCAAAGGGCGTCTTTCCGAAACTGCAAAATTGCGTATGATAGGCGATTATGGAACAGTTACGGATCTACTGCAAGCGTTAAGAAAACATCTTCTTGTAGGAAAATCGTGTACTGCGATTCAATCAAAACTGTTCCGTACTAATCAAGGTTTTAGGTCAATCAATGAGTATGGCAGTGAAATAGAAAAACTTTTCACTGAACTGACTGTTTCGCAAGCTGAAGGTGACTCTGCGAAATATAACGTCTTAAAACCACTAAATGAAAAGATGGCTATTAAGAAATTTTCAGATGGATTGAAAGATTCCAGACTGAGCACCATCGTTGCAGCTCGTAATTGCAGCAACCTCAAGGATGCCATACAGGTGGCTAAGGATGAAGATACATCGGCAGCCTCAACGTCTAATACGAGTACCAGGTCAGACGTATTCCAGTTTTCACGCAGACCTCGAGGTAAGTTTAGGCAAAATTCTAGATCCAGGGTTCAAGGTCATCGTGGACAATTTTATAACCACTCCTACCAGCAGAACCGTGGCAATAACAATAGCTGCCGTGGCAACAGAAATAACTTTTACCCACGAGGTTCGAATCGAAGTTTTCAGAGCTATGGCCAAGGTAGATTTAATAATGGCCGTTATAGCCGACGTGGTTATTGGCGAGGAAATACTAAAAATTTATTTTGGGGTCAACCAGCCGAAGGAGAAGATAATGCTCAGAACAACCACAGCCAAAATCCTAATACATCAGGAAATACAAATCCTATGAATCAGTTTTTTCGGGATTAAGGATTATGTCTTAACTTGTAACGGACAATGCAAATTTGTTTCATTTTGTGTTAATAACAGGAAGTATACATTCCTATTAGACACCGGAGCTTCAATATCAGTTATAAAAAAGAATGAAATTCCAAATTATGCACAAATATTTTATGATGATACTATTATTAATGGAATCGGAGGTAAAATAAAATCTTCAGGTCATGTTACATTAGAACTACAACTTGAAAATGATGACATATTACTACACAAATTTCATGTCTTCGAAAAACTTCCATTAAAAGCTTGTGGTATTATAGGGTTAGATTTTCTTTCCCTTTATAACTGTTTTATCGATTTGTCGCGAAATATTTTAACAATAAATAATAATACAAACAAAGGAGAGCCGTTTTGTCTTCCACTTTTGGATAGGCCTGACTTTAGTAACAACTTAATTTTACCCCCAAGGAGTGAATCAATACATTATGTGTATCTGAAATCTGATGAAAGTGACGAGTTTGTTGTAAGTGCGAAAGAACTAGCGAAGGATGTGTTTTTAGCAGGAACGATAGTAAAGCCAAATAATGGTAAAATACCAGTTAAGATACTTAATGTCAAGGACGAAGAGGTCAAATTAGTTAATTTTGTACCAGATATTCAACTACTTAATGAGTACAACCTTTTCTCTTTTTCAAAAACGAACTCCAATGCACACAGAGCTCAGAATTTACTTTCGTTATTGGACTTGAAACATTTAAATAAAGAAGAAAAATCTACTATTGAGATTATATGCTCTAAATATTCTGACGTATTTTTTTTGCCGGGTGATCAATTATCTACAACAAACGTTTACGAACAATCTATAACACTAAAACCAAACGTTAGTCCTATATATGTTAAACCCTATAGATTACCCCAGTCAATGAAACCTGAAATTGATAGACAAATAAAACAAATGTTGAAAAATAATATAATTGAAGAAGCGTCTAGTGAATGGTCTAGCCCAATACTTCTAGTACCTAAAAAATCAGAAACAGGATCAAAGTGGAGATTAGTAGTGGATTATAGGAAACTTAATGATGTTATTGTGGATGATAAATTTCCTCTACCTAACATCACAGATATTTTAGACTCGCTCTCAGGTTCAATATACTATTCACATCTAGATTTGAACCAAGGCTATTTTCAAGTCAGCCTTAGCCCTGACAGCCGTAAGTATACTGCATTTACCACCAGTACAGGTCAATATCAACTAAAAAGACTTCCAATGGGTCTTAAGACATCTTGTAGTAACTTTAGTAGAGTAATGTCAATAGCTATGTCCGGTTTGACTTATGAAAAGTGTTTTGTTTACATGGATGATTTGGTTATTTTTGGTCGTAGTTTGGATATACACAACTCTAATCTAGTATCTGTACTTGAACGATTGAGGAAAGTAAATTTAAAACTGAATCCCGACAAATGTAAATTTTTGAAGAAAGAAATTCTATATTTAGGTCATATTGTATCTGCTGAAGGTGTGTTACCAGATCCAGAAAAAACCAAAGTTTTACAAAATTATCCTACACCCAAAAACGCCGACGAAGTTAGACGTTTTGTAGCTTTCTGTAATTATTATAGGAAATATGTACCCTCTTTCGCTGAAGTAACACTACCATTAAACAAGTTATGTAGGAAAAACGTTCCATTTTCTTGGACAGACGATTGTCAAAAGTCATTTGAATTCTTAAAAGAATCGTTGATGTCACCACCGATACTACAATACCCAATATTTTCCGATACTAATGAATTTATACTGCAGACTGATGCATCGGGTAAAGCTGTTGGAGCTGTTTTATGCAATAATGATTTGAGACCAGTGGCCTATGCCAGTAGACCATTGAATAAAGCAGAATTAAATTACCCAACTATACAGAAAGAACTTACTGCTATTGTATGGGCTGTCAAATATTTTAGACCATACTTATATGGCAGACATTTTACAATAATGACAGATCATAAGCCTTTAATCTATTTGTTCAATATGAAGGATCCCTCTAGCAGACTTTTAAAATTCCGTTTAGTACTAGAAGAATATGATTTCAAAATAATATATTTAAAAGGAAAAGAAAATTCAGTTGCGGATGCATTATCGAGAATCTGTTTAACATCGGATGAGTTAAAGAGTATGAGTGAAGAAATATTAGGAGTGAATGTTTTGACAAGAGCACAAAGGAGAAGATTGGATGATGATAGTAAAAGTGAGACACAGTTACTTAGTAAAACCAAAGACAAAGGGTCTGATCAGCCAAGAGTTGTGGAGTTATTAAGGAAACCGTGTGATCTAGCGGAGATGATTTTAATGGAAAATAAAAGAATTCAAAAATATCGAAATGATAAGGAAATTACAGATGAATATGAATGCTTTGCATATAATTCTAGTAAAAAGATACTATGTATTAATCTTAACTTTAGGGCGCAATACTCGCGAGCCGATTTTGTGACTGAGTTAGAGAAATTTAGTGAAAAGATAAATATAAATGAAATATGCATAATAAAAAATAAAGAAAATGAAGAATTTATAAAAGGATTATGCAATGAGCTGAAAATATTAAAAAAATGGTCCGGTCCAAAAATATGCATTTTAAGAGGAGTAAAGAGAATCGACGATGATAACGATAAGAAATTTATTTTAAATGACTTTCATCTGCTTCCCACCAGTGGCCATGCTGGGATACGCAGAATGACTAATAATATAAAAAGACATTTTTACTGGCCAGGACTTGAAAAAGATGTTACTGATTTTGTTAGCAAATGTCCTCAGTGCCAAAAATCAAAGTATTCTAGATATACTAAACAACCGATGGCGATCACAACAACGGCTTCAGTAGGATTTCAAAAAGTTTACTTAGACTTAGTTGGTCCATTAGACAGGGATGACGAAGGGAATTGCTACATTCTTACAATTCAATGCGAACTAACGAAGTTCATCGAAGCATATCCAATATCTAATAAAGAAGCAGTAACTGTTGCAAAAGCCTTTGTACAAAATTTTGTTTTGCGATTCGGAATACCCGATGGCATTGCCACAGATAGAGGATCTGAATTTATCTCTTCGACTATGGTAGAAATCTGTAAACTTTTGCAAATAGAAAAGCTAACTTCTACCGCCTACCATCATCAATCAATCGGTTCATTGGAAAATGCTCATAAGCATTTAGGTGCATTTTTAAGGACTTATTGCGGTAAGAATGGATATACTTGGTCTCATTGGTTACCATTTTGGTGCTTTAGCTATAATAACACTGTACATACAGAGACAAAGTACGCGCCATCAGAACTGATATTCGGGAGATTATGTACAATACCTAAGACAATATGTAGTGACGAAATTAATCCTTTGTATAATCATAATAATTATGTTATTGGTTTAAAGTATAAGTTAAAAATTGCTCTTAAAGATGCTAGAAATAATTTATTATTAAGTAAAGAAAAGAGGAAACAGGAGTATGATAAGAAATGTAATATTATTAATTATAATGTTAACGATTTAATCTTAGTAAAGAATGAATCATCAAAAAAGTTGGACAATATATTTGATGGTCCTTATAATGTCTTAGAAGATATGGGTTCTAATGTTAAAATAAGTAAACTTAATAAAATAGAAATAATACATAAAGATAGAACTAAGCTATATGTTGTTTAATCACATTTAACCAATTTTAGTATTATAATTATGACACTATAATCAATTTATTTAACAATTATTTTTATAATAATGTACCTATACAAAAAAAAACAAATGCATGTATTTGATTTTTTTTTTCTTGCACCCCCGGAGGTGTAATGATGTACTTAGTAGTAGGAATATTCTATTCTAATAAACAGTCTATCTCCAGTATCCGAGTGTTTCACTAGTCGTCCCAACACCCGTCCTTACACTCGTTATTGATGTCCAGATTCACACTTAACATAGGATTTTCATATTAATAGATTAACTCCATACGCGTCCACCCTGCGTGAACATCGAAGCCACACTAAAGTAAGGTGTATGGATTGCAGTACAGTTTAGTCGAAGATAACGACTGTGTACATTTGAAAGGAATGTTACCTTCGTTTTTATGACAAAATTAGATTAGGTATGGTACATACATCTAGCTGATACGAAAATGCTTTGGAAGCGTGATGTGCTCATCTCAAGGGGATGTTTCCTTCACATTATAACGACTGTGTACATTTGAAAGGAATGTTACCTTCGTTTTTATGACAAAATTAGATTATGTTTCATACACCTACCTGGTACCAAAATGCTTAAGGACCGTGATGTGTTCATCTCTCGGGGATGTTTCCTCCACATTATGACGACTGTGTACATTTGAAAGGAATGTTACCTTCGTTTTTTTTGTCAAAATTAGATTATGGTACATACATCTACCTGGTACGAAAATGCTTTGGAAGCGTGATGTTTTCCTCACATTATTAAGACTGTACATTTGAACGGAATGTTACCATCGTTTTAAGAGTTTTAAAAGAATAAAAAGATGGATACCTATGTTAATCAAGCTGTGCGCTGGACACAAAATACTAGTGTAAAAATAATGAAAACTACTGGACATACATACATTGAGTTCCAAGAAACTGCACGCGCCGTAGCTAGGTATACCCTGGGATAAATGGAGCTTTATCCGACTCTCTTCTCAAAAGGATGAGGCGTATTACTTGCTTAAGTGAAGTTATTATTAGATTGTTTACAATAGAACACAAGTGGCCGTCTAATGTGTTTCTCAACTTATAGAATCCATTATTATCCATGTATATAATGTTTAAATGTATATTTCCTATAGTAGCTGTAGATTGATTAGCATCGCCATAGGGCTCAAAAAAAAAAGACCTGTATTGATGTTGTATCTAAATAAAATAAATAAATAAATTATGAGATTACAGAGACAAGCTAGCCAAGTCTTTAAACCAGAAGCCCGCGCTGGCACTGGCAGCCGCCCCGCGCTTGCAGCCGCCCCTGGCCTTGCGTCGCGTCGGTCGCTAGACCCACTAAGCTCCGCTGGACATCTGTCCAATTTTTACGATGAATGGAAATTCATTACTAATGAAATGAATAATCCTCTGATATTATCGTGGTCAAGAGTTGGTCTTCACGAACACTGTTTTCAAAAATTATGGACTAAATAGTCCAATAATTAACCAGATATTATTTAAAACTATGAGACCGTTGCTAGTCTTCTTGAGAGCGGAACCATTTCTCATTACGAACCCTGTAAGGAACAGTTATACGTCATCCTTATTAGTTATTTTCTTACTAAGAAACAAAAAACCTTATGGTAAAACAGATTCCAACCAAAATTTAAAAAATCAGCGTTCCGAGAACAATGTTAAAATAAATCAAAAATTGCTTCATGGTCTGACTGGGTTTTAAAAACGCATATAAGTAATTATTTATTTTCTGGTTTCTATTATCCAGATATTAGAAAGTACTTACGTTTTAAGTGCTAGAATTTGTTGATAGAATTTTTAGTTCTACCTTTTTTCCAATCCAATACGATTGGATTAAAAAAACTAAATGTATGGAGAGATTTAAATACCCTAGCTCTGTGTCACACAAACAGCTATGATAGTATTATGGATCTTTTATTAGGAAGTTAACCTGGTTTGTGGAGAAGGAGACCCAATGATAACGCAGTCAACCTGATCAGGGAAGACACGTCTTGCCTGAAGTTTTTTTTCTTATGTTTGCAAAAAAAGGTTACGGGCTGGTATGTGGTCAGGCGACTGTTGGTGTTTAATGGAGCGGTCAATCTCAGAATCAGAAAAATACGTTACGTGGAACTTATAGCTATTTTATAAGACCTGCAGATCTTAGCCGAAAAATGCCGAGCCGAGTAAATCTAAAAGATTGATTAACTGATGTGACATCTTTATGGCAATAATGGTGTGAAATTATTCGTACTTATTTCATAAACTTGTTCCGAAAATAACGAAATACCAAACGGGGGAGTCACGGAGAGTTCATCAAGACACTAAATGGGTGTTTAAAAACATGCCTATGACAAACATTTTAAAGCTCCCTGCCGAACACGTCCTGAAATAGTATAATTTCAAAATGTATAGAAATCATAGATAAATTTTCTCTTCAATCCGCAAGGCATTTACAGGGAATTCTCCTAGAACTAAAATCCATGAGACACTTCTTCATATATGAACGTTCTTCATATAACGGACAGACTAACTTTGATAACATATTACGAACAGACCAATATTTATGGTTCTTATCTGGCCCATGCAACCCTGGTTTCCCCTATTTCACGACTTTTCTGTTTTGATACAATACAAATTTAAATCAGCAGTCACCCGGGGCTGACGTTCATTGTGGGCAAGGGGCAAGTTATCAAGACGGCATTACTAAAAAGAAGCGTGCCACCGTCTTCGCTACATTGCTTCAATGTGTGAAAATTCAATTAAACCGTATGATGTCGCTATTAGAGGATAAATATTTTTTTTTAAATAACATGGTTATTGATGTGTACTAATCGTCAACTCCTATGATTATTTATTTCCTAATAGAATTGATAAGAACGGTACAGTTATCATTCTGGTCACTCTTTGATCAAGGGTTTCTGATGACCGTACTCGGCTATTCAAATGCTTCTATAGACTTCGCTCAGCTCAATCTGGGATAAATAATTTAATTTAGAAATTTCGTCTAAAAGGTTCCCTTGTGACAATTTAAAATTGAATATTTAATCATAAAGACTTAATCTATATTTAATTTGACTTTATGCGATATTAGTATTTATATTGTATTACTTAATTTTAATTAGTTAAGTAAGTGGTTTTTATAATCATTCTAATTAAATAAATAAATTGAAATTGAAATAACTAAATAAATAGTAACAATGAAGCTAGTCTGTTTACCAGTAACAACTTAAGAATTTCATAAATTGGATACAAAAATAACATTATATTCTCAGCTTATTTTATCAGACACGCCGCCACTTCGACCGCGAATAGAGCTGGTCAGCATTGACAGAATAACTTTGTAACACCACCGTGTGGAGGAATTTAAATGGTTTTTCCAGATTTCATCGTAGAGATTTGTCAATTCTAAAAATACTGACGTAGATGAAACATTAACTAAATTTCTTAGTTATGATTAAGAGGGAAATAACTATTTGTTTGGTTTGGTGATCAATATAGTTCATCGTGAGTTTTAATGTTTCACAACTTTCAGTTTTCAAATATAGAAGGACGAATGATCGAAATACAATTAGAGATTAAACCAACCTTTGGTGTAGTTCTATCCAAATTGTATGAGTTCATTCGTCCGAATATATTAACTCCCTCCCAGCCCTAAAACCCCATGTTTATGTGAAATATTAAGATTTTAGAGGCTTTCAACTAAACGCGGACGACTGGTTGATCTTGTGTCTTGGATCTAATGAATGTAACCCTACTGTAATGTGTTCTGAGTTATATGCACTTCTGAAAAAACTGAACAATCCTAAAATATTAATAACTAGTGTGGTTCATAATCGCTCCTTAAACGAATATAAGTTAAACTCCCGAGTGAGGTCGCTACTGCAGCGTTTTGAATCAAACGTGTTATACACGGACTTGGGTTTAGACACATATCTCAGCCGTTTCAACCAGGCTCGATTAATAAATAACAAAATTAATGACATTGATTTTTCTAGATCAGTGTCAAGAGACCAGGGTACTGCCAGGCCAGGAACCATACCATTTTATTTCAAAACAGTCAGTAAACTACCAAGGGCTCTACTATCTACTGACTCTAGTAGTGTAGATAGTAACTCACGATACACCCAACCTGCTTCTCCTGGACACACACTGACACATAATCAGTTTTTTCGTGACCACTAGTAATAATAATAGCTTTAATATTTTGCATCAAAACACTGCTGGCATATTAAATAAAATAGATGACTTAGATTTGGCACTTACTGAGTTTGCATTAAATAAAAAATGCGTTGATGTAGTCTGTTTGTGTGAAATATTCATTCAGAGGGGATGTGAGGGTAATTTAACCCTTCCAAATTATAATGTTGCTACATCCTTTTGTCAGCCTAATCAAAAACGAGGAGGCACATGCATTTTGGTTCACAAAAACCTAGAGTATAAGACCATTGAAGTAACAAATAAGTTGGGTTGCCCTCTACATTTTGAGTGTTGTGCAATAGAGATTGTTCACTATGATATTGTTGTTATATGCATACGAGTATATACGTGTCACATACATATATATGTGTCACAGTGGACGTCGATCGGCTGATATGATTATGATGATGATGAGCTGAGCCATGCGTGTGCATAGGCGTAATAATATATACCGGTACATTTTTTTAGCGCGTAAAGAGCGTATATAAATTTTGAAATTTTTCCTACTACTTTATCAATGTGGTTTTTCCAGTTTAAACATGTATCCATTTGTATTCCTAAAAGATTTGTTGATTCTACCTATATGGTTTATGCAATTTGAGATTACTAATGGTTCTTTTGGTCTGAAATTAATTATTTTTGTCTTAGTAGTATTAAGTTTTTAGTTCGCTTATCCAATTATTTATAGATTTAAGGTTTTGTTCTAATTGTTCTTCTAATTCTTTGTAATCATTACAGGGAAATATTAATGTGATGTCATTTACATAATAATATGGATTTCATGTTTATATTATATTTGAGGTAGATCGTTAATATAATTATATTATAAATAATTAACTGGCAAGTATGCTTCCTTGTTGTATTGAGTTTTTTATTTGAAGTTTATCAGATGTATTTTTTATTATTTTGTTACTGTTAATCTATTTGCCATGGCACTTTATAATTTTTCGTAAAAAGTTGGTAGTAGGGATATTGCCCGATATTGTTCAGGGTTATTTGCTGTTTGAATTTTTGGAATGAGTTTAATTTGTGCTATTTTTAGTTTGTCTGGGAAAATTCAGTTATTTGATTTTCTCCAATAGAAATGAAAAAGTTATTTAGAATGTTTGTTATTTGTTTTAGCGATTTTATTATGTTATCATTTATTGCAGGGTAATATTTTTGTTATGTTTGTTCTTTCTTTTATAATTTTCTACATAGATTTTGTAAGGTTTTTAGATTTTTTCATTATTTTTGTATAATTTATTTTCCAAGCTGTTTTTACAATTTTTTTAAATATGTATGATTTTAGTTATTTTTTTTCTTAGATATGTGTATGATAGTAGGTATTGAAGCGTTGGGTAGATATGGCTCACGGTCGGTTAGGCGTGCGCTGCTTGCTTTACTCAGTCATTCTGCGGTACGCGGACCTTACAATAGCGTTAGATATTTTAGAACCATGCTAACAGGTACTGAGTTAGTTATTGAATACCGGACTCACCTCTATCTTAATAAGAGCCAAAAAAAAATGTAAATGTTGTTATTTTGTAAGCATCACTGACTACAAGAAGACATTGGTAAATTGCAAATCAAAGCTTCATTTATGTACCTACATATTACAACAAAGTTAAGGTAATAGAGTTATTATTTTCTTTTAACTTCAGGACAAAAATTATGGAGTATTAAATATTACCGTTAAAATTACATTTTAAGAAAACTTTGAAGATTTTTAAAGTCCTAATAACATTAATTTATTTAATTTTTTTTTGTAATTTATGATCAATTACGCAAATTTTGAGAGGTGTTGTTGTTATAAAAATGGTATATAAACCTTGCAGGCGCCGCCACCGTGCCGCTCATGCCACCAGCTGTTCTTCATGTCACGCAGCACGCCCGCCTCCTGCAGGTTCAGCAGCGCCAGGTTCAGTGCCTGCCGGTACGGGCTGTCTGAAACGGAGACAGACGCACGCTGCATCACCAACACTGAGTGACATGAGGTGCTGTGCACGCATTAACTTACCCTTCCGCATCGCGATCCCGTAGCCCTTGCTGTCCAGCAGCGGTCCCACCTGCGCACACGCATCAACACGCCATCGATTACAAAATGTTCTTATACTAGGAAATATATAAGTACCAAAGTACTTATATATTTCGCTCCATCTCGCACATCTCGCATTCTATTGACGAGAACTGGGATAAGTTCGTCAGACAGAGTTTTAGTGTGTGAGTGTGTGTGCACTCGCCTTGGTGAGCTGACAGTTGCGCTCCATCTCGTATTCAATAGACGTGGACTCGGACAGGTATGCGTACAGGGACGTGTTTGACAGCACCCTGCAATGCATTTATTATTATGAACAATGACAACTTACTATTTACCACTAGGTACAGGTCGCGTCATGGTTTAATAGGGCGGACCTTGATGTGCAGAAGTCTATTTTTAGATTTTAACATCATTTTACACCTGCGCAGAATCCCCCTTCACTTTCGCCGAGCGCTATTAAACCGTGACGAGACGTGTACCTAGTCTCTGCCTGCCTTTAGGCCTTAGACTTAGACAAATAGATTGTATTATCATTGATCGACCGACTGAAGCGCCTATGCTTCAAGCCTGGCAGCGTTTTGTCAGAGACCATTTTACTTAGATCGATGATGGTTTGTATAACATATGTAGTTCCTCTACTACTCCTACCAACATACAGTACCTATCGTATTTAGGTAACAACAGATGGACGACTCTCGGTACCTATAAGTTTGGTATCGCATATTTTTGATGCTTGGGAGAAGTCGCAAGATGCTTTGGGCGTTTTTTGCGACTTGTCAAAAGCATTCGATTGTGTACACCATGGAACATTATTCAGGTAACTACATTACTATGGAGTAAAGGACACCTCTTTGGATCTTCTGACTTCTTACTTGAGTGACAGGATACAAAGGGTTGACATCCGGGATCTATAGACAACTACATATTCCGAACTCTTTGTTACAAACTGTGTTGCTGTACAAACCGCACAACGAAATTGAATTGTTGCTGATGATACTTCTTAAATTTTCAAGATGATTAGACAAAACACAAATTTTGACGATGTAAACAATGCAATATCAAAAGTACAACCCTACATTTGTTAGAAAAAATCTAATACATCAATTTTGATTTCATTAAGCAAAAGATTATTGAAACTAAACCAATGCATGGACTACTTTTGATATTGCATTGTTTACATCGTCAAAATTTTATTAATTTTGGTTATTGTAAACAGAAAAATCAAACAATAAGTAGGATAAAACAAAACAAATGAAATTAGAATAAACTCTCTTTGCTCAAAACTAGGTTACACAAGATTAGTGTATTTTTTAAAGGGCACAATGTATACGCTTCTACAACAAAACTCCGAGTTGCAAAAATAAACAAAAAATAAATTCAAACAAATTGTCAAACATATCCTTTGTAAAAGGCTTATTACAAAATATCAAATTACCTCTAGAGGACAAAAAAACTTGGGACGTTTTGCTCCAACTCGAAAACTAACAACCTAACAAGGTAAAGGTCTCTTGTTCGCTTCTTTACTTTACCTTAAAAAGATTGAAGTGAACAAAAAATCAAAGTGATCACTTTATTTCCCTGTTTTACATATGTAATTTTAATTTTGTGACGTATCCAAGAGTCCTGTAAGGTCTAAAGGAAATAAAGCACTTTGAGTTCTGAGTTATCTCTGTCGCTTCGGCTCTTTCAAAGGCGATTAGGAATACTGTATCAAAAAACACCAAGCGAGCTTGGGAACATTTACTAGTTTTCCCTTAAAGACAATATTCCAGTAATTTACCCTTTTCTCTGGTAGAACCAAGCAAATGTGATCGTTTTAGTTTTTCAAGAGCGTATTAAAAATGTATTTATCAAAATATGACCCAGCACTTTAGATCGTTTTTTTTTAAATTACAAAATATTGTAATAGGTATGCATATTTTTTACTATTCTATGGAATGGAGCTGAACGTCGCCTCTGGTATACTTAACTCATTTTCGTTTGGTGGATTGGAACGTTTTCGCTAAACACCGTTCATTTCATTTGTTCCTAGCACTTTACATCGACTTTTTATATTGTTGCACTACGAATTTTCATAAAGGCTAATGGACTACTGGCAGAAGCGGCATTTCATGCGCTTTTACATATGTATAGCTTTTATAAACTGTAATTCTTTAACTAGAGACGGTGCTGTGGAGGTGGTGCATCCATCACCGCTGTTGTCACCACCCGCATTGCTGGCGGCATCACCTTCGCTCGAGTCCCACTGTAATAGTTCTAGCAACAATAAAACACTCATTGCACCCATGGGTGGTCCTTCAGTTCAAGCTGCGCCGTCTCTGGTTAAGGATTTAGATCTAGACCACAGTCAACAAACACCGAAGACTGTGATATACTCGGATAAGTTAGGTGCTGGGATGGGTCTGATACTTAGTGACTTACTAGTACAAAATGTTGTAAACAATTGCTATCCAGATGCTAATATTAATGTAATTACGGATTGTATTCAGAAAGATAACTCTCTGAATAAAAGCACCGCTCTAATTCATAGTCCATCAGAATATACAAGGCTTACCCAGCAAAATCCTAGAATTAGAACTATTTTTGAATTATTTAAATGTAGATGTTATGTGCTTAACAGAACACTGGATTGTGAAGAATCAGTTACTTCCCTTTTATCATAACTATTGTTTTGAAAGTTCCTACAAAAGAAAGGCTGCTATACGTGGTGTCTCTCTAATTATAGTTAAAAATAGTCTTAAATGTAAAGAACGGAACTCACTATCGAGAGGACTATTGAACTTTCATGTGTGGAACTGGAGCGGCATATCATAGTTTGTGTGTACCGCCCCCCCGATGCAAATCAGGTAGCTTTTGAAAGTACTATGGAAGAAGTTTTGCTGAAAGTATTTACATGTAAAAAGAATCTCATTGTTTGTGGCGACTTTATTATAGATATTCTAGCGAATCCCCTTGCCGATAGATTGCTTAATTTATTCAAATGCTTTAGTTTACAACATACTTTTATTGACCCAACTAGGGTTACCCTAACATCTGCCACTTGTTTAGATAATATTTACTGTAGTGAATCTCCAACCAGCAAAACATTAATCAAGCATTTATAATCAGATCATTATGGTCAGAGTGTTAACTTTAGTTATAATTTGAATGATAGAAACAATGTTGAGGAATATACCTGCAGACCTATTACAGAGAGCCGTATTAAGAATTTTCAAAGTAAAGTGGAACTAGCAGTATCTAATATATCTTGTTCTGATGACCCTAATGTTCTATTTACCAATCTTTTTAATGTTATAAACAGAGAACACAGTGAAATATTCAAACTTAAAACATGCACAGTTAGAGACAGGGTCGGGTTTACTGATTGGGCTACTCCCGGCATTTATAGAAGTAGGGATAGACTATACGATCTTTATGGTGCTAGAGAAGCTATGTTACATGATCCTGTGTTTCTCTTGTATGTAACCAACTACTCGAAAACATTTAAGAAAGTCTGCAACACAGCAAAGTGCCTATTCTTGAGGAAAAAAATTGTAAACTCATCTAATAAAATAAAAGCAACATGGAGACTAATAAATAACGAAACTAGTAAATCAAAGCCACGTAACAGAGAAATAAGGTTAAAAATTAATAATTCAATTCTTATACATGAAAAGGATATTGCCGATGCTTTTGATGCATTCTTCTCCGATATCCCTAAAGTTGTTACCCGGACTCTAAACTCCTCCCCTTCGATGGCGGTTGAATTATTAGAATCATCTGTTGAAAAATGTAAAGAGGTCTTTATATTTACTCATGTAAATGCCAATTATATAGTTAAAACGTTTAAGTCTATTAACATCAAAAATACTGAGGATCTCTGGGGTATCTCAACCAAAGTACTAAGTTCAATTATAAAGGAAGTGGCTCCTTGTTTGGCCTTTATTTTCAATAGTTGTGTCGACGCAGGAGTTTTTCCTGATCTCATGAAATATAGTAAACTGGTTCCTCTTTTTAAATCTGGAAGTCACACTGATCCGGCCAACTACAGACCAATTTCAATACTTCCAGCAATAAGTAAAATTTTTGAAAAAAATATTCTCACTCAGTTGTCCTCTCATTTCAACCTTAATAGGCTACTCCATAAAAATCAATTTGGCTTCACCAAGGGTAGATCAACAACCGATGCTGGTACAGTTTTACTTAAGCATATATTGGATGCCTGGGATAAAGCAAAAAACGCTATTGGTATATTCTGTGACCTTTCTAAGGCTTTTGATTGTGTAGATCATGCTACATTAATTGGAAAATTGAAACACTATGGAATTCAAAACAAGGCACTGGACCTTATGCAATCATATTTATCTGATAGAGTTCAAAAAGTAGATATTGGTAAAGAAAGATCTAGGGGCTCACAAATTAAATTAGGCGTCCCGCAAGGATCAATATTAGGTCCTTTCTTATTTTTAGTATACGTAAATGATCTCCCCTTTTTAGCAAAAGATCTGTGTGATATAGTCCTATTTGCTGATGATACTTCACTGATTTTTAAAGTTGACAGAAATAAATGTAATTATGACGATGTAAATGATGCGCTTTCACACGTACTAGATTGGTTCACCACCAATAACCTCTTACTCAATGCTAAAAAAACCAAATGCATTAAATTCATGTTACCTAATGTAAGAGAATTTCCAACGAAGATAATGCTAAAGAATGAGATTGTTGACTTGACTTTGTAGACTCTACTGTTTTCTTAGGGTTACATATTGATTCCACTCTTCAATGGAAACCCCAAATTGATGCTCTCGCAGGCAGACTTAGTTCAGCAGCCTATGCAGTTCGAACAATTAGATATATTACCGATGAAGATACAGCTAGGTTAGTTTATTTCAGTTACTTTCATAGTATTATGTCTTATGGTATTTTGCTTTGGGGACAGGCAGCTGACATCCAGACTATCTTTGTTCTCCAGAAAAGAGCGGTACGCGCAATTTACAAATTAAAGCCACGCGACTCTTTGAGAGAATTATTTAAAGAAATAAATACATATTTTGACAGTAATATCGCAGTACATCTATGAAAATCTTATGTATACGCACAAAAATAGAGATAGCTTTTTGAAAAAGTGTGATGTTCACAATAGAAATACAAGAAACAAGAACAAATTACACATCCCAGCATATAGATTACGAAAGGTAGGGAAATCATTTATGGGCAATTGCGTGCGCTTCTATAATAAGCTTCCATCTGAAGCAACTGAACTCCCTATTCGTAAATTTAAACAGTACATTAAACAAAATCTTATCAGGAAGGCCTTTTACTCCATAGATGATTACATCAATGATGTTAATGCTTGGCCAGATGTCGCTCCGTTCCGCACTGACAGTAGTATGTAAGAAATTCAATGTTCTGTTTAGCTTTATGGAAATTTTTGACATGTAACTAAATCGTATTAAATTTATATTTAGATAGGCAAAATAAACATGTATTAGACACTTAAGTGATATTATAATGTGCTAGTGGTTTCTTTTTCACTTCTTCCACTATTGGACAAAAAATTGAAGTGAAGAGAATATCAATAACACCTTATTTCTTATTTGATAATAATAACTATGTTTATAGTATACAATTTCACTTGTCTAAGTGCTTATTTTGTAAGCCTAAAGAAATAAAGTTATTGATTCTGATTCTGATTCTGATATTTAGTTACAAGAAATATTGCGATGGTACGCGCTGCCAACTCGGAATGTATTCTCAAGTCTTGTTCAATATTAATTTTTATTTATCGTATTTATCTCCGTTCCTATAGGAGGAACAATCATTATTAAATTTTGCATAGCTCGTACGGTATGTATATTCTAAAAATGTATATAAATTTTGTTGCTATAGTATACTTCCTATAGTGCTATAGTACGGTACGCTAGCTTGACGTCAAGCTAGCGTACACACTAAGAATGGTCATTATTTCAAACCTTATGGTCATTATTTTTTATCAAAGATGCACAAATTATTTCATTTTTGTCCTAATTCTGCGATACTTATGCTCTAAATATTGGCATAAAAATAAATGTGAATTCGCTTATGTGGGTACCTTGACGAACACCTTGACATTTAGGCTGTGAATTTCAAAAAACCATGAAACACGTGTCTTTTTATTTTAAAAGAACCCTCCATGCAAAATTTCAGCTTCGTAGCTCTTGTAGTTTTAGAGATATCTTGATGAGTCACCCAGTTTAATCTTCTATAAATAAAGATTAATTTTTATGACCGTTTTTAATGAAGCAAAGATTAG
Source organism: Eupithecia insigniata (assembly GCA_947859395.1). Lineage (NCBI taxonomy): Eukaryota > Metazoa > Arthropoda > Insecta > Lepidoptera > Geometridae > Eupithecia > Eupithecia insigniata. The sequence goes on from OX402006.1 coordinate 15,384,512, forward strand.
GGAATATTAAGGCATAGAGTTAATAATAATTGTGGTCTGTTACTGTACGGTCCGTACACCACGTATAGTAACTAAGCCGGATATATCAGAAAAACCAAGAGATAAATTTTAACTGATATATTTAACGATAGACTGTAGTAACTAATAAATGATAATGAGACGCGTGAGTCGATTGGGGAGGGAGATATTTTTTCCACATGGTACTATCCTTGTCTTGGCAACCAATAGGGTGATAATAGGCTGATTACCTCGTTTTATTTTGCAATAAATAACGCATGCGTAGGCTTTAGTCGATGCGTCACAAAAGCCGTGCAATTCGATTGCGTCATTTTCGTTAGTTGATAACCACCTAGGTACTTGTATTTTATTGATGTTGCTGATATCGTCTTTAATTGTTATCCATTCAGATAAAATTTCTTCAGGCAGGGGGTCATCCCATTTTATTGCGGACAACCATACCTTCTGAAAAATTATTTTAAATTTGGTCGATATTGGCGCTAGCCAGCCTAGGGGATCAAATAGCTTTGATATGTCCGAGAGCAGTGATCTTTTCGTTTCCTTATCGGCCGTCGGTTCAATTTTAGACTTAAACATGAACATGTCTTGCTGGTGATTCCAGCTAAGTCCCAAAGTTTTAGAAGATTCTGGTTGCTTGAAGTCGAAGCTGTCTTGATTATTGTGTATGTTTGCATCTGACAGTTCGGCAACGTTCGACTTCCATTTTCTTAAATTGAATCCGGCGGTTTTAAGTAGATTGATGAGGTCCTCGCGCAATTGTTTTGCGTTTTCTAACTGATGAGCCCCATGAACGAGATCGTCCATGTAGAAGGAGCTTTCGAGGACTGCAGCTGCTGCGCTGTATTGTTGGTGACATTTTGCATCTGATGCCAACTGTCGAAGGGTCATCATTGCTAAGAAGGGCGCAGCTTTGGTACCATAGGTGACCGTTAAAAGCTCCCATTCTTTTATATTTTCCTGCTCGGAATTTCGATAGATGAGCTTTTGCAGCTTTTGATCTTCTTTGTTTATCCAAATTTGTCTAAACATCATCTCAATGTCTGCAGTAAAGGCAAATTTGAATTGCCGCCATTTGATAATAAGCGACTGAAGGTCTTGCTGAAGATTGGGTCCACGCTTCATGACGTCATTAAGGCTATTACCTGACGACGTTTTGGCTGAGCCGTTAAACACTACTCTAAACTTAGTAGTTGTAGATTCCGCTCGTTCCACTCCGTGATGAGTGAAATAAAAATCGGGTTTGGTGCTAGTAACAGCGGGTGCCATGTGGCCCATTGATAGATATTCTTTCATAAATGATTTATAATGATTTTCCATTTCACGATTTTTGATAAACTTCTTTTCTAGTGATTTGAACTGAGCAACTGCTTTATTTTTTGAAAATCCTAAGTTATTTTCAAAATCTGTTTTCATGGGTAGCCGTACTTCATACCGACCGTCTTCTCGTCGATTGGTGGTGCTTTTGTAGTACTGTACGCACTCCTGATCTTCTAATGATAGATCGGACTCTTCGGCAATGTCTTCGATTTCCCAGAATCTCTGGATTTCCTCTAAATCGTTAATAAGGACATTGCATTGAAGAGTCCTTGCGCTACCACTCAAAATCCACCCTAAACGCGTGTTTTGCGCAATAGGAGAATGAATTTGCTCGCCTCGACAGATACCTTCTAATAAGATCAATGAATAAATATCTGCTCCGAACAAGATGTCCACGGGACGGCTTTGGTTGAATTCGGGATCGGCTAGACTGATATGATCCAAGTATGACCATTTAGGTTTGGCAAAAGAAAAATTAGGTAGATTTTTTATAAGATTTTTCATGATAAGTATATCCGTGTGAAACTCAAAGTTGTTATTGGCCGAAACGCATTTTATATTGATAGCTCCTTTGCAGTTCGACTGCTTCGCGCCTATTCCTGTAATCACACCCTGACATTTTTGACGGGGCAGCCCTAGCTGTTGGGCAGCATTCTCAGATATAAGTGAAGTCTGAGAACCCTGATCTAAAAGAGCGCGCATTTTAATAAAGGAACCATTGGATGCCTCAACTTTTACCACTGCTGTTGCTAAAAGGATTTCAGGTATTTCAGTTTGAGACACATTTGCGCTCCTAGGACTTGGCTTTTGACCCAGTTTGGATTCGCTGACATTCGCACTGCTATTCGATGCCCCGGCCTCATTAGAGTTTAGCGTAAACGCGTCATGTAGAAGCGTGTTATGTGCAAGTTTGCACTCGCGACAGCGTTTTTCTGAAACACATTCGTTTCCATTGTGGCAATAAAGACAATTTTTGCATAATTTTAGATATTCGGTGGTTCTAATTTTTGACGACGGCGACATTTCACGGAATTTATTACAAATAAAAACCGAATGATTATTCTTTTTGCAAATTGCACACCTATAATATTTTGCGGTATAAACATTTTTGCTGTTTGCGGGTTGCTCAATACGTCCGGTCGATGACGGCTTCGTATTACCACCGTTATGAAAGGATTTTTGATTTTTATGATTTTGTTGAGCAGATTTTGGATCAGACTTCCTTCGTGAGGTTTCCATTGTCGTGAATGTCTTCTCCAAAAATGATAAAAATTCTTCGAGATTAGGTACCTGTTTAGGTTCTTTCACAGAAGAGAGATATTCGCTCAGGGTCCCTGTATCGAGTTTTTGACACATGATATGAATGATAAGAGGATCCCATGACTCTACGTTAATTCCTAAGTTCTTGATCGCGTTGAGACTTTCGCAAATTACGTCATGGATTTTTTTAATATGATTAAGCGATGATTGCTGCGCCGCTGGGATATTGAGCATTAAATCGAAGAGAGAACTTAGAATAAGACGCTTATTATTGTAGCGATTATTCAGAAGTTCCCAGCTGATTTGATAATTATCAGCTGAGATGGAAAGATGCTGGATTAGTCTTTCCGCTTCACCCTTTACTTTAGTTTTTAGAAATTGCATTTTTTGTGCGGGGGATAGAGTTGGATTGGCATGAATCGTTTCAGTAAAAAGATCTTTAAAACTGGACCATTGATAATAGTTGCCAGAAAAGGTTGGAATTTCCATTTTTGGAGTAGTATTTTCACGGTGAGAGACAGAGGAGAATTTCCTATTGATAGCTTTTATGATCTCATTAAATTTTCTCTCAGCTTGAAAAAAATGCGATTCGTACTCCGGGCTTATCTTACTAGCCGATTCGCTATCTAGCTCCCAATGAAGGGTGTCGATGGTAGACCAACGTGAGTGAATGCTACGCAACAAGTGATCAAATTCCCATTTCTCCGATATTGAATCTAAGTCGATGTTCGAAATAGTATGCTCGAATGCCTTGAAATTACTGCTTTGTTTCCGCAGCATCTCATCGGTCTTGCTATTGTTACCCCGAGCCTGATACGAGGAGTCCTGCGATGGAGTCCCTGGCCCTGTAGCTGGCTTGATAAGAGAGGAGGGAGTCCCTTCCCTCGCTCCTGTGCTTTGAATAGCTGTCCTGATATAGGTGTATCTTTCTCCAATGCTTTCAAATTGATTAGTAGTAAAGTATGGATAAGACTTATTACCTAATCCGCACAGCTTATTATGGTTCGATTGATATTCGTTCCAGTAGCTACCTATAGTTTCGAGCCTTTGCTTGATATAGTCTGGAGTTTTCCTATCCGAACCATCTTTCTTAAAATTTGTATAAATTTTCTCAATTGCAGAAACGATTTGCTCTTGAGCCGATAGTAATTCTTCCATGGTCGACATCTTAATGCTCGTAAGTGATGAGAGCAAATGAAGATAAAATGGAAAGATCTTACTTGATATCTTCTGGACTGGATGAACGGTGACGCGGTGCTGATACTCCTACGTCCTTCCTGCGGTGTCTGTTGACGCCTGCAGTTGCTGCGGAGGTGGTCGCAAGCCGGCCTGGCTTGCGACGTCCTTAGGTATCGGATAATACCCGCTCCTGTGATCCTGTGAGCTGCTTGCTCACTCTGATATTTCCACTTGTTAGCGGAAATCCTCACTGGTGGCACTGATTCACGGCACTGCCGCACTCGCGAGGGTGAAATACCAGTTTTAAAATTTAAAAAAAATGATGTACGGTCCGTACACCACGTATAGTAACTAAGCCGGATATATCAGAAAAACCAAGGGATAAATTTTAACTGATATATTTAACGATAGACTGTAGTAACTAATAAATGATAATGAGACGCGTGAGTCGATTGACAGGTGTTCGCGATCTGAATACAATAAAAAGTATTGCTAAAATTGATGACTGGCGTAAATGCGAGGTTTACATTAATTAGGTCAATGCACAATGTACGTGCTCGTACAGTTACTTTATTGAGATATGTTCGTTTAAGCTAAAATTGACACAAAAACAGTTGTATCCTCGGTCTCCCTACCGTACCTACCTACCGTACCTACCTACAGGAACAGGGCCTATATAATACATACTATAGTATAGTGGAGTATGTATACTAGACTCACTTCTGGATCCCGATGTCGTTGTTACCCGGCATTTCTTTCTTGTGCTTCTTCATGTGCTCGAACATTCGCTTGTACAGGGGGCTCTGCGACTGCTGTGAATAGGCTTCTTGTTTTATTTATTAGTACCTGGATGACCGAGCTTTGCTCGGTATTTTTTTATGGTATATGCTGGAGTAGATTTAGTGTTGTTGTGTCGTTGGAGCAGTTAGTTGCTACCAATGAAAAAAATAGTATTATTATTCGTCAATAGATGTCAGGAAGAGTCATATTTTTCAGTTTATGTCATGGCCAAAGAATTTATATACTAACGTAACATATAAATGCCTTGGTTACGGCTGGATGGAGTCTATGGCCTTGTCTCATCTATTTTAGCTGACAACTTTTCTCCACCATTGTGACGTCTAATCAGAGTTTATGCAGTAAATTAAAAAAAAGCTGTCATTGATCATAGATGGAGGCTTTGTAGGGTCGAAATCTTGTCTATGGGAGTACCCTATCGATAAAGTTGATTATTGAAAACTCGAATAAAACTACATTTTCTAAAAATTAATCCTAGCTAGATCGATTCATCGCCCCCGAAACCCCCTGTATACAAAATTTCATGAAATCGTTGGAGTCGTTTCCGAGATTCAGATATATATTACAAGAATTGCTCGTTTAAAGATATAAGATTATTTAAGTTTTTAATATTCTTGAAGTATATAAAATCAAATAAATATAGTTACCGTGGAATAGGGTTACTTTGATCGATTTTAAAATTTAAAATGTACTATCCTCCTTATGTATTCAAAAGAAGAAAAAAAAAATTATAACGCCAATCCGGATCGGAACCACACGGATCCAGGAGCGGACACGACTCCAGGAGCCGTTTGACTCCGGATCTACACCACACACTGACACTGACAGTGACATTCAATGCTGCCAACCGTGAAAAAAGTTATGTATACGTTCAGAAACTGTACAATTTTAGTTTTACGACGAAACGAAGTTTTTATCAATGTCACCCCAAGAATCAAAGTAACCCCATTCCACGGTACCTACTTGTACGAGGTGAGTAGTAGGTATTGAGTTACCTCGAAAAATGTGTAAGTGGATCCGTTGGCTTTGGCGCCGTAGTCGATGCCGAGGTGGTTGTCGGCCAGCTCGGTGACGTCGTGGATCAGGTCCGTGGGGCTCTTCTTGGCCAGCAGCGTCGCCAGGTTGGCCGTGTACGAAGAAGTGATCACCAGCGCGAACACCCACCACGCGCTCGCCACCGCACGCGTGCCGTACGCCCTGCAAAGCAACACGGTCAGTACGCTACACGGTCAACACGAGCGGGGGGAACACGCGCGAGCAGCACACGCAGGCACTCACACCGGAGCTATCTCCGAGCCCTGCAGCAGCACGGCGCCCAGGTTGAACCAGAGCGCGTTGCCGAGTGTGAACTGGTTCTCCAGCGATGGTGGCTCCTCGATGCAGGGGTAGGGGTTCTGCCACTCCTCGTGGCACAGCCGCCCTACCACGTAGAGCACCAGCGACGAACCCACGTACGCCAGCCCCAGGCACAGCCATACCTGCACGGCACATACCACGGGGTTAGAGTAGAAAGTGAGCGGTGCGGCCCCCAGCAGGACACTCACCCCGTTGGAGAAGGGCAGCAGGAAGGCGAACAGCTGCGGCTTGGGGGGCTCCGGCTTGCGGAATAGGATGCTGATGCCGAGGTTCATGAAGGGCGTCGTGAAGTCCACCGCCTGCTCGCGCTCCGCCGTGATCGTCAGGTCCGTGATGGCGAACTCCACGCTCTGCAAGCAGACCGAGGGGGTGGCGTGAGCGTCAAGGGAGGCTCTCGCGCGGTGGGAGTGGAGTGGGGTCGGCGCTAACCGTGTCGGTACGCAGGCGGCCCAGCATGCCATCCCAGGAGCCGTCGCTCAGCTTACGCCCGTACGCACCGTCGTCCTGCTCGATGAACGTGTAGTTGAACTGCAGGATCTCCGCCAGCTTCTCGATCAGCTCGATGCAGAAACCTGAAACGTAACGACAGTGACATTCATAAGGGGCTAGCGGTGGCGGGGGCGGCGAGGTCGCACTCACCCTCGTAGCGGCTGTTGCCCGACAGGCGGCCCGTCGACTCGCTGCGCATCACGTACGGCTTGTTCTAGAAAAGGCACGGAAGGCACGGTTCATTGGACGCGTACTGTAGGTAGGTTCTCATAACTCGGTGCGCCTACCTACCGCAGGAGAGTAGGTACGTACCCTCGCGATGAGGATGTTGAAGGTGCGGTTGGTCATGGAGCCGAGCGGCGGGGCCGGCGCGGGCACGCCGTCGTGCTGGAACATTGTGCCGCTGCGCAGTGCCCAGACGCCGGCGTGCTGCAGCGCCCCGCCGCGCGCCACCTCCACCACCTGCGGATACGTACGCACGTGACTGCCTGACCGCTGCGCTGCACTGCATCGCATCGGTGCTGCACCGCACTCACCTCCAGCCGCACGTCGCGCCGGCTGCCGTCCGCCTCCCACGACAGCGGCCCGCTCGTGCCCGCCTCGTTCCAATCCTCCTGCGATCAACCAACAGGCACACGCTCAATATAATGTACTGCCCTCCTCTCAACAGAAACCCTCAAATGGCGCCTTTTTACATTTTACTGGAAACGGATACGGGTTACGGTACGGTACGGTTGCGGGTTCGATTCCCGCCTCGGGACAAATGTTTGTAGTACGATCTGCAAATATTTGTTCAGGGTGTTCTGGATGTTTTCTATGTATAATAAAAAAATATCTATCTATGTAGTGTATTATATTAAGTATATCAGTTATCTAGTACCCATAAGACAAGCTCTGCTTAGCTTGGGGCTAGATAATGCTGTGTGAATTGTCCAGCATTATTAATTTATTTTTATTTATACAGTTCAAGATTACAAATAGTTACAGAGATATAAAAACTTCGTTGGAAGTTAAGTGACAGAATTTTCGATTTGTCCTTAACTTTAAAAAAAAATATTATATTGCTAATTAGTGGGTTAAAATCTCCTCAGTGCAATAAGAGTTTTTCATTATATCCAATATTTTTACTAATATTATAAATGCGAAAGTAACTATGTCTGTCTGACACGCTTTGACGCCAAAACTACTGAACCGATTTAAATTAAATTTGGTACACATATGTTTTAGAGCCTGAAAAAAGACATAGGCTACTTTTTAATGCGAAAAAAGGGTTGAAAGGGGTTGAAAGAGGAGTTGAAAAATTGTATAGAAGTATCGCCATTTTTACAGCTAAAAGCTTGGTATTTATTTTTTAGGCTGTTAATTAGATAGATGTAAAATGTAATTTTAAGTTTCTAGAAACTTCGCCCTCAAGGGGGTAAAATATCAAAGGGAATAGGGGATAAAAGTTTGTATGAAAATTACACTGTCACTTTTCCACGCGGACGAAGTCGCGGGCACAGCTATATTATAAAAGGAGTGTTCGTTTGTACGTTCAGCCTTTTCTCCATGACCATCTACTGCCACCCACTTATGGTAGCAGTGGTAGAAGGGGCTACGTGAGTACGAGCAAGTAAGGGGGTTTGGTCACAGATGGTAGTTATCTTCTAAAAAAAACTTTCTACAGAAGTAATCTTCCGTGTTTTGACATCACTTTAGTATGTATTTGCAATCGACAAAGCGGCGATGAGTACGCACGTGCGGATAGAACTGACTGAACAGCACAAACTACACAGGTATCTGACAGACTGAACGAAGAAAGAGAGATCGGGATGGGGGCGCGGGCGCGGGAGCGGTGAGGTTGTGACGGGCGGGACTGGACAGGTCGTACAGTCGTAATTATTTTCGATTCTCTCCGTTTTAAGGACATTGTGTAATTGTGTATATAAAGAGAGGTTATATTTTATGCATAAACCTTAATAAAATTCGATAGTACAGGACCTTGTTGACTTTTTTGGCGACCCCATAAATATCTTTCGCGACCCCACACGGGGTCGCGACCCCGGGGTTGCGTATAGATGCTCTAATACTTCATCCGAGGGTTAAGCAAATGATGCTGACCTCCTGCTAACCTACAAATGTTCTATAGAGGTATATTATATCTAAGCGAGGGAGGTCTCACGGAGTACTCACGGAGCGTAAATAGTTAAGCAGGGTGTCGGCATGGAAGGCCCCGCGGCCCGAAGCGCAGTCGCCGGCGGGCAGCGGTGGCAGCTGCAGGCGGCGCAGCGCGCGCGCACACAACACGGTAGCGTCGCGCGCCAGCAGCAGCGCAGAGGGCGGTTCACTTTGCAGCGCCTCCAGCACCACCTCCTCCGCCGGCTCGTGCGCTGCACGCCATGCGCCCATGAACGTGCGCACATCCGCGGACGCAGGGTCGCACAGCCGCAGCGCCGTCACGTTAGCGCCGCCGTGGCTGTAGGGCTCCAGCTCTGCGGCACGCAGGTCCCGCGCCAGTAGCACGAACGAGTGACGCGCGCCTGTCAGCCCAGCGCGCTGCGCGGCCTCCAGCACGCGCAGTGCGCACGCTGCCTCGCACCACACGACGAACGAGTCCGCGCCGAGCTTCTTCAGCACGAGCATGAGGCTGCGCAGTGCGGAGGGGGGCGCCCCGGGCGGTGGCAGCTGGCGCGCCAGCAGGGCCAGCGGGCGCGCGTCGGGTGCGAGGCTCGCCACCTCCGCTGCGGGCCCCGCGTGCAGCAGCACGGCACGCGACCAGCCCTTGGCGCGGCACAGGTCGGCGGCGGCGCGTGCCATCACGGCGCGGTGCGGCTGCAGCTGCAGCGCCTCCCAAGAGGCAGCTGTGGCGTGTGGCGCCTCGTCCAGCAGCAGCAGCGGCAGGCCGGCGCGCGCTGCCGCCTCGTGCGCCAGCGCCTGCGCGCGCTCGCCGCCACCCATCAGCGCCGCGTGCGCGCCGCCCGCCGCCAGGGCACACACGCGGTGCGCCGCGCTCAGCCCTGCCTCGTCGCCTGGCAGCGGCACGACGTGCGCGCGCTCGCCGGCCGCCTCCAGAGAGCCGCGCGCGGCCGCCGCCACGCTCCGAGCGCGCGAGGAACTCTCTTCCACGACGCCTGTATGTAGGTAGGTATGTGATAATATTGTATGACACACCGTAACGTGTACATGTAGCGGTGTTAATTCTCGCTTGCCCACTACTTTTTATCATATTTGTCAATGATATCGGCTCATGTTTCACCTGCATATGTACTTAATCTTTGCCTATTCCCAGTTTCTATTAGTCGCCGACTACATGAAGATTTTCACTAAAATTGATAGTCCGTACTGAATGAAGTTTTGTTTCTCCAAAGTGATCTGCACAGCTATTCTAACTCGATCGAAAAGTTACCGTGACTCGAAATCAATCAAATCCGCGCAAAATCCAAATATTTTAGCGGATTTTAATATTTTCTGCGTTCCACAAGGAATAAAACTACCTAAAAAGTAGTTTTTCATAAATGTGTCAGATTCCGAGTCGACGAAACTTTTCGATCGAGTTTGAATAGCCCTGCTGGACCGCCTTCATAGGTAGGGGAGGTAGGGGAGGGATTGGCAGTCTTAGGTTAGGGCACCCCCTCATTACTCGAAATCTTTGGAAGATTTTTTCTGTTTTCTACCATTGTACTATAGTTTAGTTACTTGCAACACCGCTTATCCAAAACTCAGGTGTCATTTCGCTTAGTTGTAAAAATCATAAGCGGTTGTCGGTTTTTTGTGTGAAAGTAAATATTTTGGTTGTGATTTGGAAGAAAATAACAAAATAAGCTGCAAGAAAGTGAAAGTATCTATATTAACGTCTTGTTTTGCGTTTATTACAGATTATATTTGCCCATAATTAAGCATTCGAAATTTAACAAAAAATAACTTTATTTTATTTTATATCATATTAGCTGACCCGCCAAATGTTGTTTTGCCCAATGATATTCCATATAAACTGAGATAGATACGTTTTACCGAGGTCTGCGTGGCAATATAAACTCAAGCTAATTAGCTTGAGTTAACTCAGTCGCCCTGCGTCCGGCAGCGACGCGAACATTCCTTGTGGGCTTTTGAAGTGCGAACAAAATAACAAAATGCCATGTTGTGAGTTCAGAAAGTGTAGAACTTATACTGGGACGGCTGTAAAAAGCAGGTAGGATTTTTCTTTTCATTTGTAAGCAGCGTTTAGTCTATTTAAAATTAAAAATCATAAATTTTATTTTATTCAAAAATCATAAATTTTATTTTATTCAAAAATCACTCCCGCGCTGTTGCCGCTCTGCCACCTACACGAACGAGACAAGTTAGTGCGTTGCATTTGTGAGTGACAGAGAGAAGGAGATAATGGGCGCGCGATATTGTCAGTTCTAACGACGCAGAGGAGGTTGGGTTGATATGGCACATCGGCCTTCCTAGCTTGCTACAGTAATATTTTTCACCACTGGTATCCAATACTTATTTTTTATCTATAGTAGTAAATGTAAGATTTTTTTACAATTGACCATCAACATTAACTTCATTTTATTTTAGATTTCCTAAAGATGAACTTAATAATTAAAAATGGGTACAAGTAGCATATGAGTAAACAAGAACATAAGTAGAGCGGAAACTTCCGCCCGGGACCGGTTCAAGTGTGTGAGACAAGAACATAGGTAGACGAGAAGATGAATGGATCCCAACAACATACTCAACAATTTCTTCTCAACACTTAGTGGAAAGTGAAAAGTACGTTACGATTTTTTTTTCGCAAACTTTTAAGTACATGTTTATTTTGTTCATAATGCATGCTAGGTCCCTTTTTACCCCAGTTCACTCTAGCTGCTAGCCTATGCGATGTCATAGGCTGTCATTGGCCGTCAGCCGCTCATGTAACTGTGAACGTATGTTTATCTCTTTCTGACAACGGGGTCCTATATATCTTTGTGATCTTTTATCCTGCTAAGTGATAGAAATAAAGTTCCATGGGTCCTATGTAGGTAGCTATAGTAAAATATTGCCACGTTTTTATTTCTTTATAATGAGTATAATCGTCTCTATTTGTAAAAACTCATTGGTTTTGCCTTCAACCCTTATCACTTAGGGGTATGGAAAATAGATAGTAGCCGATTCTCAGACCTACTGAATACGCATATAAAATTTGGTAAAAATCTGTAAAGCCGTTTCGGAGTAGTACGGTAACTAACATTGTGACATGGAAATTTTATATATAAGATGTATTGGGCATGCCCAATACATATCGACGGGTAAAAGGCTATTTGACTCTGGGCGATATTGACTTCGCGTAAATCGGAGGATATTTTTGTCGGTTGAGTCAATGTGAAAATTGGGGGTCATTTTGCGGTGCTAAGTGTCAAGCGACATCATTTTAAGCTTTTTCTTTAATCGAGGCGTTTAACTCTTTTTAAAAACGATATACATTCAGTGTGCCTCTCACATAAGCCTTTTTGCTTTGAACACTTTATCGTAAACCAGCCTCTTAAACCATTTTCCCCTTTTGATCGAGTTACCTTAAACGCGAGATACCAAAGAGGGCAATATACCTAAACATGAGATTTGCTTAAAAAGCAGTTCGCCCTAAACGGAAGATGCCGATGAAGCATTATGCCTAAATGTGAAATTGACAAAGAAACAGTTTGTCTAAAGTGGATGCCTACAAAACAAAATGCCTGAGTGGTTAAATGCCTACAAAGGTAAATGTCTAAGTGGTTAAAAGCCTACACAGGTTATGTTAAATGTCTATTAACATAGTGGTTTTCTTCTTTTCAGCTAAACTTCAACAGCCCATTAGTGTCCTCTGCTGGACACAGCCACTCCAAAACTAGAGGGTGTTGTTATAATCACCACGCTTGGCAAACGGATTGGTGATCGCAGTAAGGTATAGTAGGTAATACACAGGAGGAGCTGCTGCCCTTCTTCTTACGAAATCCCTAAGTCGACTTTTACGACATCAGCGGGTTAAGTTGGAAGGGTTGATTCTCAAGCCGCGACCACCACAGCTACATCAGGGTCTTTAACTATGATACATATTGTTTTTATTCTTTCTCATATTAAGAGGTAAGTCTAAGGTATTTGTCGGTGCCTTTGTATGGAAAGAAATACACAACAACTGTCTTGACAGAAATAGCGTGGTTTGCTTTCTTCATTTTTGACATTAGTAAATAATAATTCCATAGTGTCCAGGTTTCTTCTCGACACGTTTTCCTTAACCGGAAGCAAGTAGTGGTCGTATAAAATTAGTAATGTAATTTATAGACAGGTAAGTTTACAGACTCAGAAAATTATACATGATGTTAGTAGGATCTTCCGGTTACAATAGCAGGCGTCTAGCTAGACCATTGGGCCACTCGCGCACGGGTCACTGCTTCATAGTTAATTTCATATTTTAGGCCGTTTCACCGGCATCTTTCGTTTAGGTTATACAGCATATTCAACTTACTGTTTCTTGGTCATGTTGTATTTTAGGCAAACTGCTTTACAGGTATTTTAAATTAAAGCAAACTGCTTCTTTGTCATTTTCACATTTTAGGCATACTGCTTCATCGGCATCGTTTAGAGCGAACAGCTTTTTAGGCAAATCTCATGTTTAGGTATGTTGCCCTCATTGGCATCTTGCGTTTAAGGTAACTCGATCAAAAGGACATTTTTCTATGTTGCAGTTCCCATAGATGAGGTCACTTAAACCAGTTTACCTTGAACTGAAATAGCTATTACTGTCGTTTCAACCATTTTGCTTTGAACCCTGTATAAAATTAAACCTTCCAAGGATCCTACTAAAGAAAATTTAGAAGAGTATCCTTCGAATGTAAGTACACTTTTTAAAACATTTCATCCAACGTAGTTAAGTACTTACCTACTTGCTATTTGCATTGATTATTTAAATCTTATATCAAATTACTGTCAGACTGTGTAGAAAGCGAGGATACTTCGAATCAGCGGATTGTAACTGCAGACGTAGGTACATAGACACCTGATCCTGATCTACAATTGTAAATATCTACTAAAATGTGTTAGTAATGGTACCCTATACCTACTTTTTCTAATTAAAATTCCTGTTCTTACATAACCTACTGTGATAGGATGACTTATCTTGTTTAACAGTTTTTTTTTCTAGAATTAATAAATCACAATAATACAATCAGAATACAATACAATATTAAATACATATTTAATTTCATTTATTTTAGATTGCAGAATAAATACTTGAATACAATACTAGATTAAATTGAAGTGAGAGACACTAAATCAATAATTAATGGTAGAGATCGAACTAGAAGAAGAACAGGTACAGTTTACTAATAGTATATTAGGTTTTATAAGTTCTTCCTACTCAAATTTACCTAGTCATATGCGCGCAAGCTGATCAATGACCCTGAGCAAGACCAATCACCCTTAGCAGGATCGATGACCTTAAGAAGGACCAAATCAAAGACCCTTAGCAGGATCAATGATCCTTCATGGTTTAGAAAGACATTCAATCAATTCAAAATAAAGACTTGCTGAAGATTTGAAAGTAGCTTTTATTTCAGGACAATCACAATAATTTTGATATTATATGAACAATGCAAAACAGATCACGCAGAATCGGAAAAACTGAATGATTCTAAGTAACAAGGGGAGAACAATAAAAACACAATACCTACTCCAAATATTTAGTGATCACGAGCAAGAGGTAAAATGTATTGTTTGAATAAAAAATAATAACTATAATCCTAGAGATGTCTACCGCGTCTATTTGCCTACGTGGCCAGAGTTTAGAGTTGAACACTATCAATCACAGGAACAAACAGAACGGACATATCAAAAAATGCTGAATATGGACAAAACTCGAGCTCAAAGTGATGAACCGCAAGCGACAATAGACATGATAACAGATACAGATAATACGTAAGTCTTTAGAAGATAAAAATTATGGTAAGACATTAATAGATGAAAAAATCATCAACGATGCAGGAACTAAACAATATAAGAGAATTAAATTAAAAAAAAATTACGAACAAGTCAAAACGAGATAGAGGAACAGTCGATGGAAATGTAGGAGATGGGCTTAAAGAAAAAGATAAATAAACGGTTAATGATAAAGGAAGCTCGATCAGAAGACGAAAAAAAGTTACGTAAGTAAGAATAGATCTATTGCAGAGGTAAAAGAAATGAAAGTTAACTCATATACTGGGAAAAAATACTATCATAATTGTGAAGAAATATCTGAAGAAAAAAAGATTGAACTTATTTGAGTTCTTTTGGAACTTATCTGCATCGAAAAGAAAGGTTTGGCTAGTAGCTTTGATCAAAAAGCGAGAAACAAAGAGAAAACGAGTGAAAGATTCTGGAAAACGTTGAGCCCGGTGTCATCTCCAAAAACTCCATAAAGAATATTTGAATTTGCCAACATGTTAAGGCAGGGATACTATAGATATCGAAATAGAAGATCAAATACCTACGTACTTAGTTGTTATGTGATTTTAATAAGAACAATTATTACGATACATGTTCCTGATGCTAGCAATTATAATTTCTGGATAAATAATAAGCACTTAAACGTGTAAAGACTAATTATGGTTGCATAATAAATATGCTTACAAAAATAAATGTTGATTACCACTAAAAATATCTTTTGTATCGTGTTGTTTGTCCAATAAAATTACTAAAAGTTGTATTACTGGATAGGTACATAATGCTTTTTTACCTAATTAAAAATAGGAACTAAAATACCTTTAAGTTCATGAAACTCAAAAAAGGTGAAATTAATGGATTATAAATCGTTTTTTAAAAGTAATTTTGATCATATAAATTATTTTAACTTTACTTAAAGTATGTCTCTTTTGTCTAAATCATTTTTACATTATATAATGTATTTATCTTTTGTCTAAATCATTTTTACATTACATAATTATGTATCTTTTGCCTTTGAAGCATACTTCCTAAATCAGTTTTTCATAATTCATGTAATGAAACCTTTTTACCTATTTCCATAACGGAATCCCCTTGTGATTGAGGTCATTTTGCCCTGTTCTGTGATTTAGAATCGTGGTCTATAAATCGTTTTACCCTGGTATATTCCTCACTTTTCAGGTCTCTAAATCAATCAGCCTTGATCAGAATGTAGTACAATGTTAACTTAAATGACACATCATTTAATAAATAATAAACCTATTGAAAAATAAAATATATAGAATTGTAGTAGGCTCGATGATGTTTAAATGATTGCCAGTTAATAGGTTATTCTTGTCAACCAGTCCTATTCCTTATTTAACTTCCACCGAAAAAGTTTACAAAGAAACGAAAATAATGAATTAAACAGTTATACAAATATACAACATGCATCCTAGTCCGTAAAATATAAAATAAAAAAATTCACACTAGTTTAACTTACACTAAAGCAGAAGGGCGAGTTTATCGTTCTACCGAAAACTCGGACTAACTATGGAAAAAAACTATACTATGTGAAGGCGCACAGCTTTACAACAATTTACCCTCCCAAATTAAAAGTTTGAGCTCATTTAATGCATTCAAACTCAAATTAGCTCACCATATCATAAATGATAATTCATTTCTTATTAAATGAACACATTAAATGAGTCAGCTATTGAACGACCACAACCTACGCATCTATCTATAACTAAGAACCCTATTCTCATGTAAGTGACATTATGTAATTTGTCGTTTTGAGAATAAATTAATATTTTCTTAAACTAAACTAAAATTAAACTTTTAACCAGTACTTTAGGAGTAGTGATGTTTTTTCCAAAAAATCAAACTTTAAACGGCTCTCCTGTAAAGTTATCAAAATGGCGCTTAAATCAAATAACCTTTTACCCGTCGAATGATACACCCACGAATCTTCAACAATACTTACTTAAAACAGGGGCGGTAAGGGTGGCGTTTTCAGAGATTTTCTCATATTTGCCAAGCCTATCTGGGTCATACCAAACTTAGATTAGTTTAATTAAGCCAGAATATTGATACGTAGTGGAATATTCGTTCGTAGTTGCTTTAATGATGAACATTTTTAGGTCAATGATTGGAAAAAATATTTGTATTGCAAGTTTTTATATTAGTGTTATATAATACTTCAGCATTATAGCATAATGTTGCGTATTAGATACAATATCCAAACTCCCCATAGCGGTGCCCAAACCACCCGCCCATCGGGAGGTTGGCACTTTGGACATGCGTCAGAAGATCTCTTGTAACTTTGATACGGATTACAATACGACAACTGTTCTTTGCAACAAATAAAGGCAAATATGTGTGTTAGTTACATTGCCAATAAAATATTGATTTGGAAACAAATATTAATTTTATTGCCATTTATGTAAAAAGTGTGAATCCCTCCCCTATCTCCCCTACCTACTGCGAAGTCAAGAAGCTCGATCTTTACGTTACTGTAGGTACTATGTTTTGTGTGAGACAAAGCCAGGATAATTACCTACCGATAGTGGAGTAGCCCGTTGGCAGATAAACCGAAGGTATTTCGTTATTATCTGTAAGTACATGCAAGTGACAAATAGGTTATTTTCGTATTCTAAAAATATAACCCTTATACCTGAAACCACGTACAATAAATAGCTAATTAGTGATCTTTTGTTATCATGAAAAGAGCAAGTCCAGTGGTTTCTTTGCCCGCGACTCATCGAGCAACTCATCAAAGAAAAACCATCGATAAAACAGAAAATTACAGATGACATTTACAATCACAGATAAAATAGAAAATTACTGATTCTGATTTTGATTCTGATTCCGATTCTGACTTAGCAGGATAAAAGATCACAGAGATGATATATAGGACCCAGTTGTCAGAAAGAGATAAACATATGTTCTCACTTAGAGTATCTAGAACGTTCACAGTTACATGAGCGGCTAGCTGTCTGACGGCCAATGACATCGCATAAGCTAGCAGGTGCTAGCAGCTAGAGTGAACTGGGGTAAAAAAGGGACCTAGCATGCAGTATGAACAAAATAAACATGTCTTTATAAGTTTGCGAAAAAAAAAGTACGTACTTTTCACTTTCCACAAAGTGTTGAGAAGTTGTTGAGTATGTCGTTGGGATCCATTCATCTTCTCGTCTATGCCTCTTACCTTATCCATAGCTTTAGATATGTCTCACGCAAATTGTTATTATCAACTAATTAATGGGTACATCACACTCCTGGATTTAATTTAGTGTGGGTACAATATGGATATAATTGAATCACATTATTATTTTAAGATACATAAGTGGGTACTTATTCTTATTTATTTCTTTTGTTTGTATACTTACTAGGTCTAACTTATTGCCATTTTTGTAAAAATTAGTGTTTTAGGTACTGTCTTTTCTTATGTAAGTATATATCCCAAATTATCCTGTGGAGGAAGGCCCTGGTGACCTGTACTACAGGTTTTATAAACCTCTCACGGGCACCAGTCTCTTGCAAAACAAGATAACTACATAGATTAAAATAGCTTAAGACAAAACTTGTAAACAATTACCTTTTGCAAGGGAAAATAAATAAAGTATTCAATTCAATTCAATCTTTTCGTCTACCTATGTTCTTGTCTACTCACACACAAGAACATAGATAGAGCGACTTAAGCCCCGGACTGGCTCAAGGTCGCGAAGAAATTACTTAGACCGGGATAGACTGAGTATTCTGTTTTAATAGCCGGGCTACACGTTCAAACATTTGTGCATGCTTGATTGCACAAATTAGTTTGCGCAAGTAAGATGAGCCCGGCCACACGCTCCATCTTTCTGGTGCAAACTGGTTTGAGTTCGGCCACACGCTCCATCTTGCTTGCGCAAACTGTGTTTGTGCATGCATGGTTGCACAAATGTTTGAGCGTGTAGCTGGGCTTTAACGTCTAGTCGCGACCTTGAACAAATATCAGTGCTTTATTTCCTTTAGACCTAAGAGGACACTTGGACACGTCACAAAATTAAAATTACATAAGTGATCACTTTGATTTTTTGTTCACTTCAATCTTTTTAAGATAAAGTAAAGAAGCGAACAAGAAACCTTTACATTGTTAGTTTTCGAGTTGGAGCAAGTGGTCCTATGCGTTTTTATCCTCTAGATAATCTGATATTTTGTAATAAGCCTTTTTACAAAGGATATGTTTGATAGTTTGTTGGATTTATTTATTGATAATTTTTGCAACTCACTCGGAGTTTTGTTGTAGAAGCGTATACATTGCCCTTTAAAAGATACACTAATCTTGTACAGCCGAGTTTTGGGCAAAGCGAGTTTTTCTTATTTCTAGTATTTATATTATGTATGTCGCAATTTTTAGGGAATCAATCGATATTTCTTTGAGTGTACAATAAGTTTTCATAAATATATTGACATGGTACTGTCATTATATTTATTTCTTTGAATTTATCATTCAGGGATTCTCTAGGACCCATGTTATAGATAGCACGATCAGCCCTCTTCTGCAGCACAAATAGGGTGTTAATGTCTGCAGCGTTCCCCCACAGTAATATGCCTAGTACATAAGTACACAGTGGAAGTGGCTAATGGCAGTAATATGGAACCGGTCCGGGGCGGAAGTTTTCGCTCTACTTATGTTCTTGTCTACCCATGTGCTACTTGTACCCATTTTTCATTCATAAATTAATCTTTAGGAAATCTCAAATAATATGAATTTAATTTTGATAGTAAAATGTTGAAAAATCTTATATTTATCTACTATAGATAAAAAATACGTATTGGATACCAGCGGTGAAAAATAATATTGTAGAAAGCTAGGAAGTCCGATGTGATATTCGATCAGCCCCATATCACCCAACCTCCTCTGCGTCGTTTGAACTGACAACATCGCGCGCCCATTATCTCTTTCTCTCTGTCACTCACAAATCCAACGCAGTAATTTGTCTCGTTCGTGTGGCAGAGCGGCAAAAGAGCGGGAGTGATTTTTGAATAAAATAAAATTTATGATTTTTAATTTTAAATAGACTAAACGCTGCTTATAAATGAAAAGAAACATCCTACCTGCTTTTTACAGCCGTCCCAGTATAAGTACTATACTTTCTGAACTCACAACATGGCATTTTGTTTTTTTTTTCGCACTTCAAAAGCCCGCAACGCATTTTCGCGCCGCGGCCGGACGCAAGGCCGGCTGAGTTCACTCAAGCTAATTAGCTTGTGTTTATATTGCCATACAGACGTCGGTAAAACGTATCTACCTTAGTTTATATAGAATATCATTGAAAACAATGGCCAAAAATACGCGCCCGCTAAACGAGACAGAAATGAAATTCTATAGTTTTCCGTTCCGTCCCGCATTTTAGTAGGTACGCCTGCAATGAAGTACCTACCTAGGTAGTGTCTACCTCGTGTTCGGAAAAGGAACAAGACACTTTCAGAGCAGGGGTATTACCCAAAGAGAACCTACAATATTTATACTGAGGTAGGTATTACTTACCTATAATGTAAGTACTTTTAGTAGGAATCATACCTAGGTAAGAAGACTCGACATGTTAATTAATATAATTTGCAGACAAATCACTGAACTGCACTGTGTAGATGCCTACACAAACAAATAATCACGCATATGAATGACCTACCTATCTGTACATCTTGTGAGAATGCCGCTGCGGCGCAGACCATCAGCACGAGCAGCAGGAGCGGCGCGGGGCGCGGCACGCGGCGCCCGCGCCTCGCCGCCGGAGGGCCGGCGCTCATCATTCTGTTTCTGTGCGCACGGGTGCGTGTGCTGCGCGCTCGCAGACACGATTGCGCGCGCGCAATCGTCCGTGCCGCGGCCGCCGCCGCGCCGCCCGCCCGCGCCGCACGCTACACGTGACCTCTCGCGCTATTTTTGTCTATTTTCACGAAGCGCGACATGTTTTCGAGAATCAGTTCCTTCTTGTTATAGCCACTCTCAGAAAAACATGATACTAATAAAAAAATTTGTAAATAATAAGATTATACGCCCCTTTAAAAATAAAGAGAATTAACTCAAAATTTTGGGTTTTCGACTTTTTCTAATAAAACGCATCCTTTTCGCGAGGAGAAAAGTACAGTCCAACCGGCGCTCCAATTGGAGCAAAAATGACCGAAATAGACTATCAGTCGTCACTTTTCCACAAAACGCGGCGATAAGGTCGATTATGGTAAAGTGGATCATTCAATGATGCATCGGCTGTGATGGCTGTTACGCCGGAATTTTTGCGGAACAAAACAGAATACTTCGTTTTATCATAAAAGGTATGTCTGTAAACATAATTTAATTATTAAATAAAGTGAAAATTTTGGACTTACTTCACTTTAGTTTTAATAATGTCGTGTTTGTTCTTGAAAGATTTAGAGTTAATTCAGTTTAGTTTTAAATATAACATGTTTTACGAGAAGTAATCTGAAATGTTTCGTTTTAGTTTTTAAAAGAGGAGCAAATTGATTGTAGCATTTAATCATGCGCTAGTTTAGTATTGGAAACACGTTGCAAACCAAGTCTCATATGATTGTAGCATTTAATTATGCGCTAGTTTAGTATTGGAAACACGTTGCAAACCAAGTCTCATATGATTGTAGCATTTAATTATGCGCTAGTTTAGTATTGGAAACACGTTGCAAACCAAGTCTCATATGATTGTAGCATTTAATTATGCGCTAGTTTAGTATTGGAAACACGTTGCAAACCAAGTCTCATATGATTGTAGCATTTAATTATGCGCTAGTTTAGTATTGGAAACACGTTGCAAACCAAGTCTCATATGATTGTAGCATTTAATTATGCGCTAGTTTAGTATTGGAAACACGTTGCAAACCAAGTCTCATATGATGTTATTGCTGTGTACTATTAAAATATTGCATAATTTGATTGAAACGTTTAATGTTATTACACTTTCGCATTAATCAGGTGGTGAGTTTCAAAGATGGCCTCCTGGAGAAGTCGACAAAATTTGGGTTTTGTTCACGAGAACACTGTACCAATTTCTCAAAAATCAAAGACGTATAAAGAAGATTGTGAACGTAAAAACTTGGGTCGTCAGCAAGTGTCTCCTGACGTGATGGTAAGCGATTTGTACTAGGTATTTGTAACCAACACTTCTTAGTTCATTTTTGTCGACAAAGTTTAGGAACTACCTTTTTACTGATTCACCTATTACTTCGCGAAGGCGCGCGCTTGTGTACTGTATGCTTATAACTTTGATTTATCAGGTGCAGGAGGATACTGAACAAGCACAAAAGGATGTAGAGGATCTTATTGACACCAAGACGTGTGATAACCAATCTGTTTCACCAAGTTTAATAATGTCATCTCAGAAAGAACAACTCGAGCAAAATAAAAGTGATGCTGTTAATGCTCTAAGTGAAACAAACACAAGACCAATGGATCTGAGTATAATTATGATGCACCTACGTCTAAATATTATATCATTGTAATATAGGTATCTAACGAGTATCTATTTTAATCTTATTTGTTTTGTTTTAGGAACTTGAAGATAATGGTCAACATCACATTACACCTTCTTCAAACGAAGTTATTGATTTGAGCCGCTCATCTAATTTGAGTTATTTTAACAATAATTTAGAGTTCCTACTTGTTTTTGTGCTTTGTTTCAGCAATATTAATCAGTGGTTAACATTTTTCCATTTATAGGTCACGCAACCGCTCGTTTCAACAAAAAGCGACAGGTCACAGAATGCAATAGACTTTAAGTATGCCAAAAGTATTGTACCTGAATACAACTACGACAGTGATACTACTCAAAGCGTAGTAGCGTCGTCCACAAGCTCGTCGTCTTCGAGCTCGATCGAGCGATTCAGATAGTTCGTTGACTGTAAGGCCCTAATTTTTTTTTTTGAGCAAAGTAGTCCGGGTTTTTAGCACTTATATTTTAATTAAAGTTGACTGTATGCACTTGAGCTATATTTGCATTTTATATTTCAGGGACAAGCTAACGTAAATGTGACAAATCAAAGGGCTTCCGTCTTCAATCTTCCCCTCGCAATCTCTCCTTTGTACACCGATGAGAGTGATTTTGATGACGACATTGGAGATCCAACCTATAACTTCGAAGACAGGTTTGCTAACGCTGTTGCTGAAGGAAGACGGAACTATTTGGTGGCAGAAAGCTCTGATTCATCAAATCCTGACTCTGATACTGGGATTAGTCAAAGAGGCCGCAAACGTAACAGAGAACCTGAAAAATGGAAACAAAACCGTGCCAAACGATTGAGAAATCAAGGAAAATCGTATGTGTCAATGTCTAAAACTAGCAAAATTATTCCAAGACGTTGCTTCAAAGAACCTTGCACTGAAAAGTGCAGGTTGAAGTGCACAGAAAATATTAATATGGGAGACAGATACGAGTTGTTTTATGCATATTGGAAATTGGGTGATTTGACTAAGCAGCGAGTCTATGTATCTTCGTGTATGATCGATGTTCAGCCAAAATATAAATATACTAATGCTGAAAAACCCCGTATTCCAAATAAAGCATAATATTACCTCACCGTGAATAATAAGAAAATAAGGGTGTATAAACAGTTTTTCAAAAGCACCTTGGATATATCTGGTAGGATGATACACACAATACAAAGTAAAGCAAACTGCAGCGGCTTAATGCTTGAAGACATGCGAGGAAAATATGGACAGCATAAGAAGCTTAGTGCAGACTTCTACAATGACATCAGACAACACATAAATTCAATTCCTCGGATTGAATCACATTATGTAAGATCTACTTCTTGCAGAGAATATATTGACTGTGGGAAAACAATCAAAGACCTATATGGGGACTTCGTCAAACAGCAAATAGAAAAAAATAAGGAAACTGGAAATTACATGGCGTAATATAAAGTATTTGCAAAAGAATTTAATCTGGGTATTTTCCAACCGAAGATCCTTCTTCGGTTGGTCCAGTGCGACCTATGTGTAGCCTATGCTAATTCGAACAATGAACAAAAAAAAGATCTTGAAGAGAAATCTGGGCCTATTTATAGTCCTGATCAATACTAAAAAAGCAGACCAGCTATTATGGTCCACGAACTAACATTTGACTCATTTATAGACGCTTAAACTTTACAAGAAGAATGGGGCTATAATTTTAACACCAACACAGATGGACAAAACGTGAACTGAAACGAGATAAAACAACTCAAAATGTCAAAAGATAATCCGTTTCTTTTTGGCTACAAAACATCGTATCAAGAAGAATGTTATAAAGAGGTACGACGTTAGAAATAAGAGAGAAAAAATGATGTCCCTCAGTGAAATCACGCTGAAAACGGCATACACGCGAAAACAGGAACTCAGTGCAAATAAAAAGAAGGACTTAAAAGAGCTTATTACTAAAGGATTGATCTCTTCATACTATGCCAATTTTTACAACACCATCTTGTAGAACTTAAGTTGTGATTATAAAAATACCTCAAGAGTACCAAGGCTGATTGTTAAAAACTTTAGATGAATAAGGTATTGTTTAGTTCGTACATAGGTATTTGATACTGATTGATAATACTAATAATTTAAATTATCATTTAATAGTAAGTTCACTTTTTTGATCTCACAGAGTGATTGTTATATGTAGTTCCTATATTGTCGTAGATAATATAGAGTAAGAAGAGTACCTAGTTAAATATAAGAATAAACAAGTTCCTACATAGTTGATTTTCATGATTTTTTTAAAATAATAAATTACTAATAACAATAATTTTCTTGATTTTCATTTAAAAACTTTCTTCAATCCAACAACTAAAATGTAAATAAATTTCAATAATTTAATTAAAAAACGTAGTATTCAAATATAAAGTGCATAAGATGGAATTGTTTTATTAATAAAGAGAATTAAATCTTAATTTATACAAATATCTTAAGTATCTATAAAAAATAAAGAGGCTTAATTGATTATAATTCGTGTAGAAATTGGCTGGCTATCTTCAAATTTAATCATAAAACGACATAAGTCAGCCGTTTTTTTTTTTGAAGCTTCACCATATAAAACCTTTCAGCGATAGCTATGGTTTTTATGGGAAATATTAAAGGTTAATCATTTAACTTTGCTCTGACATCAATATTAATTTAAAATTTGTACAGAACTAGTAAAAATTAACCGAAGTATAGCG
Source organism: Eupithecia insigniata (assembly GCA_947859395.1). Taxonomy (NCBI): domain Eukaryota; kingdom Metazoa; phylum Arthropoda; class Insecta; order Lepidoptera; family Geometridae; genus Eupithecia; species Eupithecia insigniata. The sequence goes on from OX402006.1 coordinate 15,408,995, forward strand.
CGCGCCGAACGTGCAAAACTTTAAACGCGTGTTTCCTAACTTTTGGTTTTTTGAGTTAATTTTCTTTATTTTTAAAGGGGCGAATATTTAGGTAAGAAGAGATTCTTCTTCGTTGTTTTAAGGCAAATGAAGCAAGAGATAGTTTCCACTCATTTTTATGTAAAAATAAGAGAGAAAGGAAACTGTGCTCGCTTTAATTTGTTCTAGCTTTGAAAATTTTACTTAAGTAAGTACGTGGTTAATGAACACAATTTTAGGAAATCTTCGTTTTGGTAGGGTAGTTTGTTATATGGACGATTTACTAATTGCAACCAAAAGCATTGATGAAAACATACTTTGCTTAGAAAAAGTGTTATATATTCTTGAAAAAAATGGACTAACGGTCAATTTGGAAAAATGTGTATTTTTTAAAGATAAAATAACATTTCTGGGCTATGAAATTTCTGAGGAAGGAGTACGTCCTAGTGTTCGTAAACTTGATGCAATCTCAAAATATCCTGTTCCTAAAACTGTTCACCAACTAAGGCAATTTTTAGGACTAATAAATTATTTTAGGAAGTTTATTCAAAATTGTGCTACATTGTGCAAACCACTAACAGCTTTACTAAAAAACGGAGCAATCTGGCAATGGGGCCCTCAACAAGAGGAATCTGTAAGTAATCTGAAAAACTCTTTGATTGACAACGCGGTAGGTACTAAAAGTTTTTGACCCTAAGCTGCCTATCAATCTATACACCGATGCTAGTCTAGACGGAATAGGATGTATTTTAGCTCTGACAACAAGCAATGGAGAAAAACCTGTATACTTTTACAGCCGCCAGACAAACAATGACGAAAAGAAGTCTTTTGAATTGGAGCTATTAGCGATTGTATCAGGTTTACAGAAATTTCGTCATTATTTGTTGGGTACTTCATTTAAAATAACTACAGACTGCAATGCTGTTCGCTACGCTTTGAGTAAACAAGAGATAATTCCGCGCATTAGCCGTTGGGTACTCTACACACAGGAGTTTTCTTTTGATGTTGTTCATAGAGCAGGGTCACAAATGCAACACGTAGACGCACTGAGTAGGAACCCTGTAGTCGACGAAATTAGTAATGTGATTGAAGTAAGGCAAACTGTTTGCACCATAACCGAGGGTGACTGGCTGCTATCTGTGCAGTTACAAGACTCTAACATTTGTAATATTAGAGATATTTTACAGTCAGGTGAGGCCGATTCGAATAAACAGGTGTTTAATGAATATGAGTTGCTAGGGAACAAGGTTTATAGGCGAACTGATTTCGGTCGACGTTGGTTAGTACCTAAAGAATGTATATGGTACGTGATAAGAGCCAACCACGATGAAGTTGGCCATTTCGCAGTAGATAAAACAATAGAAAGAATTCGATCTAAGTATTGGTTCCCGCGCTTAAAGAAAACTGTAAGTAAGTACATAAAAAACTGTTTGAACTGTATTTATTTAAAAAATATTCACGGTAAGAAACCTGGTAAATTATATCCTATTCCAAAATACGCCAAACCATTCCACACACTCCACGTCGATCACCTCGGTCCGTTCGTCAAAACAACAAGGCAAAATTGTTACCTATTGGTTCTTGTAGATTCGTTTACAAAGTTTGTTTTTATAGCGGCTGTAAAAAACATACGAACACGAAAAGTCAAGTCGTAATTAACGAGTTAGATAAAATATTTAAAGTATTTGGAAATCCCAATCGTTTGATTTGTGATGCGGGTAGTGCTTTCACATCAAAATTATTTACGAGGTACTGTAAAGAACGAAACATTAGGGCGCATATTATAGCGACAGCCGTGCCACGCTCGAATGGACAGGTCGAACGTTATAATCAGACTATCTTAGAGGCATTACGTAGCATGGGTGCTGATACTGAAAATAATAATTGGGATCAGCATATTACAAACATTCAGCAAGGCATTAATAGCACTATAAATAAAACCACACAAGGTCTTCTTTGGGTATAGAATTCGGATGAATAACGATATGGTCACGGATGACGATAACACGGAACATTCTGTTGACGTCACGGCTTTGCGGAATACGGTTAAGAAAGACGCTATAAATCAGAAGGCTTCTTTCGACGCTAAGCGAAAAGACGTACCTTCATATGCAATTGGAGACTTAGTTGTACTAAAGATTCCGAGTCATTCTAACGACGGTCAAAGCACAAAGCTCATGCCGCTCTTCAAGGGCCCATTTCAGGTGAGAAAGGTATTAGGTCACGATAGGTACCAAGTGGCGGACATGAGAGGAGCTGAGAGGACTTATAAGCGCTACGATGGCGTAGCGTGCGTAGAGAATATGAAACCATGGATACGTCTCGCTGAGTAATGTCGGATGTTGTCCATTTGTGAGTATGTATGAATAACACTAGGCACACACATAAAAACTTGAGATAGGTACCCTATTATGAGGTTGTTGGTATAGCTCTATTTTTGAATGCAGTTTGTTCATATTTGTTGTCGTAAATAGTTGGTTGGTCTTATAGTTAAAGCTTCAAACATTGTTGATGTATTGTGAAGTGTTGGGTTTAAGCTACAGCAGGCATCCTTGTGGACGCTGTTGTTAAGTGGTGATAAACAACTAGCTGGTCCCTGGTGAACATCGGCTGGTTCAAACCACAGAGCTTTTTAATCCCATTACTTTGTACACACTCTAGTCTTGAAGCATTTGCACTTAACTATCTACCTGTACATTACGCGGATACATTTACACGAAAGAATTATTAGTAACTAACTTATGCGTTATATTTTCAGCTTCACCTATGAGACCAAGACGCATCGCGTGAGCAGGATAGCCGGATGTTGTCGCTCTCGTTCTTTTTCCGCTACTTCATGCAACCCGAGCCATCGACTTCAGCAAGCCACGAGAACTCTTCACTTTGCTCCTGACTGCCGAACAGTGAATAGCTCACTAAAACTTAGTACCGTACATTCGAGCTATATATTTTATAGTAAAGTATACTTATGTAGATACCTTATTACTGTTATAATTTAATGTACCACGTGTTAGTGAGATTACACGATTCGTTGCCTAACCCTCTGTTTTGTTTTTAATTGAATGTGATTGTGATCCAGAGCGAGGTTGAGATGTGCGTGAGGTGGCCATGGTGGAGGTGGTAAAGGTGGAAGTAGAAGTTATCGTCACTGTCGTAATAACGGTGGTGGTGGTGGTGGTTGTTGTGTTGATGATAGTTTCAGTAGAGGTTGTTGGGGTGTAAGGAAGATGAGGAGATAGATAGCTGCTGCAGTGAGCGCACAGAGATGATGGCAAAAGCTCAATGGGTGGGGTGGACGGTGCTGGTGGTGCTGGTGCCGGTGCGAGACTCAGAAAGTGTGCCGCGAGGCTGTTCACAGTATCCATAGTACCACGGGATCTTATTTCAGCTTCCGCAATCTGCCTCCTACTCTCGATCACCAGGTCATTGTATTTTAGTTCGAGACCGATGCAGTCTTGCAACTTCCTGATGAAGCAAGAAGCAGTTCTCGCAAGTAGCACTTTCCCTGCTTTGAGGGCGATCCCTCCAATTAGGAGGAGGTAAGGGTCTATTCTCCATGTTTGTTTGCTGCCACTTAACCCTCCCAAGTCCGCAAGTCTAAAACACACTATGCAACACAACACTCAGAGCGAAGATTAACAGAAGAACTTTTAAAGTAAGTACAAACCATACGATCTGTACAAACTGTACCACTGCACAATTTGGACGGACTATACAAGTAGGCAAAAGGCAAAGTCAACACAAACGTCAGCACAAGTAGCATAAATTGCACAAACTATACAAGTCCTAAAAGTACTGAAGTGCAAGTTACTGTACAATTTCTCAACTGTACAATTTGGACGAACCGTACAAAAAGGTTCGTGCCAGCAGCACAGACTGTACGAACAATACCATCTTGAGGAAATCAACTCACCGCGTTAAGTATGGGAGGGGGGGGGGGGTGCACTTAAGCTTAAGTTGCTTTGGTTGCAGAAAAAAAAATTCAAGTCCTCAAGTCTGCAAGTCACAGCACACTATGCAACACAACACTCAGAGCGTAAATTATCGGCAGAACTTTAAAAGCAAGTACAGACCATACGATCTGTACACACTGTACAACTGCACAAACTGGATGAACTGTACAAGTTGACAAAGAGCAAAATCCACGCAAAGGTTCGCACCAGCAGTACTGACTGTACGAACTATACCACTTCGAACGGTGCAGCAGTGTAAGTTAATGTGTTCCAAAGTCCTGACAAATCAACTCACTATGTTAAGGGTCTCCCCTTAACATAGTGAGTTGATTTGTCAGGACCGTCACCTATAGTTGCTTTGGTTGCAGAAAGATTTGCAAGATTTATATAACCTGCACGACCCGCACAAACTGCACAAACAGCAAGCAAGAACAGACAGCAAGAGCAAAGCACAACCGCCGCGAGCTGCAAGCAGCTCGCGGCGGTTGTGTAGACTATTTGTATATTTATTTAGATCTCCTTTTCGTAACCTACGTTTAAGATTTTGTCGAAATCGATATCCAAAAGGAAGATTTGCGATTATAAAATATCAGCCCACTTGGATTTTGAAATGGACATCTTTTTCGTATTCTATGAGTTCGACTTAGTCGAAAATGATACCCATATCAGATGTTTTGGTGGGAGAGGGGTTGGGGGTCACAGCACGGATCGCTTCGTTCGCCGTGCTGTTCTCCGTCATCGCATTGTGGCTCGCTTCGCTCGCCGCGAGTTTTTTTGGGGGGAAGGGTGGGTAATTTTTTTTTCCCCATACAAGAATAAACCCTCTATACGATCCCGCAATCAAAACCCCCCTACGACGACAGCATCTCGGAGCAACCTAAAAAGGGGGAGCTATTTTGGGGGCAAGGGGGTCTAATTTTTTTGCATTCATAACCATTTGACATTCTCTATACAGCGCCACATATTTATCAATATGGCTCTGCTCGGGAACCCCTCGTGAGGTGGGGAAAAAGGGGGGTCGGGGGGTCACAGCACGGCTGGCTTCGCTCGCCGTGCTGTTCCCTGTAGTCGCATTACGGCTCGCTTCGCTCGCCGCAATGCTCTCCTGGGTTTAGTAAGAGAGGGTTCTTGGGGGGCGTTGGGGGGTCACAGCACGGCTCGCTTCGCTCACCGTACTGTTCCCCGTCGAAACATTGCGGCTCGCTTCGCTCGCCGCAATGCTCCATCCAAAAAATAGGTCAAAATAAGGCCAATATTAGTTGTTTTTTATAAAAAAGGGGGTCTTTAGGGGGTCAAATTTTCTATGTTTTCATCTTCTACACAACCCAAAAAGAAATTTTCTTTCAAGTCTCCCCACTTGGGAGATAGAAAAAGGGGGGGGAGTTTTTTTGGGGGGAAGGGGGAGTTATTTTTTATTTTCCCCATTTGAGAAGAAACCCCTCTATACGATCCCGCAATCGAAACCCCCCTACGGCGACGGCATATCGACGGGGGGGGAATATCAAAAAGTTAGAATTTTCCTGAGGTCCCCCAGACCCCCCTACACGTTTCCGTAAAAAAAAACATACCTCCCCATCCACCATCAAGGAGAACAATTATGTCAGTAAGTGAATGAGTGGTAAATATAACTAGTTTGATTTTGCGCAAGCTGCGAAACAGCTTTCGCTGGTAGGACTTTGCCATGGTAGGACTTTGCCTTATTAGGGGGGCAGCCTGGGGCAAGAGAAACATACCTCCCCATCCAACATCATGGAGAACAACTATGTCAGTCACTGAGTGAGTGGTAATTTAGCAATATATAATATAAACTAGTTTAGATTTTGCGCAAGCTGCGAAGCAGCTCGCGCTGGTAGGACTTTGCCTTATTAGCCCCCCTTATCTGCCAAACCAGCCTGGAGCAAGAGAAACGGCCGTGCGTCAGCATGACCGATGACGCATTGCGGCATGGTCCGATGACGCATTGCCGCGATGCTACACCACCCGCACTGCGTGGCTCGCTTCGCTCGCCACGCATTGCGGGGGAGGCGTCCTAGAGGCGTCCTGGGGGTTTTCCCCCAGTTCGTTTGAGCAACCCTTTACGATTCTGCAAAAAAAACATACCTCCCCATCCACCATCATGGAGAACAATTATGTCAGTAAGTGAGTCAGTGGTAATCCAGGTTGGTTTTTTTTTTTTTTTTTTTATTTCCTACAACCTCCAACAGAA